>OZ024913.1:74383549-74631155 GCA_964017125.1 Flabesymbios commensalis | reverse complement strand
GGTCAAAGATTTACAAAAATTCTTGTTAATGTAATATATTTTGTTTTTTCAACTTAATTTTTTTCAGAATTCCTTTGAAACCTGGTATATATAGGTTTTCGGGGTCTGCAAGTCTATTTTCATTGTCCGTTTTTGTGTGCCAAAACCCATGAGTATGGAGATGTCCTGATTAGATTTAAAGCTTTTTCACTGATAATCAAAATGGCCGCTACCTGGCGACAATTTTCTTTTGGGGCTGGAGGGGATTAATTATTTGTTCAGAATTCCTTTGAAAACTGATACATATATATATACATATATATATATATATATATATATATATATATATATATATATAAATATATATATATATATATATATATATATATATAGATATATACTATGGCGGCCTTTTTGGTTATATCAATTTTAATAAATCGTTCTTATTATCAGATAAATGCCTTAAAGCCTGGCATATATAGCTTTTCGGTGTCTGCTAATCTATTGTCCGTTTTTATGTGTGATACAAACCGAGGCTATAGCAGCCATCTTGATTTTATTAGTAATCTTCTATTATTGGCATAACGTTTTTGAAAGCTGTTATGTCAGATTTGTGGACATTTGCGTCACTGCATCAGCAGAGGGATGTTTGAGTGCTTGCACAGTATTTTTTCAATTTATAATCATCATTAATGTCTTAGTCAGCCCTACCTGATTCATTTGAATACCTATGTTATGTTTCTTTTTCCTCTTCAGTTTTGTTATGTCAATTAGGGAATGTCATGATTTTTTTGTGTCACGTTGCACCGAATTGGTATAATATATTTTTTTTTATAGTTTTTGCACTGGGATTTTAAAGGGAAGTGGGTTGCAACTCTAATGCAGTTTCAATTGTGTTTGAACACATTACATTCGATATTCTTTCCCTGAGGGGAATATATATGTGTGTTTGATAATTAGATTTAGAAATTTGCGCAATCTAAAATGGCACAATCCAAAATTGCCGCCAAAATGCAACATGGCCACAAAAAATCCTTGAAAATCTATTATAATTCAAAATGACCAATAAAATGGTTTGCAATCCGAATTGGTGTACAAAATTCCAAAATTCCATCAAAAATTAATACATAAAACACATGTCCAAAATGTAATGTTATTTGTTTAGGAACAGTCACCCTTTAGTTGATTATAATGATGTGTAATTTTAGGTGTGCATATCAGTAAAGTGGTTAGACCTACATCATGTTTCCTGGCAGACTTCCGACGTCACCGATTTGATGACGTCACTAAAGCTGACAGATCTGTACCTCCTGTATATAAGGCCAAAATGTAAGCTGAGACACGACTCTTCATCTGCCTCAGCCAAAGCACGGATCAAAGTGGATCGAACACAAATAGAAGCTTCATTGTCAATAAACACCCTGATGGCTTTGTTATCATACCTAGATATAAATGAGCTGGCCTTTGATAAGGATTGTCAGGTGCTAGACGTGTCCACCTGTTCAAATCCTTCACCTAAGGTCAGTCAATATGATCAACTTAATCTGTATTCAACCACCATATTAACCACAGGTGAGAAAGAACAATTATCGAGTATCTTTCATTTGTGAACTTTCATTGTTGCTTTAACTGATTAAAATACTTTGATCTCAGCCAATAATACACCTTTCCCAATAGCAACACGCCACACACTACAGTGACTAAAAGCTGAACTATTTAGTTGGGAGTCCTGTCACACTTCTATTACAACACGCGACACAGTGAATAAAAATGAACTATTTAGCTGGGAGTCCTGCTTATGCGCAAAATCGTGCAGGCGGTGTATAACAGCTGTTTTTTTCTTTTTCTTTTTGTGAATTCTGATTACTATCATATTTCAGCTATGTGGATTATATTTAACCAGTGTGGATCACAATAATATTTTCTCTTTTTGAATATTACCGTAATTATGATAGTCATCATTATTATTTACAGTTATAATGTGTTGTTTTAGGTAAAAGTATCTGTGAAGAAGCTAGGTCTGGATGACGTCTCCTGGTGCGTCTCACACGTCCACAACTTGATGACGTCACTTCGTGTGACACATCTGAACCACCTGTATGTCAGGTCAGAATGTAAGCTGAGACCAAGCCCTCCATCTGCCTCACCGATATCACGGATCCATGTGGATCTTACAATTATAGGAGCATCAATGTCCATCAACACGCTGGTGGATCTGCTATCTAACATAGATATTGTACTGGGTTTTTTTGATGACTGCCATGTGTTAGACATGTCCAGTTATTCACCTCACCCACGTCGGGTTAGTCTTATATGATATATATGTTTATATATGTATGATAAAATATCTTTCTTGCAAAATATCCCTAATATTTATTCTGAATTTATGTAGACCATAATTATTAAAGAAGCATTATCATAATGTCTTGTTATCAATATAATCTCATTTAGATCATAATGATTATTGTTAAAAAAAACTTATTATCAACATAATGACTATATTACTCGTCATTACATAACCATAATTATATAATCATCAGTACATGTCAATAGGCTTTCTTTCTTGGTTGCTTAATAGGTGTGTGTGTCAATAAAGAAGCTAAGCCTGGTTGACGTATTCTGGCAGACCTCAGACGTTTACAATTTGATGGTGTTACTTCGTTTGACACATTTGGACATACTATATTTGTTGCCAGAATGTAAGCTGAGACCCAACCCTGTAACTGTCCTACCCACTTCACGGATTAGAGTGAATCAGATGCGGATAGCAGCATCACTGTCCATCAACACGCTGGTGGCTCTGTTATCACAACTAGTGCCATATGAGTTGGGGTTCATTGATGACTGTCCGGTGCCAGACATGTCCAGCTATGCACCTCCCCCACCTCAGGTTAGTTATCAAGCTCAACATGAACTGTAAAAAAAACAAAAATCACGGGTCAGAAACAATACTTGTACATTTATTGTGACGATGTCATGTGATGTTAGAGATGATCAATGTAGGCTACTGACTAAGATTTGAATTGGCAGCAACCTGTTGTATATGTTGTAGGCAATTATCGTGGGGAATATACGGTTTGCCGACATACGGTGGACAGTGGCAAACTTGATAGAGGTCATACAAAAACTACAGGTATCTAAATTGGAGTGCCTCCAAATACAGGCTGGCTGTGAGCTGAAACACTCACCCCTGCCTAAAAACAGACACGTTAGTTGTCAACTCAACGCATTATCATGGTGGAAGGCACCTGTTGACATTCTGGTAATGAATATTTTACTGGACTGGTTCCCTTCTGTCTCGGTGGAACTGGACTCATGCAGGATACTACCTCGCAATGAAGGGAAGATCATCATTAACAGGCCGCCAACTCAAATGGTAATATATTGCTACAACAAGTATTTTAATTGTGAGCCCTACGATAATAACCATAATGAGTGTTTATTTATTTAGATTTGTATATGTAATATATGCAATTATTTAATTTAAGGGAACCAGTCCAGTAAAATCTTCATGTATGTGTGTTGTTTTTGTTACAGATTGTGCATAAAGTTGAGAATCCACAAATGCTTTGCAAACTGCTTGTGCCAAGAACCTTTCTTGTCAAGGTTACATGGCTGGACAAACATAATACTCTATCTTGGGAGGAATTGACTGCCATATTTCCTTCTGCAGTTATCAACTGTGGTGATAGAACTGAAGCTTTCCTCACTAGTAGTTGTCTATGCACACTATTGTAATAAAACCAATCCTCAAGGGCATTTTCAAGGGCATATTTAAACTTAAGGTTTTATATAATTATACACTGTATTTTATATGGATGGTTTGGTGACATGTTTAACTAAGTATATGATGTAAATGGTGAGCCTTATTCATGTCGAGTTATAGTTTGTATTATTTATTATTGTGCATTATTATAACATGGTTTGGTAGTGGGTTTGTAATATTTACTTACTCAAGCCGTGATAACTGTGTTATTATTAGGTCTGGCGACATGCTTATCGATTATCACTGTTTAGTATTTTGACTTCTTATTATTAACTTATCATGATTTGATTTGTCTATCGATTATCATACGCCTAATCAACCTCATTAAGGTGACATATTATAATGTCAGTGTATACTAATAACCATTAAAATGCTAATCACGTCCGCATAACCATTATGAACTTTTTTCTTTATACTTCAAACAAAAGTTTGTGAACAAGAATGCTCAGTAAATTTATTCATAATCGAAATTATACCAACTTAAAATGATGGGTCGCTGTAGAGAGACACAACCTATAGTCTGTCCGACGGTGGAGAATGGTCCAAAATTAAAGTTAGCTTTTCGGTATCCAGTGAGTCATTTCTAAAGCGATTTCCATGAAATTTTGTAAACTCTATTTTCTAGTCATTTGGCATCGATCCTAGAAATTTCGTAAAAAAATACTGTATAGTTTAAAAGTTAGACCATTTGACATGTAGTAAATGTCTATTTATGACGCTCCTCTAAAACATGTATAAACCTATTCCGGTTTATTCTCAGAATTGCGTTAGAATTGGTCTAACTTTTGAAATACTCAATGAAATTTGGCGAAATTCAGGGTTGTTGTCAAATGACTAGATAATAATGGTTACCAAATTTCGTGACAATCCCTTGAGAATTGACTGACGGGATACCGAAAAGGTGACTTTCATTATAGACCATCCTCCACCGTTGGACAGACTTTAAGTGGGTATAAAAAAATTCTAATGTAGCGCCACGCATTATATTAAGGGCTTCATCATCATCATCATCAATCGTGCTACACCGAGGCTACTTGGTCTGTATCTTAGACATTAGAATACTTGAATGAATTGAATACATTATTTCAACTGGTATAACATGTCGTTTATGCATTTTGTTCACCACAGTCAGGTGTGTAATTTACTTCACTCAAGCTGTGTTATGTCTATCTTTATCAGGGTAGGATTCGGCCTCAAATAAATGGGTTTTTTTACCAAGGTCTGGTCGTTACCCCTTTAAGCCCTCACGATGCATTGAAGCATCATTTTACATCCCTGAAAACACAGTTTATTTCTCTACAACTAGGGTTTTTAGAAGGAAAATTTCCATGAAACTAGTTTACCAACACATGGTCATTTTCTTTAATTTTTCACCTACATCAAGTCATCTTCATCCACTACAAGTCGGGAATTGCGACAGCAATTCGCGGCTTGTAGTGGATTAAGATTACAATGGTAGATTCAGGCCTGAAAGGGTTAAAAAAGCACCACGTCTTGCATTAACCCTTACAAAGCTGAAAGATATTTCTACAAACCATAGAGACCAAAGAGTTATTTAAATTATGAAATCATCATAAATGTTTTTTTTTCCGCTTCATTTTATTACCTATGTTATGGGTCCACGGCCATTATACATCCTTTATCATACAAAAAAACAGACACATAAAATAGGGAAAAATTGTTTATTAAAAATCAACATCAAAATAAACAACTACAAATAAAAAGGGATTCACTCCAAAATTTGGTAATGTAAACGTGGTTGTAACAGAGTGAAGCCCTAAGACCAAAATAGGTATAAATCTGTTTGACAGTCGGTTAACAGGATTAACCAGTGAATATTTATACATGTCTCTAGTTGATCTAATCTACTGTCTCTAATTGATCAAATCTACTATGAATATTTATAAATGTCTGTAATTGATCTAATCTACTATGAATATTTATACATGTCTCTGATTGATCTAATCTACTATTTAAGTGTGAACTTTGACTCTTGTATCATTACAAACAAATTACATAAAATATTATTAACAAAAACTATCAATACCAATCTAGTAATTGCTCACACAAAACAAAACCTATAAACAACAATCTACTAATTGTTCACATTAATATATTAAAGTGAACTTTGACTCTTGTATAATTACATACAAATTACATAATATTGACAAAATTTATCAATAACATTATTAAACAAGATTATCTGTTGTTGAGGAGGGTATGAAAACGGTCAGAAGAAAAATGAACAATAAACAAAAAACCTGCTGCGGATGGAAGC
Source organism: Flabesymbios commensalis (assembly GCA_964017125.1). Classification (NCBI taxonomy): domain Eukaryota; kingdom Metazoa; phylum Annelida; class Polychaeta; order Terebellida; family Flabelligeridae; genus Flabesymbios; species Flabesymbios commensalis. The sequence continues at coordinate 74,625,132 of OZ024913.1, read as the reverse complement.
GGGAGGAGGTGGGATTTTCTTGATAGACATAGAATCTGGTATATAAATTTATATTTCTATCGGATTAAATGACTGGGACAGCTCAGTCAGATTAGAGTTCCTGAAAAAGAGGTCGCTAAAAACCAAATAAAAACCGAACCAAACACGAATTACATATCTTGGAATTCGCCAGAGATAAAAAAGTCCATTTTGTGTTTGATAAATGGAGCTTTCATTTTCTGTACTTAATTCTTCAGACATCAGAATCTGCAACGTCAGGTTTCGGCGGTCACTGCACCGAAAGATTTAATTCGAGGACGTCTTTATTTTAAAGGACGGCAGTGGTAGTAGTAGTAGTAAATCATTGCTTTACTTCACTTTTCGGCACAAAAGGTCTTTTAAGTGACAATATAATACGATAAAAACGTTGTAGTCAATTGATGAGATGAATGATGTACAGTCTATGATGATGTGAGGGTGGGGGTGATAGGGCATGGTGGGTTATTGAGAGCGTTTTCCTTCGCTCGCCCGATAAGGGGTTCTGGGCATGTCTAGGGGATATACCCCTAGACATGCCCAGACGGCCGGAGACTTGAGTTTCGCTGTACAATTTAATGATGAAACTCTTTGGCATTTCGCGCAGCTCCGCTATCCTCGGGTCGGATAGTCCCCGGAGTAACAATAGGAAGGATCACTCCCTCTGGGTAACTCCATTCATCCCACATGAGAGACCTAATGTCAAACACGCTATTGCCGGTTATTTAAGGCTACCACTGCCGTAGTTATTTAAGGCTACCACAGCCTACGGCAGTGGTAGCATGGTAGGTGTGGCTCGCGGACAGGCGCAGGCCAACAAGTGTTGGTTTGACTTGTTGGTCAATCACGCTAACTGGCAATGGGAAAACATCAGTCTCGTCTGATAGGCCAACTCTAGGGTAAGAAAGGCCTCAACTCTGTGTTTTTGTCTGGCTGTTGGTGTCTTCATGTTGTAAACTGTGTATCAAACACTTGGACTTCCGACTTGTTCAATGCCCCAAAATATTATATACATCTAAAATTAACATCGAGTATTGCATAGCGTATTGGCAATCTGCGGCCATTTTAAGTCACTACATCAGCCAATGGGTGATTGAGTGTTCGCATGACATTTTTTTTAGTTTTTGTACTGATTATTAAGCAATTTATGATTTTCTCACTAAAAGTGTTTGATTTTTTGTGGTCAAAAAAATAAAATTGTAATCACAAAGAATTGAAATCCCCCATAGCGATAATGTTCTGGGCCCTATTTTATATAAATTATAATAAAACAACTTGAAATTGATCAATTTTGGATAAACAGTTTTTGAAGTCTCTTGGCCGAAAAATATAAAATTTACCCGTGGAAGAAACTTAATTTCAATGCTAAATATTGAAGCTCACTTTCAATTTTGTATTTCTCACTAGGAGTTTTTCATCTTTGCTGGTCACAAGAAAATATTTGATCAGTGGCGGGAGCTGTTAATGTATCAAAAATTTTAAAATATCGTTTGAAATGGATGATTTTCTGATTGGAAATGTATTCCGTTTTTGTGACAAAATTAATCACAATACATATGCAATATCTATGCAGTTTAAATATTTTTGACAAGACGTATTTAAGTTTTTGTATCCACAAAATAGTGAAATTCATCTGTAGTTGCAACTTTTTATATGAGCTTAAAAAATACATCATTTTCTGACGAGAGTTTTTGTGAAAAATTTGAACCGTGGCGGCGACTTTTAATTTCAATGCCAAGTAGGCCTATCCAAAATAACTTGCAATTAACATTTTTCTCATTAGAGATAACGAGTTTTCGCTTACTTGTTGAAAATTAAAATGCTTACAACACTTGGGACTCAGGGAATCGTATTAGACTAGACATGAATGCAAAATAAATCGAAATTTAGATCATAGGCAGCAGATGCAATTTTAGAGCCATTTTATTAATCTCAGTAAAAATTGATTTGGCAACTTTCTAAAACGGCGGACCTTACTATATCTAACCAATATATATACATATTTAAAGAAACATGTACAACTGTTTACCATGATATATGAAAGTAATGATATTCCAGAAAACTAAAATGAGAATGTACCAAGGAAAATGAATAGGTCTCGAATGATTTTTTTGTTGTCCTCATGGTTATGCAGTAAGCAGGATGTGATCCACGTGAGGTGCGATTAAGAGCTTTGATTTTCAAAAATCACAGATTCTGTGCAGCGTGTGATTTTTAATTGCATTCCTTGGCGAATGTCACTCTTGAGCTGTTAGACCTATTTACCATCGACATTGTTTATGCTGTTTATCCTCAAAACACATCAAAACTAAAATAATTTATAGATTACACATAGATTACACATACATATATTAAATATATCGTTATGCAATGTGTATATTTTCTCTAGTAATGCCTGGTTCATAATATTATGTAGAAATGTTTTTTTATTACGCATAAATCTGCATAAATAAATATTATCAATAAATATCGATATCTATTAGCAGGCCTAAAATTACTTTATCTTTCTATTACAATTTGAGTATTTCCATAAGTACCATCTGGGGCCGTAAATCAGCGATTTGTAGTAAATTTGGAATTGTAGTATAGGAATTGTAGTAAATAGATCACTAGAGCTCTGATAAATTATATTAATATTCATACCTGCAGTTTTTGTATTCTTTATATATGTTTCACATACACAGCATAACTGAGGTATTAGTAAGTCAATGGATTAAAGCACGTTTAGAGGCCATGTATCTGAGACAATCCTTAGATAGTCACACGGATATAAATGCACACGAGGAGGGTTAATTGAGCTTCCCAGTATCACACCTTACTATGGACTTCTGCAGGATATGTTATCACTGTTCATCATTTTTGATCACGAATACATGTGTGGAAAAGTATCCTGTTGTAGTTAATTGCATTTTCAATGTGCTTTAGAATATAGGCCTCAAAATGCAAAAAAACAAGCATGACATAGAGTGAGCCTTAAAAGACGCTATTTCGCCGCATTTCATACTATAAATATATAAATGATATCAATATGCACTGCCTTTCATCGCCATTGCCTACATCATTCTTTTAAATCACACGAAATTTGATATTTTTTAATATAAAAAAAACTCAACCTTAATATTGCATAACACAGACATTGACTGGCTACCAAGCATCAGCGGGGAACACTTCGTGAACAAGGATGTGGGGTTAAAGCGTAGGCCTACTTGACCTGGATAGTATATGTAGGCCTATGTGACGTCAGTCCAGCCTTCAACCAACACATCATATGCCTACACAAGATCTGCATTGACTGTTTACTGGGAATATTATTATATGTGACATGCCATATCAAAACCAGTATTATGTCGCAAGATATAGAAAATGAGTTAGTAGGTGGCGTTTAAAGAGCCAGCGCTCAGGTTTCAAATACATCAAATATTATAAATATATCTCAATTATTTAAGAAATCATCGATAAAACAAGATTTGGAAACGTAAGCCCTGAATATCGCAACATGTTGAGAGAAATAGTTCAAACTAAATCATTTTTCATATAAGAAATAAAACGAGGCTATCTTTAATATTTTGTACTTATATTGCATTGAAGTTGTGTTTCCGATCAGCATTAAAAAAGACAAGAACCCTGCGGTTCTGAACATTATTGAGAGTTATTTTTTCGCATCAGACTGAAGTTGATATTTAAGCAATGGGCCATGTAAAATTAAAATCAAAAAAAATATATATTTTCCGCCAATAACTATTTATTTATACAGCAGAGTTCGGGGTTCGGTTCCCGGTCTCTGCGGTTTGAAAGAAACAAAAATGTTTCTTCCCCATCCACGTGTGAAAGTCAGTATTGTGGGGAGCCTCCGTGACCGAGAGGTAGCGTGCTCGGCCTCAGACCTGTGTTTGGAGGACCGTGCCATCTCAATCATCTCACCATCCTCAGAAGGTTCTCCTGGCCCAGTTAAGCCCATTATGTGCACAAAAGGTTGCCTAAAGCCCTATTCATTTCATTTCATTTTCTAACAACGCTGAATACTCCTGTGAAACTATTAAATCCAGCGATAAACATCTCACAATTTGACAGCGTGGTCCGTAATGGTCACATAGGCCTACGTGTACTGGCGGAACTATTTAGGTTAACCCGGCACTAAACGCACGCCAGGCGGTTCAATATTGATATAGTGGCAGCGCGGATATTAATATTCTTTTACTGTGATATTTTGTCGGCTTTGAAATATAGACTTTTCTTTAAGAAACTCTAAAAAGACTTTTACTGGTAATGAGCGGGCGATATGTGATTTAAAACAAATCTAAAACTAATCAGCTAATCAATGTTGGGCCTATATATATTATATTAGCCTATATATGAGCATATATATATTATATTGCCAAAATGGCGATTCGCACGCTATTAGGCCTACTGCCATTACTTCCTTCGCCACGGGTGAGGGTATTTCTACCCCTGTGGTACAGCCCTACCCGTCCCCCAGAAAATTTTGAACAAATTAGCGTAGTATGAGTGTATTCTGAGGCACTTGAGACTTGGTCCGCTGCAAGTTTACAGTTTAGGCTTCTTTTCAGTTCTGGCCGATCATCGCCCCGCCGGACCGTTGCTAGGATGTCAATTACCTATGGAAGGCCGAAACCGCCATATTAACGAAACCATTGCAATACTCCTGTTTCATTACAATGCTTTGTATTTTCATTGCAATGCTTTGCATTTCCATTGCAATGCTTTCAAAAGCATTGCAATGCTTTTGAAAAGCATTGCAATGCTTTGCATTTCCATTGCAATGCTTTTGAAAAACATTGCAATGCTTTGCATTTCCATTGCAATGCTTTTGAAAAGCATTGCAATGCTTTGCATTTTCATCGCAATGCTTTGCCTGTTCATCGCAATGCTTTGATAAGCATTGCAATGCGTTTTATTTCCATTGCAATGCTTTTAAAAGCATTGCAATGCTTTGAAAAAAACATTGCAATGCTTTGCATGTCCATTGCAATGCTTATCATTTACATTGCAATGCGTTGCATAGGCCTATCCATTGCAATACTTTTCAAAAGCATTGCAATGCTTTGCAAAAGCATTGCAATGCTTTGCATTTCCATTGCAATGCTTTGCAAAAGCATTGCAATGCTTTTTAAAAAGCATTGCAATGCTTTCGAAAACATTGTAATGTAAATGGTAACAATGTCGACTAACTTTGTTGCCTAGCCAGCCAATAACAGTGAGCGTATCACACACACACAAATTCCTGTTGTGTTGCTGGACCGTAGGCCATATATAATTAACTCTTGTGCTGCTAGGACCGTCTATCAATAACCCTTGGCTTGTGAGGCTGACACCGTATATAATTAGTCTACCTAATGTCCTGTCGTGACCGTACATAATTAACCCTTGTGCTGCTACTGCTAGGACCGTATACATGTAGGGGAGAGTGGGGCATATCCGCACACTGGGTTATGTCCACATGTCTCAGTATAATAAAATGTAGCGCCAGCTGGTGAATGATATGGTTTACATGATATATATTTCGCATGAGATACTTTTATTCAAGTTGTTTGAATTGGGTAGATATGATGTCTTGATTACTGGAAACAAAACATGATTTTAACGTCCGTGGAAGTTATTTTCATAGCTTGTGGTGAAGGCTCCAGCTATTTAGCTTTTTAAATGTACTGACAGACCAAGGTTCCCACATATGCTAAGTGATGTATATGATCAATGTGTGAAGTGAACATCGCCGTTCATTGCTGTCATGGCTGAGAATGCAAGAATGATTGTCCAATACTGTATGGGGCATGTCCACCCTGGGCGAATATGCCCCAGTCCCAGTGCGGATATGCCCCATTGTGGGGCATATCCGCCCTGTGTGGACATGCCCCATGACACAAACACTAACCAGTGATTGATTAATTTGGTTAGTATTTATTATAAAATTATACAACTGCTAATATTAAATCAGGGTTTGCTTCCCACCTTGACTGCAGGGTAAAACGTTTGTGCACATGTTGACAATCAGATCCCAGTGTTGTTTCAATGTTGTGTCCGTATTATTAATGCCCCCCCCCCCCCCGGTAATGCCGCATGCATCGGATTAGTGTTGTTTCAATCTCCGAAGCTGGGCCAGCATTGTAACAAAAACTTGTTGAATGTCTCATCTTTGATGAGCTACGTTTTGTACCTGCCTCCGGAGGCTAACATGGGATGTATGATAGCTCAATCCTGTTAGCCTGTCAATAATGTTAGCCCATCATCTACAACGTTCGGCCGCCATTAAACCAACATTAAATCAACGTATCATGGCTTGGTGGGAGATCTGCTGGATACACACTAACAGTTTGGCCTGCTGGCCACTGACCACAGCCATCATCGCCAGTGCCCGCTGGCAGTCTGTCATCGGCCGTTGGACAAACATATCTGTCGGCCACCAGCGACACTCAGGCGGCAATCAAAGGGTGGCATTTCCATGCCACTGATGGACCATCGGTGACCCACCACTGTCAAACAATGTGGCTAATGAGCCATCGGCTATCAGCCGGACATACGTGTGGTAGGCAAGCAGTTGCAGGTCATCGGTGGCCCAGGTCCATCACATTGCTATCTGGGATGGAGGTGGATGGTATGGCGCGCACCACTGGTAGCAGTGGCTGCAGTCAGTCGGCCACCAGTGGCCAGTATAGGACAAAAACGAGCGGAGGTCTGATGAGGGCTGTGTTGGCAGAGTGTGAGATATCTGGTTGTAGAAGCCTATGCGGCTACAGTGTGTGCGTGGATCCCACATAGGGCCTGCACACTGAAGTGATCACACCCTGAACCCAAAGTCCTTTAGCATATCCCCCCTCCCCGGCTCTGCTTTGATTTAAACAAGTTTACCTTGGCTGGCTCTCTGTTTTGTTGTCTTTACTTATATATATATTAAAAAATATATATTATAGTGTTATTTTCAATGCTTTTCTGTGTGTCATTTCTTTTTATTAAATCCAGGGCTTGTTTAATACCACTATGGGATATGTCCACCTCCCACTGTGGGGCATATCCACACACCCCATGTGGACATGCCCCTTGTGCGGGGCATGTCCGCATACCAGCCTCAAATCATCATTTAGTGGAATGTGTTGATTCAATGAAATTTATCTGAGGTTGGTCTAAAGAATTAACAAGGTATATTGTAAACTCATATTTACACAATAGTATTTAATGTTTATTATTATTAATCCATCTGATATTAGACAAGTATGTTAGGTGTGTGGACATGCCCCACTCTCCCCTACTATTGACCACTGTGTTTCTAAAACCGTAATTAATTAGCCCTTTCGTTGTTAGGACCGTATATAATTAACCCTTGAGCTGCTAGGACTGTAGGGTGAAGAGGGGTATTATGAGCACCTTAACTTTAATTAGCGACTTTGGGCAAATAAATGAAGTGAAAAAATTCAAATTGGATGTGATTGACTGTTTGTACAATTATGTAATAACTTATGAACAAATTACAACATGCCTATAGTCTTGGCATGTAACACAGCAGGCTAGGCCTATAGTTAAGTTAACTCACCTGGTTGCAAAGGAGATGTTACTTGATCTAGAGTTTGAATGACTAGACCCTAGATCTAGCTTAGGCTATAGCCTAGCTAGGCCTACGTACTAGGCTAGGCTAGACTAGATCTAGGCTAAGACTAGGCAGGGAAAGTGGGAAGTTCCGCCTTGCTATAAATCTAGCCTCTAACGTTAGCCTAGGTATAGTAGGCCTACAGGCCTACCCCTATAATACTAGACTAGCAATATTTAACATAAAATGCCCAGTCTACTCTAGAGTCTATTCTACAAGGCTAGCCTGAAGTAGACTACTAGAAAATAATAATTAGAGTCTAGGCCTATAATACCATAAAAACGTCTTTCCGCTGGATTTCGGGATATGGGATGGTATTAAACTTAAAGACTGTATTAATAGGCCCCTATAAACCCTACTATAGCCTATAGGGTCTAGCTGGTCTGACAGTAGTCTAGTCCAAGCTGGGGACTCTTGGGCTATGCTCAAGCCAGACCTTGGGGAAGCAGAGTGGATAAGCCTGCATGGCCTGTGATCTAAAAGTCTACATGTTAAGTCTTAGCCTAAGCTATAACACTCCTTGTGATTGGCTGGTCATACCACTCAGTTGGCATGGTCAACAGTTTCATTTCCATTGCAATGCTTTTGTGAAGCATTGCAATGAAAATGCAAAAGCATTGCAATGCTTTTGTAAAGCATTGCAATGGAGATATAAGGCATTGCAATGCTTATCAAAGCACTGCAATGAAAACGCAAAGCATTGCAATGAAAATGCAAAACATTGCAATGAAAACGCAAAGCATTGCAATGAAAATGCAAAGCATCGCAATGAAAACGCAAGGCATTGCAATGAAAATGCAAAGCATTGCAATAAAAACGCAAAGCATTGCAATGAAAATGCAAAGCATTGCAATGCTTTTGAAAAGCATTGCAATGAAAATGCGAAGCATTGCAATCAAAACGTAAAGCATTGCAATGAAAATGTAAAACATTGCAATGCTTTTGAAAAGCATTGCAATGGAAATGTAAAGCATTGCAATGCTTTTGAAAAGCATTGCAATTAAAATGTAAAGCATTGCAATGAAAACGCAAAGCATTGTAATGGAAATGCAAAGCATTGCAATGCTTTTCAAAAGCATTGCAATGGAAATGCGAGGCATTGCAATGCTTTTCAAAAGCATTGCAATGCTTTTCAAAAGCATTGCAATGAAACAGGAGTATTGCAATGGTTTCGTTAATATGGCGGTTTCGGCCTTCCATAATTACCGACCTTGGATACAAATTACTGGTCTCAGGTCGGCTTTAAATCCTTCAATGTGTATACACCACACAGGGACCACGGGACAATGACCCAATGCAGGTTCAATGCTGGACCATAGTCAACAACGCTGGTACAACATTGAGCCAGCATTGGATCATCGCCATCACTCGGAATAAGCAATAACATAATTAACATAACATACAGTGATTGCTTTGTGCTTGCTGGGAAATAAATTGTCATTTGCTCAATTTTCTAGCTAGAAGATTATATAATGTATCAATCTGGGCTAGTTTTAGCTGAAAAGAACAAATCTGTCATTTTTAATCCTTAGATATTTAAAAATAAAAAGATGTAATCCACAGTCAGTAGCTTGTCATGTCACAGTGTAGCCTATTACATAATCGCAGGTGGGTACGCCAACAGGAGATGCGGCTCTGTGCTTTGACAGGAGGCATGACAGTGTGTACAGGATGATAGGCTAGCTACCACAGACCTGTCTGTATACAGGTAGGCCTACGTACGCTGGAAGGTTCACTATCCCAACGTTTTCTCCTCTGCAAAGGCAGTATTTACTTACTTGTAAAGTGAGCAGATACTGCATTTTTGTTCCACATGGCATTCCGTTATCACGTGGTTGCCAGCAGCGGACCCCCAAGCAGACCCTATCAGGAATAGGACACTTCCGCGACGTTGTCCCAGCATTGAAACACTACTGGATCAATGTGAGTTGTTTATTGGTCTATTTCTCTAGCGATGTGATTGACCCAGATAACTTGTGCGTGATTGGGCAAGAAAGGCTATCTCATTGTGGTGGTTTCTTAAGATTATATTGGCCTAGTTTCATCCTAAGGTAGGCAATGTTCTCAGTAAAATCTACTGGCTATCTACAGGGTATAAATCAATAGCCCAACACACAGCTCAAAATTTCGATACCTCTAACTGTCGTAAAATTGACCACGGGAATCCTAATAACTCAGCAAATACAGATATTTATGCTTATTCAGAAACAACGTTTGGTTGACCTACTGTAGGCTATGGAACGGCAGAAAACTGAACCTATGCGTTTTGCCGTATTTGAGAAGATGTGAGTGATAGTCATTTGGGACACACATTATATGGCCACAAAAAAACAGTGCCCAGGATCCGTTGTGTGAACCATATTAAAACATTATTGGAATGAGTTCCAATAATGTAAAAAGTGTCCATTTGGAGAACAAAAGTTTGGATGTGGTGGAATGTTCAAAGTAATTATGTTATTGTGTTAGAAAATATGCACTCACAAACAGTCAATCACCCCTCTCATGTGAGTGAATGATTATTGTTTTTGACACTTTCTGCACAATCGTGGCAACATCGAGACGGAGGTACCGTAAGCCTGAAGAAGAAGAAGTGTTTATTCAACCATAAAAAATTAGTAAATGAAAGATGAGTGAAATAAAATTTACAGGGTGGTTTGGGAGACCTCCATTGAGACCACAAGGTCGCTAGCATGGAGGCCACCCATGATATCATCTATATAAACATATAACATTTTGAAGTTATGAGTAGTAAACATATGAGCTATACATGTGAAGTGAGCGAATATAATAGCTTTACTATAAAGTTTAACCTATAGATGTAGTAGTTATATAAAAAATAAACTTTGATTCTGCCGTGCAAAACCAAAAGGCAGCATCTGCCTGCTTTACAAATAGGCTGATCCTGCCGTTTGGCTCCACAGAGCAGAATTCACTAGTTCAAATTGATACTGCATACATAGCAGTTTGAGATATTACAATCAGTAGCATATGTGTCTAAAAATATAAATTTGACATACGTTGAAAACCCGTTAAAACTATAAGTGTGTACTTTATCGGTTATTGATCGTGGCATGCTATTTACAGTTTTTGTTAATTGATATCGAACACAAGCTTTGGCAAAATTATGTTTTACAAAAGGTATGCGTAATTTATGTTGATTTCTTGTATTATGAGCATAGATATCCGAATTGAGCCTAAATTTAAATACATCAAAGTATTTTGGGAGTAAATTATGCTCGTATTTAAAGTAACATTTTAATAGTTGAAGGCGATATATGTCGTTTATTTTTAGGAGGTTCAATTCTTTAAATATCGGATCTGTGTGAGACAGGCGAGATTCCTTACGTATTATTCGTACTGCTCTTTTTTGCAATTTAGAAACTCGACTGTTTTCGCTGCCCCATAAAAGAATGCAATAGTTAATATGTGGTATTATTAGAGAATTGTAGATATTAATGAAAATATTTTGAGGAAGGGTGAATTTTAGTTTGTTCATTATACCTATTATTCTGACTATTTTATTTTGTTTAAATAATTTTTCCAAGTAAGATTCTTGTCAATGATCACCCCTAAAAAGTTAAAATTATCAACACATTCAATTTGTATTCCATTTATTTTGACAATTGGTAATTTAATTTGTTTCTGTGGTTTCCAGAATATCATGAATTTCGATTTAGCAGAATTTAGTAATAATTTGTTTACTTCCAACCAAGTGCTTATTTCTGCTAATTCTTTATTCAATTTGTTATTTTTGTTGAGATTGCTGAAATTAGCGAATAGTGTAGTGTCATCTGCGTATACAATGAGTTTAAATAATTTACTTGAAAAAGAAATATCGTTCAAATAAATAATAAATAATAGTGGGCCCAAGATAGAACCCTGAGGAACTCCTGTGGTAATTGGTATGTATTCTGACTTAATATTGTCGTCTTCTACATATTGTAATCTATTAGAGAGATAGCTTTCTAGAAGTTTTAATGGACAGTGTTTAATACCGTAAAGATTTAGTTTATTTAAGAGTATTGTGTGATTCAGGGTATCAAAGGCTTTAGAGAGGTCCAAGAACATGCCAAAAGAAGTTTCTCCTCTATACATATCTTGTGTTGTTCTGTCATTAATTCCATAGCAGCCAATTCGGTTGAGTGGTGCTTTCTAAAACCGTATTGACCGCTATGGAACAAATTATTTAGGTTGAAATAGTCATTAATTTGGTTACAAATATTTTTTTTCGAAAAGGCGGGATTATGCCCTACTCTTATCGGTGCGCAGTATCATAGACAGCACAGCACACTACAGACCTTTGAACAGTTTGGAGCACAGTACTAGTATGTGCACAACCTCGATGACAAATATCCGCCCGGGCCGGGATTCAAACACAGTACAGCTGAGTTTCGAGCCACAACTGGATCAAATAAGCCATCAGGGCCAGCCACGCCATTAGGAGACTTGCATGCCAACAAATAAATGGACACACAGTGCGTTGCATGTCTCGGTCAAAATTTAGCCGAGGCCTGGAAACAAATAAACTCAATCAAAGTTATTCACCAGTTTTTAGTAATTGTGACTTTATTTTCGTTATTTCACTTGACATTTTTTTTGGCAACTGCCTCTATACAAGGTAATACAGACAATATGTTTCTAGACACAATGGTACTTTCAGTGTGCAAGTTACGGTGCAAAACTTTCAGGCTTGACATTGTTCAACCCAGGAGCGTTCCAATACAGATGTGGCTTAAGAGCAGCTACTACAAAGCAATACACTGTCCACTCAACCAACGTTTACTCATTAGAAATTAAATGATCATATTATTAGGCTATACAAATTAAGGAATTTTATAAGTCAACAGAGAATAATTGTTTTCAGGATTGTGTTGTCAGAAGTGGGGACAGGTTCCATAATACGATAATCATTTGCTCCATACACACAGATGTGGAAATTTAACAAATAACAAACAACACAATTTTGTGAATGCAGTACAGGGGAATAGTACAAAGAAATTATTGAAATATAGGAGGAGGTTCAATTCAAAAATAATACATCACCACAATGCTCCTGGGTGAAATTCATTAAATTCAAATCGATATCACCATTATTAGTAAACAATTACATGTACAAGATTAAATAATAATCTGTTATAACAGCGTTCATAATACGATAGCAATAACCAGTATTGCATTTATTCAACATAACTTGTTTTCAAAATACCCCAAGGTTCAATCATAATCTTGTTTATCCTAGAATAGTAATACCCATGGTATGCTGCACCATTAATACACTGAACGCCTACATGTCAACAAATCGTTCCATTGAAGACAAAGGGTGCCAGATGCAGCCTTTCATCTTCAAAGGAACACATTGTCCTATTGAACTCCGGCTAGAACTTTGGCTACAGGAATATACTTCATAATAACAGCATTACAGGGGGTGTACCAGGAAAATATGAGGGTTTTGTCAGTAGAGCTGGTAAATTTGAATTTTGTTTTCAAAACCATGAAAATCCAAGCTCAGTTTTTTTAAACTAAATATATATCCACCAGCTATTATTGTTAACAAGATCAACTTGAAGCGTACTCAAAATTAAAACACACTTTTGCCATCTCTCGGATACAACCCTTATTGTGTTCTCTGGTTAAGGTAGATACTTCTATCATCTTTCCTAAACCATGTTAGTAGCCTATAGTAAAAACTCATACTTTTTCCCTAAATCTGTTAAATTAATTGTATTATACCAGTTGAATTTGAGACAAAAAATTGAAGTCTTCGTTGACTGCAAGCCATGACTTGCTCTCTCAATGCTAGACTTTTATTTAGTGGATGCAGACGATGTGAATACTGATATACTCTTCACCAAATCCGTGTTAGTAACTTATAATATCAATCCATGAAGTGTTTGGTTTGATTTGAATCTGTAAAGTTATACTATACAAGTTTAATCAGATAATTGTCAATTTTTCTGAACGACCAATGGATATAATTATACATAGTGCTTTAGGTTACTTGATATACAGGATGCTAAATAGCATCCCCCGGTCCCACAAGTTACTTTAATATTAATATATACATTAATCACCCATAAACATCCAGGACATATATTACCTTTAATCTCAAATTTATCTCACAAAAAAGTCTGTATCAACTAATCTCACGACACATGCTTAGACTGCATTCTAATTAGAGATAAAAACTTCAAAATATTTCTAAAGCTGCATAATTTTCAGCATAATGTATAGTGCACATTGTCAATCCTAAAGAATAAAAGTATGAAATTGAGCAGACTTAACATTTATGTAGAATCATATGATAACCTTCTTTGTGCTGGGACAACGGAGGTCCTTATGTGCTTCTTCAATATTGTTTTTTTTAATGCAGTAATAAAAATACAAAATAGTTTTACAATACATTGTGATATGAAATGAATCTTGAAGTATGCTTCATTTTTTAATAAAATAATCAATTGTAGCTAAAATTGTATTTACAATTGCACTTGTCTCCAAAAGAATGAAAATTTTTGCAATAAAAACGCAAAGCATTGCAATGAAAATGCAAAGCATTGCAATGCTTTTGAAAAGCATTGCAATGAAAATGCGAAGCATTGCAATCAAAACGTAAAGCATTGCAATGAAAATGTAAAACATTGCAATGCTTTTGAAAAGCATTGCAATGGAAATGTAAAGCATTGCAATGCTTTTGAAAAGCATTGCAATTAAAATGTAAAGCATTGCAATGAAAACGCAAAGCATTGTAATGGAAATGCAAAGCATTGCAATGCTTTTCAAAAGCATTGCAATGGAAATGCAAAGCATTGCAATGCTTTTCAAAAGCATTGCAATGCTTTTCAAAAGCATTGCAATGAAACAGGAGTATTGCAATGGTTTCGTTAATATGGCGGTTTCGGCCTTCCATAATTACCGACCTTGGATACAAATTACTGGTCTCAGGTCGGCTTTAAATCCTTCAATGTGTATACACCACACAGCGACCACGGGACAATGACCCAATGCAGGTTCAATTCTGGACCATAGTCAACAACGCTGGTACAACATTGAGCCAGCATTGGATCATCGCCATCACTCGGAATAAGCAATAACATAATTAACATAACATACAGTGATTGCTTTGTGCTTGCTGGGAAATAAATTGTCATTTGCTCAATTTTCTAGCTAGAAGATTATATAATGTATCAATCTGGGCTAGTTTTAGCTGAAAAGAACAAATCTGTCATTTTTAATCCTTAGATATTTAAAAATAAAAAGATGTAATCCACAGTCAGTAGCTTGTCATGTCACAGTGTAGCCTATTACATAATCGCAGGTGGGTACGCCAACAGGAGATGCGGCTCTGTGCTTTGACAGGAGGCATGACAGTGTGTACAGGATGATAGGCTAGCTACCACAGACCTGTCTGTATACAGGTACGTACGCTGGAAGGTTCACTATCCCAACGTTTTCTCCTCTGCAAAGGCAGTATTTACTTACTTGTAAAGTGAGCAGATACTGCATTTTTGTTCCACATGGCATCCCGTTATCACGTGGTTGCCAGCAGCGGACCCCCAAGCAGACCCTATCAGGAATAGGACACTTCCGCGACGTTGTCCCAGCATTGAAACACTACTGGATCAATGTGAGTTGTTTATTGGTCTATTTCTCTAGCGATGTGATTGACCCAGATAACGTGTGCGTGATTGGGCAAGAAAGGCTATCTCATTGTGGTGGTTTCTTAAGATTATATTGGCCTAGTTTCATCCTAAGGTAGGCAATGTTCTCAGTAAAATCTACTGGCTATCTACAGGGTATAAATCAATAGCCCAACACACAGCTCAAAATTTCGATACCTCTAACTGTCGTAAAATTGACCACGGGAATCCTAATAACTCAGCAAATACAGATATTTATGCTTATTCAGAAACAACGTTTGGTTGACCTACTGTAGGCTATGGAACGGCAGAAAACTGAACCTATGCGTTTTGCCGTATTTGAGAAGATGTGAGTGATAGTCATTTGGGACACACATTATATGGCCACAAAAAAACAGTGCCCAGGATCCGTTGTGTGAACCATATTAAAACATTATTGGAATGAGTTCCAATAATGTAAAAAGTGTCCATTTGGAGAACAAAAGTTTGGATGTGGTGGAATGTTCAAAGTAATTATGTTATTGTGTTAGGAAATATGCACTCACAAACAGTCAATCACCCCTCTCATGTGAGTGAATGATTATTGTTTTTGACACTTTCTGCACAATCGTGGCAACATCGAGACGGAGGTACCGTAAGCCTGAAGAAGAAGAAGTGTTTATTCAACCATAAAAAAATAGTAAATGAAAGATGAGTGAAATAAAATTTACAGGGTGGTTTGGGAGACCTCCATTGAGACCACAAGGTCGCTAGCATGGAGGCCACCCATGATATCATCTATATAAACATATAACATTTTGAAGTTATGAGTAGTAAACATATGAGCTATACATGTGAAGTGAGCGAATATAATAGCTTTACTATAAAGTTTAACCTATAGATGTAGTAGTTATATAAAAAATAAACTTTGATTCTGCCGTGCAAAACCAAAAGGCAGAATCTGCCTGCTTTACAAATAGGCTGATCCTGCCGTTTGGCTCCACAGAGCAGAATTCACTAGTTCAAATTGATACTGCATACATAGCAGTTTGAGATATTACAATCAGTAGCATATGTGTCTAAAAATATAAATTTGACATACGTTGAAAACCCGTTAAAACTATAAGTGTGTACTTTATCGGTTATTGATCGTGGCATGCTATTTACAGTTTTTGTTAATTGATATCGAACACAAGCTTTGGCAAAATTATGTTTTACAAAAGGTATGCGTAATTTATGTTGATTTCTTGTATTATGAGCATGGATTTCAGAATTGAGCCTAAATTTAAATACATCAAAGTATTTTGGGAGTAAATTATGCTCGTATTTAAAGTAACATTCTAATAGTTGAAGGCGATATATGTCGTTTATTTTTAGGAGGTTCAATTCTTTAAATATCGGATCTGTGTGAGACAGGCGAGATTCCTTACGTATTATTCATACTGCTCTTTTTTGCAATTTAGAAACTCGACTGTTTTCGCTGCCCCATAAAAGAATGCAATAGTTAATATGTGGTATTATTAGAGAATTGTAGATATTAATGAAAATATTTTGAGGAAGGGTGAATTTTAGTTTGTTCATTATACCTATTATTCTGACTATTTTATTTTGTTTAAATAATTTTTCCAAGTAAGATTCTTGTCAATGATCACCCCTAAAAAGTTAAAATTATCAACACATTCAATTTGTATTCCATTTATTTTGACAATTGGTAATTTAATTTGTTTCTGTGGTTTCCAGAATATCATGAATTTCGATTTAGCAGAATTTAGTAATAATTTGTTTACTTCCAACCAAGTGCTTATTTCTGCTAATTCTTTATTCAATTTGTTATTTTTGTTGAGATTGCTGAAATTAGCGAATAGTGTAGTGTCATCTGCGTATACAATGAGTTTAAATAATTTACTTGAAAAAGAAATATCGTTCAAATAAATAATAAATAATAGTGGGCCCAAGATAGAACCCTGAGGAACTCCTGTGGTAATTGGTATGTATTCTGACTTAATATTGTCGTCTTCTACATATTGTAATCTATTAGAGAGATAGCTTTCTAGAAGTTTTAATGGACAGTGTTTAATACCGTAAAGATTTAGTTTATTTAAGAGTATTGTGTGATTCAGGGTATCAAAGGCTTTAGAGAGGTCCAAGAACATGCCAAAAGAAGTTTCTCCTCTATACATATCTTGTGTTGTTCTGTCATTAATTCCATAGCAGCCAATTCGGTTGAGTGGTGCTTTCTAAAACCGTATTGACCGCTATGGAACAAATTATTTAGGTTGAAATAGTCATTAATTTGGTTACAAATATTTTTTTTCGAAAAGGCGGGATTATGCCCTACTCTTATCGGTGCGCAGTATCATAGACAGCACAGCACACTACAGACCTTTGAACAGTTTGGAGCACAGTACTAGTATGTGCACAACCTCGATGACAAATATCCGCCCGGGCCGGGATTCAAACACAGTACAGCTGAGTTTCGAGCCACAACTGGATCAAATAAGCCATCAGGGCCAGCCACGCCATTAGGAGACTTGCATGCCAACAAATAAATGGACACACACTGCGTTGCATGTCTCGGTCAAAATTTAGCCGAGGCCTGGAAACAAATAAACTCAAACAAAGTTATTCACCAGTTTTTAGTAATTGTGACTTTATTTTCGTTATTTCACTTGACATTTTTTTTGGCAACTGCCTCTATACAAGGTAATACAGACAATATGTTTCTAGACACAATGGTACTTTCAGTGTGCAAGTTACGGTGCAAAACTTTCAGGCTTGACATTGTTCAACCCAGGAGCGTTCCAATACAGATGTGGCTTAAGAGCAGCTACTACAAAGCAATACACTGTCCACTCAACCAACGTTTACTCATTAGAAATTAAATGATCATATTATTAGGCTATACAAATTAAGGAATTTTATAAGTCAACAGAGAATAATTGTTTTCAGGATTGTGTTGTCAGAAGTGGGGACAGGTTCCATAATACAATAATCATTTGCTCCATACACACAGATGTGGAAATTTAACAAACAACAAACAACACAATTTTGTGAATGCAGTACAGGGGAATAGTACAAAGAAATTATTGAAATATAGGAGGAGGTTCAATTCAAAAATAATACATCACCACAATGCTCCTGGGTGAAATTCATTAAATTCAAATCGATATCACCATTATTAGTAAACAATTACATGTACAAGATTAAATAATAATCTGTTATAACAGCGTTCATAATACGATAGCAATAACCAGTATTGCATTTATTCAACATAACTTGTTTTCAAAATACCCCAAGGTTCCATCATAATCTTGTTTATCCTAGAATAGTAATACCCATGGTATGCTGCACCATTAATACACTGAACGCCTACATGTCAACAAATCGTTCCATTGAAGACAAAGGGTGTATCTGCCAGATGCAGCCTTTCATCTTCAAAGGAACACATTGTCCTATTGAACTCCGGCTAGAACTTTGGCTACAGGAATATACTTCATAATAACAGCATTACAGGGGGTGTACCAGGAAAATATGAGGGTTTTGTCAGTAGAGCTGGTAAATTTGAATTTTGTTTTCAAAACCATGAAAATCAAAGCTCAGTTTTTTTAAACTAAATATATATCCACCAGCTATTATTGTTAACAAGATCAACTTGAAGCGTACTCAAAATTAAAACACACTTTTACCATCTCTCGGATACAACCCTTATTGTGTTCTCTGGTTAAGGTAGATACTTCTATCATCTTTCCTAAACCATGTTAGTAGCCTATAGTAAAAACTCATACTTTTTCCCTAAATCTGTTAAATTAATTGTATTATACCAGTTGAATTTGAGACAAAAAATTGAAGTCTTCGTTGACTGCAAGCCATGACTTGCTCTCTCAATGCTAGACTTTTATTTAGTGGATGCAGACGATGTGAATACTGATATACTCTTCACCAAATCCGTGTTAGTAACTTATAATATCAATCCATGAAGTGTTTGGTTTGATTTGAATCTGTAAAGTTATACTATACAAGTTTAATCAGATAATTGTCAATTTTTCTGAACGACCAATGGATATAATTATACATAGTGCTTTAGGTTATTTGATATACAGGATGCTAAATAGCATCCCCCGGTCCCACAAGTTACTTTAATATTAATATATACATACATCACCCATAAACATCCAGGACATATATTACCTTTAATCTCAAATTTATCTCACAAAAAAGTCTGTATCAACTAATCTCACGACACATGCTTAGACTGCATTCTAATTAGAGATAAAAACTTCAAAATATTTCTAAAGCTGCATAATTTTCAGCATAATGTATAGTGCACATTGTCAATCCTAAAGAATAAAAGTATGAAATTGAGCAGACTTAACATTTATGTAGAATCATATGATAACCTTCTTTGTGCTGGGACAACGGAGGTCCTTATGTGCTTCTTCAATATTGTTTTTTTTAATGCAGTAATAAAAATACAAAATAGTTTTACAATACATTGTGATATGAAATGAATCTTGAAGTATGCTTCATTTTTTAATAAAATAATCAATTGTAGCTAAAATTGTATTTACAATTGCACTTGTCTCCAAAAGAATGAAAAAATGGTGAGGATGATTCACCACTCGGCTTAAAATTGATCCAATATGGGGCCTCAGGAAAATATTTTTAATCATTTCAACATGAAAATTGCATGAGCAATTCTTATTTGAGACAAATTAGGAATGTTTTTCAAAAATTCAGCCCACACCTTTAAATAAACAGGATTATTTGAAGAAAATTCATCGCTTTACATTTGTCCTGCTGAGATATAATGTGTAAAGGTAAAGGGGTAAGTAACCCTTGTGCTGCTGAATTGTCATATATCGGTAGTATTAATTAACTCAAGTGCTGTAATATGTTTATATATACCAAGAGAAGTCTTTTTCAATTTGAAATCATCATAATTGTCTTAATTTGCCCTTTCCGCTTCATTTGAATACTTATGTTATGGGTCTACAGTGATCATCAATATCTTACTCTTTCATTGCGGGGATTGACTTTGGGCGTCAGATTCCGGCGTCTATAGACATGATATTCTGATGTGTAAGATTGACTTGCGTGCTGAAAGGGTAAATCATTTGAAGCTGGAACTGCTAACACAATATCCAGCTTCAAATAACGAAAAAGACTAGTAAAAATAGACATTTCCCAAATAGAATTGTTTGATTCAATCAACATCTAGAAGAAAATAGTTATCAATTTCAACTGGATTTTATTTGATATTTTATAGAGAACCTATATATATTGGCGCAGCAGGACAAGTATTTTAGGGTGTCTAAGGCTAATATTTAGTCTAGAAGTAGAAGTAGACGCGGCGGCGCATGTGATCTGCCAGGGAGCGCCACTGATACTTGATTCTGATGTATTGCGTGCAGGCGCGGAAAAATATCAAGAAACCTGAAAATGCAAAACATACCAAGTATTAGTAAGGTTGTAAAATAACCAAGAAAACTCCAAATGAAAATGAAGTACGAAACATTGAAAATCTCTTGTTGCGTACACATGCCACATTTATATTTATGAAATAAAAGTATTATTAGTTCAATTGGACTTAAAATGGCTAACAAAATTTCTAGTTCTATATGAGAGAAAATATTAGTATAAAATATAGTAAAATACTGTAAAATTAAAATATTTGAATAATCAGCATATATCACAAACTATTTTATGGAGTTCAGTGGCGGGACAAGGGTTATGGCCACACAAATTTGATCTTCAGTTCAATACAATACAGTATTTAATCAATTCAGTATTTTTTACTGTATTTTGATATCCTGGCGACTACTGTCCAAACAACTTAAAATGGGTGTGGATTCAAATTTTAAAATGAAGGCAGACTGCAATATGGAGACAATAACACTTAGCTTTAGGGGCGTATCCAGAAAGGAGAGGGGGGTCCGAATTCAACTCGTTGGTCTCTTACAATTTCTCTTTTAATTGAAACAATGATTGTGTAGCCTTTCGTGGCACCATCTGAATTTTTTAGAGAGCTAAACAAAATGTAATCAAGACCCCCCTCCTCTGACAACTCCCCCCCCCTCTGGATCCGACACTAGATGACTTGTAGATACACATTTGGCACTAATGGATATATATAAATCAGGTTCCATCATCTTGATGACTTATAGATACAGGTTTGGCACTTATGTATCACTTGCACATACAGGGTTCCACACACCGTCCATTTTAAAATTCAGAGATATTTCAATATATTTCTTATTTTTTTCATTTCCTATGATTGATTTTTCAATAATTTCACCATATTAAGTCATATATTTGCAATAACACTTATGGGTATGTCAGTCAGTGTCTGAGAAGGAATTCATATTCGCTGCTCTGCCAATTGACCGAGGCCCATGTAAGGATGAACCCACCTAGCAAACACAACACATTGAAACAATGATGTTCCCAACATCTGCGAAGCTGGCACAACATTAAAACATCATTGTTCCATTAAGTTGTGTTTGCTGGTCAGACATAGATTAAGTGCATTTGTGCAAGACTAAGAGTCTTTCTATGAAGGGGCCTAAATTCCATGATTTTCCAAGCATCGGAAAGGCACCCTGTTATTCTAAATTGCATGACTTCTCTTGATTTGCTATATATTGAAATTCTACTCACCTAAGATAATGAGCAGCCACCACAGCCAGTTACTGCTGGGCATGTTAGCCGGCCAATTGCTGTGCTGTTAACATAACAAAATAACAAACATTAACCATGTATTCAAACACTATAAAATGTTAGCCGGCCAATTGCTGTGCTGTTAACTTAACAAACTAAACATCAACCATGTATTCAAACACAAACAAATATTTAACCCTTAACATATTTATGAATCAGTTGACACATCAAGACGCCAGCTGGCCACCATAATCCCCCGCCCACTTGTATTAGATCAAGTTCACATTTTTCAGGGCATATCCCTCCCTGAAACTGCACCTTTTGTTTTATAGTAATGGTCTATGTCAATGTTTGGATATATCTTAACACTGGAATAAAGCATTTACCGAAATACACACTCCTGTCTCTTCATAAACCAAATTATATTTTGGGCGAATTTTGCTAAGTGTATCCTGGTATTAAGGGGGACACCTTCTGTTTGATGGTCCATTTCTTACCTTGAGGATAGCCACCCATTTGACCATTGATAGTCCAAATCCAGCGACGCCTCCTAGTCTGCCAGCGATAGTGTGAGTCAGACAGATGGAAACTAACAGACCAACCCAGTTAAACAGGAACGCAACTGGAACAAAACAACAGACAGACATTATAAGACGCAAACAGTCAAACAGGAAAGTAACTGCAACCAACATAGATATACAGTTTCTGGTACACTGGCTTGTTGTGAAAAATTATGCTGTGGGGAAATTTACCCAAGGTTTGGGGGAAATTCCTCAAGGTAATTATCTTGAAATCTCCCAATTGGAATCACACCACAAACTTGAGACCAAACTTACATGTAAATCTGGATGTCAAGTATGTGGTGTGCATTTTTTATTGTCCTTTAAAAAATGTCATGTTTTCAAAATTGTTTTAGACATTACATGGTGGCTTACATAGTGAAAGTTGTTAAACTTTGTTAAGAATAGATTTTGTGAATTATAGTTCTTTCATTGTGTACAAGCAATTTGGGAAAAAAAAATTCCTGCATATCAGTACATTTTAGGAAAAATATTTTTAGGGAGCTGCATTCCCATGAATTGTTGACCTAGTGTTTGCTAAATGTTGAATGATCAATGACGTGTTGTGTTAGTTAAATTGTACTTTACTGACACTTTTTTACTCACTCATAAAAGTGCAGAGAAACATGCCGTCCGTGCCGAGCTCCACGTCCTTACTCTGCTGATGCCAGTTCAAGAGTCCGCTCTGAAAATAAACAACACAGAAAAATGAAATAACAGAATCAAATCAACAATTTAAGTTTCAAACTCATAGTATTATACATGGTTCATACAAACAAAAGCTGATGAAATTTAAGGCTTTTCAAGGGTTTTCAAGGCCAAATATAGCCATTTTCAAGGCCCTATCACGAACATGAAGTAGGGAGTCATGACGAAAACCTTGATAAATTTTAGTCAAAAATTATTTTTCAATATGATTTTCACCAAAAAAGTATAAATAACAAGAATTTTTTCAATTATTTTTTAAAGACTGACAAAAGTGAGCAACTAGTTATTTTAACAATGAACATCTCAAACACAAAAATCATTTTTCAAGGCTTTTCAAGATATTATTTTCAAATTCAAGGCTTTTCAAGGTCTTGACAACTGTTTTTCAAATTCAAGGCTATTCAAGGGTTGTCAAGGCTTGTGCGAACCCTGGGGCGGGTTTCTGTATCGTACTTAAGTAAAAAGTGTCAGCTTTGTACTTAAGTATGTTACAGAACCACCGCGCCCCCCCCTCCCCCGCGGCCGGTTTCTATAACGTACTTAAGTAAAAAATGAAGTGGCTGGTTTACGAAGCACACTTAAGTAAAAAGTTTCTGTAACAAACTTAAGTACAAAATTAACACTTTTTACTTACGATACAGAAACTGGCCCCTGGTATATATTATTATTCTGTTGACACTGAAATTGATAGCTTATATTTTAAGGTGGAGGCTCAGTTAATCAAATAATTCAATTTGGGAAGTGTCTATTTTTGATCCATAGAGTTTTTTTGTCATTTGAAGTCAGAACTTGTGTCGGCAATTCCAGCTTCAAATGAATGAAAACTATCAATTCAGCAGGACAAGAGTTGATTAGCAAACGATCAAAAATGCATAGCGTCTAATAAAAATTTCTCCTAAGACTTATTTTAAATTCTTAAAAAAGGGTTCTTGAGAGGTAAAAAATACATTTGAATAAAACTGGTAAGAGTTAATTCTAAATTCTATGAATAAAAGTATAGATATTAACTTTGGTAGATTTTTTGTGTCACACCAGTCCATTTGTAACATCATATAAAAGCCGCTGTCAGCGGCTCTTGGGACTCAAAGAGTTAAAAGTCAAGATCTGAAGTTCTAGTAAAATTTACATACAAAAGGCAAGAATTATAAGTACAATGATACAAAATCTACAAAATTACAGACACCCCTGGGCAAGTCATTCAATTTGCATCATTTGGCACATCGTGGGCAGCTAATAATTTTTTTGAGGGGTAGGGGCAAGTACCAAAAATATTTATTGTCCGAAGGGCATTTGGTCAGTATTTTCTTACCTCTTGGTCAGTATTTTCTTGTGCCTCTGCTTCCTCTGCTTTGGTTCGTTCAGCCTCCTCGTATGTCGGCAGGGTTGTGGCCACATTGTAAGACGGCGGTCCAATCAGGCTATCTACAGTCAAATAAAGCTGGATGTGATTACCCCTTGTCAGGTGGAGCTGTCACAAGTTATCTTTCTTTTGAACTGAAGCTAGAATTAGTCAAGTTTAAACAAAAAGCTAGAATTACAATTTCCAGCTTTTAATGACAAAATTTTTTATATTTCTGAGTCTCCATGAGGGTCTCTGTAAAAAATTAGTTACCATGTTTATAAATATGCTTTGAAAAGCATGCCTGTAAATTACAGGTTTCAAGAACTGGTGGTAGCAAAATAACAAATACACCTTTTAAAATAATTTTTCAAAATGTGAGAGAATTTGCAAAGACAATTTGACCTTTGGACAGCTCTCACAATAAGGAACTGAACTTAAATGAAGCTCACCTTCATATATTTTTTATCTAACCCTCAGAGTGCAACATATATTGATTAACCCTATGAGGCCCAAGGGTTATTCACCTTAATGCTTAGAGGACTTAATTTGTCATGTCAATTTTTTCAGCATCGCATAGTGAAAAGCTACACACATTGGACAAATTGATAATCAAATATTAAAATTTGTGCATTGCAGCACTTTCTACAGAACAATTTTAAGTGGAATTTTCTTATTTCCTGTCTATCTTGTATATTTTGTTACACTATGTACAAGGACATTTTTTGTTTAGTATTGCATAGTGAAAAGGAATTCTCACCATTTTTTGCCATTTCCTAATTAAATTTGAAATTGATTAGCTAGTATTAATACATGATTATTAGGTGAGAGTCAAAGCTGAATAATCATTTTTAAACAAAATTTCCCCTGACTCTAGCCCTGTTTTAGAATCAAAATGTCTGGCAGTTCATTCAACATAAGGCCTACATAACAATTTAGCACTGTGCACACACGTGTGTACACTTGTCTAAGAGATCCCCCACTGCATGACTTTGCTATACATAGCCTAGTCATGTAGCCGCTGACAGCAGAAACATTATGAGTACCGTTATACCTATTGATCAAACAGTTGACCGAATGTTGTTTTAATTTTGGGTCAGTGTTGCAGGCATGATTTGAACTGTGCCACCGAGGCACACTACCATAAAAACAACTGTGAGGCGTCGTCAGAGTATGCGCTAGCATGATCCTGCAATCTGGAATGAACACTGGTCTTTGTGAATGAAATGAGTGTTTAAGGATCAAATTTGTAAATGTTCGGTTTCAAATTTAAAAAAATATGAGCTCTTTTCTCCCACTTGAGTTTGTGGGTGGCGCTAGTGACGAAATAGTTTAATCATTAAACTTACTGGCATGTCTTGTTTCACATACCTGTATTATTAGGGGTGTCGTTGTCTGGGGTAGTCTCATCTGTCAAGGTGACATTTTCTGTGACGACGTCTGGCGGGTCCAGCTCACTGGGTCCAGAAGCCGGCTCTGGGGGGATAACCATCATCACCGCCGTAGACGTCGCAGGTTCATCTGACTCCTCAGTCTGAAGCTGCACAAAACAAACAATCCATTAACCCTTAAACCCTTGAAGCACTGAATTTTTTTGTAAAAACCATGGAGACCAAAGGGTTATAATCAATTTGAAATCATCATAAAAGTCTTAGTTAGCTCTTTCTGGTTCACTTGAATACGGTACCTATGTTGAGGGTCTACGGCCATTAGAAATATTTAGATTCTTTTTAGTGCGGGGATCGTTTTTATACGTCAGAATCTGATACGTCAGAATCTGACATCTACAGACGTCTAAAGACGGTCCCAGCGCTGTAAGGGTTAACCCGCGACTAGAGTTGTCAGTCCTCCACATAAGTCAAAAAAAATATATATTGTTTCCAATTTGTTGTCATTTATTTTTTGTCACTTCAACCAATCAATCGGTAGGTAAGAATTATTTTTTTTTTATTTGGCGCCAAGTTCACTTCCATGCAAGTCTTATCTGTACATTATGTAACGATTTTGTTTTTTTTTTGCCGCTTTTTGACCCCTCCTCTCGTTTTCGTAATTTTTTTTAGTTACTCTGACTACAGCCAGTCATCTTCTAAAATATGGATTTCCTAATTTTTTTTTTTTTTTTGGGAATCCATAAAATAAATTTGGTTCGCACATGTTCTGATAGGGTCGGTCGGAAATCTGAAACGAACAATATTTTTTTTTAGTCCTAAGGAAATAAGAGGAGAGATTTGAAATAATCTAGAAAATTACTAGGAGAGCATGAATTACTCAAAGTACTCTTAAGAGCGATTTTTAGGCTCCATTAGCTTCAAAATTTAACTTGTGGTGATCGCCAAGAGTGCTGTCGATTGCTCTGCTTGCACTTGGTTAGTGAGTGTGAGAGGAGCGCTGGTGCGATCGTTCTCCTTATAGTTATAGATGGAGGTCTGAGTTGTTTTATTAGCCTATCAAATCAATGTTATTGGGAAAATAATGATTGTTTAACCCTTTAAGCCCTCACGATGCATTAACCCTTTCACCACTGAAGCCCGTTTTTATGTGCTGAATGCCATAGCATTCAGCACATAAAAACGGGCTTCAGTGGTGAAAGGGTTAAAGCATCATTTTACATCCCTGAAAACAGACTTAATTCTCCTCCAACTAGGGGTTTTGGAATGAATATTTCCATGAAACTGGTTTACCATTGCATGGCAATTTTCTTTAATTTTTCATCCACATCAAGTCATTTTCATCCACTACAAGTCGTGAATTGCGACAGCAATTCGCGGCTTGTAGTGGATGAAGATGACAATGGTAAATTCAGGCTCGAAAGGGTTAAACATCAAGAATTGTAAATATTTAGTCTGAAATTAAATACAAAGTGACTCGCACGCCGGCATACCGGCGTGCTAGATAATAGACTAGTGCGCCGGCTTACCAGTGTGCAAGTGTATAGCGGTCAGGATATCTAGAACGCAGGTATGCCCTGCCGGTGGCCGGAACATGGTACATGAACAGGGGTTCCAGATACCCAGTCGCCCACTCGCCATTGGCCCCTGTGTGGGCTTGCTGTGGGCTAATCAAGTTAACATCAAAGGTTAGCCCACATTGCGAATGTGTAAAAGCTAAACTTTCAATTAAAACAAAAAACATATTTTTATATTCTTCAAAATCATTGGGATTTATATAAAATCCCTATGGGTTTACTAATTTAAAATGCATTAACAGATAATCGACAATTCAGTGTATGAACTATTCACTACTGCACCTGAGTTTCTCGAGTACTTTCTGGAAGTCATGAGTGGTCAGGTTTTCATAGGAGAAATACACAATTAAGTGGGCTACTAGAATTCGATGTGGGCATCTGAGGGGCCCACGTGACTATCAGAGTTTTTGTGGGTATATTGGCCCCTGTTAACTGCATACAACTGTTAAACATGTACATATGCATAGCTTCCAAATAATTTATTGGCCAAACAAATGTAACAAGTGTGATGGATGGATTTCAAATATTTTAAATTTTTCTTTTCAAATATTTTTTATTGGAAATGAATGAAATAATTAGTAAGTTTTCAATTATATTTGAATGATCATTGTCAACAATGTGTTGAGATATTCATTGTAACAGAAGCAAGACATGTCATCACTCAGCTGAGTTGTTAATACCCTACATCCTAGGCTGGGTGTTATATC
Organism: Flabesymbios commensalis; assembly: GCA_964017125.1. Lineage (NCBI taxonomy): Eukaryota > Metazoa > Annelida > Polychaeta > Terebellida > Flabelligeridae > Flabesymbios > Flabesymbios commensalis. The sequence goes on along the minus strand of OZ024913.1, from coordinate 74,596,971 downwards.
CACTGTTGAAGTATTTCGCACCTCACCAGCCTGCAAGACATGTCATCACTCTGCTGAGTTGTTAATAATAATTGTGTTTTATCTGGTGTTATATCGACTGTTGAAGTTAATTACGTTTTAGGTGGTGCTATATCCATTAATGAAGTGTATCGCTTTTTATCTGGTGTATTATCTACTGTTGGCTTTGATTGCGTTTCATGTGGTGTTTTATTAGGCTAAGTACTGTTGTAGTTAATTAAATACTTTGGATCTTCTTTTATCATAAGTAGCTGTTTCATGTAGTCCTAAAATATATAGGGGCCTATATGGGCAACTTGCATATATCCTCATAGTTATACACACAGTTCACATAATTATAGTAATCATGAGCCCTGCGATTATTGGGAAGGCCCAGGCAGCCTGCTTCTAGGGCTAGGTAATATGTGTATAGGTTAACTGATTTTAAAAGTACTGTGTTCTTGGCCGCCGGCACGGCATACCAGTGTTCTAGATATATACCGCAATACACTTGCACACCGGTACGCCGGCGCACTAGTCTATTATCTATCACGCCGGTATGGCGGCGTGCGAGTCGCTTCGAAGTAAATAATATTGAGTTAAATTATTTATTTTTGCACAGGACATTTCCAAGTCATGTCCTAACATCGATAAAAATTTCACGAAATTATATTTAATATTTCAAAAGTTAGAACATTTGACATGTAATGAAATTCCAGAATTAGGGTAATCAGGTAATGGGTTTATAGAGGGACGTCATATTTTCAAATTAGACCCTAATACATTTCAAATGGTCTAACTTTTGCAATTCTGCATATAACTTTACGATTTTTTTACCGATGTTAGGACATGACTCGAAAATGTCCTGTACAAAATTTCATGAAAATCAGTTGAAAAATTGTGTGCATGACCATCAAGACTCTTCCAAGTTGAGCAGGACTCTCTCAGTTTCATTATTACACACTTGAAATCTGATTCAAAATTGTGCACTGAAAATGAAATATTAAAGCTGCATAACTGTTTTGTTTATTTTATTCAGACGATTAATCCATGGAGAATGGTGTTTTATTTTTTATTTTACTGCTCCGGTTACTGTGTTATTAAGGATTTAAGTTTTTTTTTTTTTAAATTGTTGCCCAACCAAAACAAGCCTGATCACAGCGGAGTAAGACATACTGTCTATATAATCAGGATATTAAAAGTACCAAGTGGCAGATAACGGTCATCATAGAAAAAAGAGAGGAAGACTTTTAAAATTATTGTTATTTTTTAAGTGATCATAGATACATTTCACAGTACAAAGTGTATTGTCTCATATCAGTTAGACATATCTAGAAGTTATTACTTTGTGTGATATGGAACATATCTGCATGTAATGTCATGTTTAATATCGGTACCGGTATGGAGAATGCGCTCACTTGAAAAATAGAACTCTATTTCGGTAAGTGTGGGCCAGCATCTGAGCCTTTGGCCCGCCATTAAGACGCTCTCCCCAGACCGTGAGAAATTGTACTCGGCATTGACATCAAATTCAGTGATGTAAATCATCGTTTTCGGTCTTTGGATTTTCGTGATTTTCTTGAAAAACATTTGCATTTTTTTATTAGGTATCTCATGAACATTTCAAAATATAGTCAAAATGCTACTAGACAATATCAGACTTTATTTTATTTTATCGTAAATCATCACATACAGTGATAGACCTCTATACATCGCGCTATGTGGTAAAATAAAATAATATTTAAAAACATCAGACTTTACTGTACAACCGATTTGACCCAGTATCCGACATCTAGATCTGCGGCTGGTTATGAGGGCTTTGTATCTCAGCTAACACGAGGCATCGATCCAATGGCAAAATAATGTCGGCCCAACGTCTGCGGTACTGGCCCAACATTATGCCGATTCAGTTCAACGTATGTGTTTGCTATTAAGGGGTGGTTTTCGTGCTGGCCAATGTAACATTATATCGGCCCATAACCTCACCGTTATTACATGAATATTGTACACACACCAAATCACTGCTCAATAATACTTGATGGCGTACCGCATGGTAAGCTAATTCCGCTACATTTACCCAGTTTTAGTGCATTTATAAGGCCTTTAAAATATTAGCAATGATGGTTTTGGACATTTTAGGTTATTTTAATCGAAATAAACAAAACAGTTATGCAGCTTTAACTTTCTACTATTCGATGGACTACAAAATATCTATTTTTAATATATTTAGTTAAATGGTCTATTGACATAAATGGCTGAAAAAAATGCATCCGCGAAAGTGAAACGATGTCACAGACGTGCATGCATGATGACCATGAAAATGTTGACAGATTTCATGGATTTGTCGTGTCAAATTTGGAGTTGACATTTTTCGTGCAACGAGTGAAATTGGAGCAGTGATTCTTACGGGTTCATAACGTATGGATCTCTCCATTTTTACTTTGAGATCCGAGTGAAAGGATCGAACAAACTAAAATGCCATATGCGGGTAAAACCGCAGCTTTCAATCACTGATAAACAATGAAAATTATTCTTCTTCCTCTTCACTTTCTGTTGTTGTCAAACAAAATGGCGAAACCTGTCATCCGTCACTTATCACCTGGCCAACAGAGGGCGCAGGACAGTAGAGTTAATGAGCGACATCTGGTGAATAGGCCTACTATGGTAAACTGACAAATATTTACAGTGGCCCAAAGTGGCAACCTTTATATTAGGCCACTATGTTTTTTTTCTCTGTTTCAGATGAGCGCGCGCATTAGATTTAGGTCGCCCATTACCAAAAAAACCATGTGTTTTTTTCTGCCCAGCGCGCGCATTAGATTGTTGCCGATTTTTGAAAAAACAGTCAATTTCGGGACATAAAAAAAACATTCCGAAAACAAACAAGTTCAATTCGAGAGATAAAAAATATTTTTCCAGCTATATTTTTTTTCGCTTGTTTTTTCTCATTAACTTTTTTTTAAATATCTCAAAAGTTTTTTTTATTTCGTCGCCCTCATTAACTTTTCCAGAAATATGTCCAATGTTTTTTTTATTTCGTCACCCTCATTAACTATTCCAAAAATAGGTTCAATGTTTTTTTTTCTTAAATGTTTTTTTTCTGCCCTCTCTCATTAGATTTTGAATTTTTACTGATCTAAAACAGAGAAATTAAAACAAGTGGCCTTACGGGTGAGTGAGTGAGTGAATATTGCTTTATTCGCTTTCTGTACAATCATGGAAAAATCGTGACATAGAAGCCAGTGTTTCTGGCTCTGAAAAAAGTTGGAGTCAGACAATATGAAGATTCTGACTCCAAACCTGGTGTTGGAGTCAGCACGCAGGCGCGGCTTCTGGCGAAAAGCCGCCAAAGGCAATCGCGACTCCAGGGGGGTCCGGGGGCTTGCCCATCCGGGAATTTTTTGTTTCAGGGAAGGCTTTAGGTGTCTCTAATGATATGTAAAGGTACATTTCAAGCTTTGAAAAAACTTATTTTTCATTAATTTTTTTCTTGATATATATCATTGTCGTCAGAATGGAATGTTTTTGTCGTCAGAGAGGGAAGCTTGTCGTCAGAATTGACGACATGACGACAGATCAGAAACACTGAGCCCAAAGCGGGGACTATGCCCTACTCCTACTTCAAATGACTTCAAGGGTTCTTTATAGTGCACAGTAGGCCTACATGTATAGCAGCATGTAGATTCAATAAATTTTAAAATTGTCCAATAAAATTATGCTGAGCCTTTTTTCGTAACTGCCGATATGCTAAAAGAAATATTTGACCACATTCCACAGTTTTCACTAAGCAAGAAAAATGCTGTGCTAGATCAAAATCTGAGCTAAATTATAAAAATGTCCTAAAGATGGCACCTCAATGTTGCAAATTGGCTAAAGGAATACAGAATCCAAAACATCACCCAGACAGTTGAACTTTTTGAAGCAGCTGAAGAAAACTACTGAGGTGTTGTCGCTGTTGAGAGTTCTAGTTTTTAGATATACCAGGGTACCCAACGAGTGCCCCGCAATACAGTTACAGTAGGCCTCGCGGATACCACATGCACATAAGAATCAGAAATTTAGGCATAGCCTCCGCCCTCCGTTTTTTTTCAAGTCCACGAGGGGGTCATGGAAGAAGAAAAAAATTGATGGTATCTCATCCTTATGGCTATGAAACTCCCATTTTCACCCTCGTTGCACCCCATGAGGGGAAGCGTAGGGCAGGCAAACAAAACTTCACCCATGTTTTACCCTGGGCAAACTAGTGCAGCCTTCCCCAGGTATCTCAATTCTTCGAGATACCCACATTGTTCTGTCCAAACTATCTTAATAATGTCCTCCAGAGCTTCCTCATAGGCAGTGGACATAGTCTATTTTCATTTTTATGTATTTTCTTACAAAAATTACAAAATGGCACATGTGTAAAAAAAATTATCAGAAGGGGCCACAGCATGCCTGTTCCACTTAGCCTACCTCTTCAAGCATTTGTTGCAGCTATCATAAAATTAAAGGCGAGAGCTGGCATCATTTTTTGTAATCGGAGAAATGTAATGATGGGAACCCCAGAACAGGTGATAAAAGTGCCATTCAAAACAAATAACTCTTTTAATTCTAGGCCTACAATGAAGGCTCCATTTCTACCAGTAATATTGAGCAAAAAAACAAACAAACAAAGAAAAATATGTCTTTATTGAAGTGTATCACAAATTCACATAAATCCTGAAAAAATACTAAAAAAACACCAAAATGACGTCTTTGGACGTAGGCCCTACCTAGTATAGGCAGCACCCCAGACAACATCACTCCAGTGGTCAATCAGTGGCTTTGAGCGGCACAAACGCCACTGGTGGACCACCAGTGGCACGCAGGCGGCAATCGGAGAGTAGGATTTGCCACTGATGGACACTGATTGACCACCGATGGTCAACCACAGTAAACAATGTAGCAAATTAAGTGGGCCACCCGCTATCGGTTGCGCGGACATCTGGATTTCAAACCTGGTATAGGCCTACCTGCATGTTGCAAGCCTCAGTCGATAGGAGTGAGCCATATATCGAGGCAAGCCAAATTTAAGGTAACGTCGGGACCAAATTTTCCGCTCTAACGTTACCTCGTGAAAAGCGATCACTCCTCAAATGCAGTATTGCATGCCGTACGTGGTGTATGTGCGGGTTGTGCATTCGAAGATTGGTGTAGATGTGATTAAGTATAACCCCTAAAAATAAAACAGGAGGTTAGACTATAATGAATAGAAAAAAAGGTTCAGTAAAAATAAAAGGTAAAGTTAAAAAACCTGGCGATTCACATGTGCGTGAGTTGTAGGCAGAAGGAGTACAGGGTGGGGAAGAAGACAATGTGAGGTGGAAGGTTGTTCCAAACGGGAATATGGGTAGGAATGAGAATTTGTATGGGTCATTGGATGGGCTTAATGGATTATATATCTTCACGGATGGAACCCACGTGTTTGTCTGGTGGATAGTGTAAGCCAACCCTGCCAGGCATCCTCTGATGATGGATGTGTAATTCTGTAGGCTATGTATCATATGTAGGCTTAGGGAGTTGTGACGTATAGCGAGGGACTCCTAGCCAAGATGGCCAACCATCTCACTAACACTGCTGGTATTGTGCCAGCGATTGCACACGTAGGCCTACCTTGCAGCACCTCTCTGCGCCATTTACTCTTTTTTTTATGTTATTGAAAGTATGTGGTCCCCAAACCGTGGCAGCATACTTCAAGGGGGGTCGAACAAATGACTTTCGATACGCTTGCAAGGGGCGGATCCAGGATTTGAGAAACGAGGGAGCGCAAGATTTTTTTGGCCGATTTATGGGATTTTTAAAAGAATTTAGCGCAAAAAGGGGTGGGCGTGCGCCCTTTGCGCCCCCCCTCTGAACCCACTCCTGCTTGCGTTTTGACAGCTTGGGAGGAGATTTTTATATTTCTTCGGAGGAGTTCATGCAAAGATCCTGTTAGATTTCGCTGTGATATTGTTTATGTGGGTAATAAATTGACGGAACGTCGGAGGTGAGAGTATAAGGCCAAGGTATTTAACGGAATCAGTAGGCCTACTTTGAAGAGGGTGGTCATGTAGTTTGTTAGCCAAGTAAACAACGGCTCTGGCGAGGGCAGTGAGCCACGTACAGAGCCATGAGTCGAGTATCAAAATGGCTTTGCTGTATACAAACTGTAAATTGATACTCTGGACTCAATCTGATGAGCTATGGCCAATCTAACATCATCTTTCTTATAATAAATATATTTACTTACATCTCTGTGATTCTTGAGTTGATATGTGAAATATTGGACATGAATTTAGGTAAAATACAACTACATCCATGGCTACCCCTGTAAAAATAATCAACCAGAACGGCCGTTCAAACGCCGTCCCATGTGCTGTTCGAACGGTTAGCGTTCAGAACGACAATCATGGTTTTTAGCCAGCCTCCCGTTCAGAACGGCCGTTCTGAACGATTTTAGCCGTTCTTTTGGAATGAACACTGCGTTCTGAACGGCGTTCAAAGACGAGAATTGTTCTTCTTGGAACAAACCGCTCAAACCTGAATTAAACGTTCAAAAGGTAACAGGTGTTCAAATTAGAGCGTCCCAGCAAGAACCAAGACGTTGAAACAATGTTGGCTTAATGTTGGTCCACCATCCATGATTCTGGACTAGCATCAAATCAACATTGGTTCAACATAATGTTTCATGGGGCAGGCCGGCGTTCAAATTAGAGCATTAAGCCTATTAGCCAACAATAACAGTTGGGCCAGCAACGGAACACTGTTGGGCTCACCTCAATCAAGATGAGCCAACATTGAGCAGGATCATAGCCCACCATTGGACGTTACGCTGGTCCATCATTTAAACACACCAACATATTGTGTTTTCTGGATCTGCAAACAAGTCAATGCTTCTATACAAGCCTCAGTCAAGTGATTGCATGGTCAAGATGACCATTTTGGCCAGTCACATATAGGCCTACCTGAGAAATCCCTGTAGGGCCTACTCAATTAAGCTACTTTGAAAATATGCCTACCCATCCATACCAGCAAACATTGATTCAATGTTGATTAACTGTGGGCCAACGTCGCAGACAATAGGTTAGCGTTGGATCAGCATTGGGTCAACGTATTGTGTTTGCTGGGATATGTAGGCCCATAGTCCCACTCCTTTTGTTTGGGTCTGAGAAAGTAGGCCCTACCCCTGTGAAAATAAATGAAAAGAACGACCGTTCGGACGCCGTTCTGGGCGTTCGAACGCTGCAAAATCGGTCGAACGGCCTAAACGACGTTCTCATTCCATAATTGAACTCTGTCGCGTTCTGAACGGCGTTTGATCACAAACACTAGGCTTAATGTGCATAGGCCTATAATTATATTCACTTATAATCTTTCTTGTCTTTGTGATTCATTAAATTACTAGTATTTATAGTAGGCCTACTGTGGGCTCGCTAGTTGCATGACAGACGACAGTATATCTACCGTTTTGATTGAGTTTATAATGAGAGTATGCATGGCTATAGCTGGAGGCCCTACATGTCTCCTCTGCAGGCGTCTGAACTAAACTGAAAGACTGGTCAGTTTTGAAGGTATGGTGTGATATTGAAGATCCACTTGATTGGTCTATGCTAAATTGATTTTTGCGTCACAATGAAAATGTTAAATTTATTATTTGTTATTTTGTTCAAATCCGAACGCTGTTTTCCCGCGGAGCCGTTCTCCTATATTAAGATGACTGCAGGAAGGTTCAAGTGCCAAGAACGACGTTTAAACAGCCGTTCCATCTTCTTGTGATGAATGAACGTCGTTCAGAACGATGACAGTGTTCAATTTTGGAATAAGAACGTCGTTTAGGCCGTTCGAACGATTTTGCAGCGTTCGAACGCCCAGAACGGCGTTCCAACGGTCGTTCTTTTAAATTATTTTTACAGGGGTATATAGTTTGCATCAATCTTTGCCAGTGCGACATCTATGTGAGGAGAATTTGTCTGCAAATGCGCATGCTCGGAACCCCTTGAAGTTGTTGATAAACACGAAAACACATGCACGAAGCACCGAAAAATGACAGATGACATGCGTGATGACGTCAATGTCCGACCACATTACCTGATGTTACTTATCCCACAAAGTCTCGCGTTTCCAACCCACTCCAACCGAGATCACTTGGGCGCATCAAGTGTAATTTCGAATAAATAACTTGAATATAAACATACTTTTCCTTTCTAACAATCAATCTTCACATATATGTGGCAAATATGGTAGTGCAGACGTATAAATTGTAGGTTAGTCGGTCAAGTGTGATTTAACATCAAACTGCATGGGTATCGTTAATGTCTGTGACAGGACAGCTGCTGTAGCCTACTGAATTCAGCGCCACGCGTAGGCCGGTCAGCACTAGTAGTTTGTATGCTTTATTAATTATTGTTTAGCTTCTGCCGGCCCTCATGGTAAAACACTTGCATCAAACTACATAGGCCCAAGCCAAATGTTTTCCCAAGAGTCGACAGAATCAAGGTCAGACTGGAGCGATTCGGTGTGTTTTTTGCTTCTGATGGGGCGGTAAATACTAGTCATCAGCAAATAAGCGGACTGTACTGTTTACGACCCCATAAGTGAGGTCATTGATGTAGATCAGTAAAAGTATGGATCATAGGACAGTCCCTTGAGGTACCCCCGACAATATCGGGGGACTGTCAGAGGTATAGCACCGAACAGGACTATACCGTACCCTTTGTGATCTAGAAGAGAGAAAATCTGTGATCCACTCAAGTGTATCCCCTGGGATGCCATACCAGTTAGGTTTGTAATTTAAACGTTTGTGTCGAACCTTGTCCAAAGCTTTGCTAAAATCCATAATGAGCATGTCTGGTTGAGCTGTACTACTGGAAGAGGGACATAAGCTGTGATTCACATTCATTTAAAGCTGGAATTGCAAACGCAATGTCCAACTTCAAATGTCAAAACATATTCATATTTATGAAAAGTAGGCATCTCGATCCCGAGTTTAATTATTTAAATAACAGAGCATCTACCTTTAACTGTTTTGTCAACCTGGGCGGTACTTATTTTCTCGGGCTCATATATTATCTGTAGTGGTACAAGGGTACATCCTACATCATCTTATGTTGTCTGACGTGGTGAGTCAGCCGGCCATGAGTCAGGCAGTCATGAGATGATGACTGGTCATGGCACAATAAGTTTAGTTCAGTGGCGGATATCATCATCTCACATACTAAAGTCACGGGTGTTTAACCTCTGGTATTCTGGTTTAGTCGATTTAAATTTCCTGTCACTTGAAGTTGTGTCTCGTTACCGCGATCCACAGCTTCAAGTGACTGAAAATTACTTTTATTTGTTAAAATATGTCATATTGTAGGCCTAAATTAGTTTGACAGATTTAGGACTTCCAGAAACTGGCCACACAAGTGCCAATAAAACGATAAAAATAAACTATAGTCATCAGTGATCTAGGGTTTAACTCTTAAAGCGCTGAAATATTCTTGAATATAAACCATGGAGACAAAAGGGTTTTTTTCAATTTGAAGTTAGTTAGCTCTTTCTGATTTTTTTGAATACCTATGTTATGGGGCTAAAGGTACGGCCATTTTAAATGTTTTAACTCTTTTAGTGCGGTGATTCTGACGTCTAAAGTCGATCCTCGCACGGTATAGGCCTAAGGCTGCCTTTCCATTGAAGTGTTTGGGTGCGCGGCGCGTTGCGTTGCGACGGCCGCGCAACAGAATTAAAAATCGATCATTATACATAAACAATGCGACATATCCATACACGCGATCGGCCGCGCCGCGCGGCCAGCAATCGCACATGTAGCGATTTCTGCGTTCATCCACCGCGCGTTCATCTCTCTATTTGTCATTTTATGTTTTTCCCGGGGAGTTTTTCGTCATGTCTGGCAGCTCAACAAATATGAAACATTGAACCGATGCTGGCTTAATGCTGGACAAACGTCTGCGACGCTGGCCGAACATAAATCATAATTGGCTCAACGTCTCATATTTGCTGGGCTGCTGTGACACTGTGAACGCTAGATTGCAGTGATATATGTACATGTATTAATGTACATTATGAATCATTCGCATAGGCCCAATCATAGGCCTACACCCTGTATAGGCCTAGTTATAAGTCACAGTCTTGTTTCTGATTTTAAGGCCTATCACACGTTCACTGGATTAAAAGGGTTCAACATTAGGCCTACTAACGGTATAATTTCATAGTATAATTCACGTTGTTGTCACTGGGCCTATGTTATTTAAGAATATTCAGTTAATAAAATAGCAGGTTGGTTCAATGCATGTATAGATATACAACTACCAAGGACGGGCCAGAACCAGATCACCACATCTCCAGCGCGTTTTTGTGCGTTTAGACGCGTTTGGACGCGCCAATGGATAGGTTCCTGCCGCGCGGGCGATCGCGGCCATTTAATCGAGTCAATGGAAAGGCAGCCTAAGGGGTAAAGTACCACGGTGGCTAACACTAATTACACCTCAAACAGTAGGCTTTGAACCAATGATGGTTCATCGCTGGTCCAACCTTAAACCAGCATTGGTTCAAATAAGCCTCCTGTTTGCTGGATAGTTAGGCCTATGCTCCCATGTAAGAATGATCTGGATCTCCGTAAAATAAGAGGCGTTAAACAAATGCTGTTATAATATTGTCCCATGTCCGTAAAATAAGAGGCGTTAAACAAATGCTGTTATAATACTGTCCCATGTCCGTAAAATAAGAGGCGTTAAACAAATGCTGTTATAATACTGTCCCATGTCCGTAAAATAAGAGGCATTAAACAAATGCTGTTATAATACTGTCCCATGTCCGTAAAATAAGAGGCGTTAAACAAATGCTGTTATAATACTGTCCCATGTCCGTAAAATAAGAGGCGTTAAACAAATGCTGTTATAATACTGTCCCATGTCCGTAAAATAAGAGGCGTTAAACAAATGCTGTTATAATACTGTCCCATGTCCGTAAAATAAGAAGCGTTAAACAAATGCTGTTATAATACTGTCCCATGTCCGTAAAATAAGAGGCGTTAAACAAATGCTGTTATAATACTGTCCCATGTCCGTAAAATAAGAGGCGTTAAACAAATGCTGTTATAATACTGTCCCATGTCCGTAAAATAAGAGGCGTTAAACAAATGCTGTTATAATACTGTCCCATGTCCGTAAAATAAGAGGCGTTAAACAAATGCTGTTATAATACTGTCCCATGTCCGTAAAATAAGAGGCGTTAAACAAATGCTGTTATAATACTGTCCCATCGGCTGTGACAATGGCCCAGCATTGAAACAGCATTGGACAATAACTCTTGTGGGCATAACGAACAAATTGGGTCATCTTTGTTGACCTTGTGGTGAAGGAGAGGTGCGTAGCCCAAGTAATTTACAAGAAGTCATGTCTGAGATCAGGCTGGAGAGAAGTATAGCTATTAGCTACGCTTTAACAGGTTAGGCATCTATGACACATTACGTGCCATATTATCATCATGCGTCATATTTTGTGTGCTTCAGTGACTGAAACAGGTTTCAGCCACAGATTGACCGCGTACAAAATCGTGGGACATTTCTCTGGACTGTCATATCGGAAAATAGCGGGGAATAATCAGGTCGAAAATAGTTTTTTTAGAATCAGTAACATTTCAGTTCCATGCCCGCATGCTCAGCTCAGTTCGCACAGTCATTGAAAAGTTATGGACATTTTTCGGACCATGGGGTCGAGATCGCTCTCAGTCACCGCCATGTTGGATTTTTCGGTCAGAGCAAATACATCTATCCACGGCCTCAGAGAGGACGACACGGCAAATATTTTGTGTGCCCAATGCGGTTTTGCATAACTTGTGTACAACGTCGGCCCAACGTCTTGCTACAAAAGGTATACAAATGTTTTGTGTCTACTGGCCGAGTGTTGTACCACCTCCTGCCACGTCTCCAACACTAAACCAGCATTGAGTCAACGTTGTCAGGTCAATAAAATTATTCTAAAGCGGACATCCAGTACGTTATTGGTAACAACAGTCTAGTAAACGAACAGATCTACTTTTATAGCTACTGCCTGTCAACTTTACAGGTAAACAGTTTTAGTTTTTCAGCCGGCTTTACACCTGATCACGGGACCTGTTCATTTATGTGCCATTTCAACTCCCCACGGCGTATACAGCCCTGCAACCATTGCACTAGGAACGTATCGTATAGATGGACATCACTGTCCTACAATGTAATCATGTATTACACCTGAGTAAAGTGGAGCACTTGAGGGTAGTGTACATTGCAAATCGCTACTCTTTAACCATTGTGCCACCTCCCAGTAAACACAAAACATTTGTATACCGTTTATACAATGTTGGAATTATTCATACCCGGAAATGTATTACATTTCTAACTGATTTGCCTAGAAAATATGAGTATTGATGCAAATAGGTCAGAAACAGATCACTGATAGTATTTTCCCGTATGAATCCTTTGTCAAAATTCTAGTTTTACATGGTTCCCACAGCTATCTGGAAATGAAATTCCTTGCCTATTCCATGACCATTTTTAATGTATTCTGTCGAATATTGTGCCTACCATGGCGCAGTGCTGGCACTCGCTTTTGACTGAACAATCGTTGTCACGCTGTCATGCGGACTGGAAGGCCTTGAGCCAATGTTGGAACAGCATTGGCTCTTGGTCCATTGGTGGGGTGCTTGGATAGGTTGAAGTTGTTATTTGTTGTTCGAACGCAGAGCAATGATTGGTCGTGAGCAGAGTCGCCAGCTCGGAGGGACAGTTGTAGAGTCAAGAACCGGTATGAATGTCTCACTGCACTGAATAAATGTTAAGCACAGAATTATGACGACACCCTGAAAACAACATTGCTTGGATATGAACATAAAATAAAGATTATAAAACGGCTTTACTGGTTGTCTTATTGTGGGGGGAGGTTCCGCAAAGTTGTAAACTTTACATATTCCATGACTTGGTAACCAAATATGAACATGTACAGCCTCCACTACCACAGCGGCCTGATATACATGTGTACTTAAGGGTTAAATACCTACATAAATTGTATTAGAGGAAATATAGGAGGTCTGGGTTCCCTTCAGTAGTTGACATTTATCTAACAGTTAACATCTAAAGCTGTTATGGTGTAGACCAATTTTATTTTGGAATAAATAATTCTGTACATTTCCAGATGATGCTGCGCGGGGGACGACTACAAACCATGATTATGTCCAACAAACACCAGACATGAATCCAGTGATGGCCTAACCCTTGTGCTGCTGGTTTTCAAGCAAATTTCAATCCAAATAAAATACCACAGAAACTGATAAAACAGTTTGTGGGAGATGTTATGTTCTGTTATTAATTTTTTTCAATTGAGAAGGTGTCTATTCTACATAAATAGTAATATTTTTTGTCATTTGAAGCTGGAAATTGCGTCAGCAATTCCAGCATCAAATGATGAAAAATAAAAGCAAACAACTCCGCTGCATAAGGGTTGAGATTGTTTCAGCAACGTAGATGGTGAGCAAACATTTGGTACATGTCCAGAGTTTGTTGGGTTCAACATGGCATCAAATAAATAAGGATACGTTACTTATTAAAATGACAAGAAACTGATACAGTGAAAACATATTTTGACAGCTCTTAAATAATATTAATAATGCTTTTTTATAATTTTTGTATATTATCAACTTGGTAAGTCGTATGGCAACAAAATCTTATAATAAAAGCTAATGTTTAAATAATTAAATAATATTTTCTTATAATTTTTTTCTTATAATTTGCATATCTTTACGTAAAAATTTAAATTAGATCTTGTCCAACAAATGATCTGCTCCATGTTGTCCGTAAAAATTATTTGGCTCTTCCAAGGGTATTATTTCCAGTTATGGTAAGTACTGTTACCTTAATACCTTAGAAAACTTAGGTTGTCTGATCAGGCATGTCACAGACAACCTGAAATGTCTCATTTCAAATGCTGAATTGAGCAGTCAAATGTATATGGTGACAATCACAAGAATCATCGTACGATACGAACTCATCACTAACAAACAGGCAGGAGTGTGCAAAGCCAAAATTACAAACTGGCGTGGAGGCAGTAGTGTTCAAAGCAGTTCAACACAGAAATAAAGCTAGCTACAAAATCAATGTGAGTTGCACAGAATGGACTGTGGTAAGAGATGACATGGGTAATGATTGATTCAACTATGTACACTTGATGACTGCATGATAGCCAGCAAATGGTTAATGGCAAACCAATATTAGCTATATGTTGGCTCATCGTCTGCAACGGTGGCTCAAGATCCAGCCAACATTGATGCAACATTTAGCATTAGTTGGGATATGTTACACTGGAGTCAGTATGAGGATGATTCATCAGTTTAATAGGATATAGTGAAGCGGGGTCTGGAGATATAGTGAAGCGGGGTCTGGAATCTAATTGTAAGGGGGGGTAGCCTGTGCGGGGTATGGTGCTGAGTTGCTACTTTTGTCAAATGCTGATTTTACGGCATTTTTTTGCAATATCTGATGACCAGGTCTGTAGGTATTTTTCATTCATTTGCAGCTGTTATTATCTTTCCTGATCTGCACCGCCCTCGCCCCAGATCTGCACCGCCGCCGCCCCCGATACCTTGCCCTAACACTGCACCGTAACAGGAGATGACTGGCAGGTGCTGCTGCTGAATCTCATCATCAGATTACGACAGTTCTGCACAGCTTTGTGATCCCCGAGGCGCTCGTATGTGTCTGCGGCCTCGTGCAGCATCTTGGATCTCTGTCCTGGTGAAGCCAGAAGTGGGGACGGCAGGTGGCGACAAGCCATCAGTAAGGCTGCGGCCTGCTCTCTCTTGTTTAGGAATGCATTCTCCTTTTTATTCTCTTCCTCTTTTTCTGAAAAAGAAAGCATTGACATAGGTGATTACAACAGCTATGAAGCTCTCTAGGACACTTCTTCAACTCAAAGTAGAGAGACACAACTTCAAGTAGGTGAAAATTTAAATTTCATAATGAAGTGCCTTAACCCTTTCATCACGGAGACCGTCTTTAGTCGTCAGAATCTGTAGACGTCCCCGCGCTGATAGAATTTACAATGGCATTAGACCCATGACATAGGTATTCAAATAAAGCAGAAAGAGATAACTAAGATATTGGTGATGATTTGAAATTGAAAAATCCCTTTGGTCTCCATGGTTTATATAAAAATATTCCAGCGTTGTCATTTAAATGATGAAAGGCATTTTATTATTGAATTATATTTTTAAAAAAAAGTAAAGCGACACATTAGGATTGCCTGAGCATCAACTACAATAGTATACAATTTTTTTTTAAAGTGAACCTTTGCATTTTATCAGCAAGATTAAAAAATGACAATAAATCAATAAACAATTGAGGAATTTATGAATGGAAAAATAATTTGACATACAGAAATATCCTGTAACTTACCCTGTTCTGGCTCTTTGATTTTTGTTGTCCTCTGTCGCAGGCTCCTGTCGAGCATCTGCTGTGTCTTGGCGGGACTCGCTCCAGCCATAAGGCGAGCTGTGGCCGCGTGCAGGAAAACCTGAAGAAACAACCATTGCTTATTAACCCTAAACCACTGATGTTAAATTAAATTATATTCCCAGTATTTTCATTGACACTCGTGCAATTACTTTTTCGAGGTGAAATATTTTTCGAATCTGTAGCACAGCCACAGATATTTGTCATAACTCAATTTTTTTAATTCCAAGTACCATTTGACATTGTGGTAGCGAGGCACAACTTCCAAGTGGGTAAAAGTGGTATTTTTATAGTTCAGAGCTCTAGGGGTAATATAATGCATTACTTTCATTATTCTTCATTCATATATATACTACAGATTCACGATTGTTTCAGATGTTTATTTTTTTTGCATTTGTCGATTCTCAGCTGCTTCGGGTTTTATTTCAAATGTGCTGCTAGGTCAGCACATTAAAAATAACATGCCATTAAAAATGCAATAAGTTTTGATTGATGATAGATAGATGATCAATTTGAAAGATAATTTTTTTTTATATAAAAAAAATCATTGTGGATTCCATTTTGGAAGATTAAAAAACAAGAGCACACTCGATAATAGCCCGCCGCCGAATTATGATAAAGAAAGTAAAGACGAATGTCATCACGTCAATAACAACCCGAGATATAAATGGTATGTTAAACCAGCCGCTTTTCAAGTTATAGCGCCCACAAGGTCAAATTATGGATGTAAAATAAATGTGAAAAATCGCAATAAGTCGACCATTTTGATTTTTTTACCGGCCATTATTGAGCTTGTCCAAGAACTGCTTATTAGTAACATGCATAACAAACTTGAAGAGGATACTTGTGAAAATGTTGAAGTTATCGTGCCTACAAGGTCAAATTATTGACGTAAAATGAGAAAAATCGCAATAAATCGGCCATTTTAAATTTTTTTTCAGCCATTATTGAACTTGTCCAAGAACTACTTATTAGTAACATGCATAACAAATTTGAAGAGGATATGTGAAAAACTTTTCAAGTTATCGCGCCCACAAGGTCAAATTATTGACGTAAAATGAGAAAAATCACAATAAATCGGCCATTTTTTTTTTTTTTTCAGCCATTATTGAACTTGTCCAAGAACTACTTATAAGTAGCATACATAACAAATTTGAAGAGAATATGTGAAAAACTTTTCAAGTTATCGCGCCCACAGGGTCAAATTATTGACGTAAAATGAGAAAAATCGCAATAAATCGGCCATTTTTTTTTTTTTTCTGCCATTATTAAACTTGTCCAAGAACTACTTATTAGCAACATGCATAACCAATTTGAAGAGGATATGTGAAAAACTTTTCAACTTATCGCGCCCACAAGGTCAAATTATTGACGTAAAATGTGAAAAATCGCAATAAATCGGCCATTTTTTTTTTTTTTTCGGCCATTATTGAACTTGTCCGAGAACTGGTCATTAGTAACATGCATAACAAATTTGAAAAGGATATGTGAAAAACTTTTCAAGTTATCGCGCCCACAAGGTCAAATTATTGACGTAAAATGTGAAAAATCGCAATAAATCGGCCATTTTTTTTTTTTTTCGGCCATTATTGAACTTGTCCGAGAACTGGTCATTAGTAACATGCATAACAAATTTGAAAAGGATATGTGAAAAACTTTTCAAGTTATCGCGCCCACAAGGTCAAATTATTGACGTAAAATGTGAAAAATCGCAATAAATCGGCCATTTTTTTTTTTTTTCGGCCATTATTGAACTTGTCCGAGAACTGGTCATTAGTAACATGCATAACAAATTTGAAAAGGATACGTGAAAAACTTTTCAAGTTATCGCGCCCACAAGGTCGAATTATTGACGTAAAAGGTGAAAAAATCGCAATAAGTCGGCCATTTTGAATTTTTTTTCAGCCATTATTGAACTTGTCCGAGAAGTGGTCATTAGTAACATGCAAAACAAATTTGGGAAGGAAACATGAAAAACTTTTCAAGTTATCGCGCCCACAAGTAAATGTTAACGCCGACGCTGACGCCGACGACGCCGAACTTCAATTGCAATAGCCCACCTTTTTTAATTAAAATTAAAAGGCGGGCTAAAAACAGGAATTGCGTAAATTTCAAACTCTATCGCTGCATTTACTTTTTAGGCTTTATAAAGTAGACATTCTCACCCTGGGCAGTGCTGATTTCAGATGCTGTGACAGTTTACGTAGACATGAGAGATCCTGCTGGAATGCTGCTAGTTCTCCTGAAGAAGCCACGGTGGGCATGGACGGCTTGTCGTTAGCGTCCGAGATATCGCTCTGCTGAGCCTGCCAGATCTCTGTGCGGGTGTTTAACAGCCAGTCACATACCAGCAACTGCATCGCCTGCAAATATACCAATAAAATGTGGTATATTAAACTTTGTAATGAAAAAAAATGGCAATAAATATTCCCCAAATGCTACATTTTTCATTCATTTGAAGTTGCATCTGCCCATCTCCTCAATCTCAATTATTCTTCATGTTGTGAAAAGACATCTTAAATGCATATAAAAATATTGCCCTACTGAAAGGATTTTTGTCGAAAGCAGTCCACAGTACTTTTTCAAGAAGGATATTAGTAGCAATTTTCCTAGAATTTTAAACCCTAGAGCATTGATGTCGACTGCAGTGAACATTCTGTGTTTTTATTAGCACATGTATAACCCCTGAAAATGAGCTGTTCACAGTGAAATATGCCTTCAATCTTGAAACATTGATATATATTGGGATTTAAATTTCACAAATAACATACATTTTCAGTCACTTGAAGTTGTGTATTGCGGTAGCGAGACACAACTGCATGTGACTGAAAATTTGGGTTGAATAGCTCAGTGATCTAAGGGTTAAGTTTAGATTTTTAAGACTATATTCCAATACTGTTGTTGACATTCAACGCCAGATGAAGCTGTAGTGATCATCACTCGTAGTTGTGGAAGCGTTGACAGCGTTGTACGTCCATGGTTGCTTTGCAGCAGCACCGCACATTGTGAAAAGAAATGCAATGCAACTACAATGCACCACGGCCGCCAACAACTACATATCTTCTCCCCAAGTCATCCTAGTAATACAGCATTTTATTTAACTGCTGATCTGTTGTGCGGTATTTTTAAAATTGATGCTATCCGATGCTGCACCAATGGTAAACAAACCTCAAGTGAGCGAGTCATGTTTGCTGGGCAGTGCCTGTTTCTTTATTTATCTCTCACAACCGATTTTCATTTCTTTAGCACTATTTTCTCTTTATCAGTATTTATCTGGCGAATACCAAAGCTATTTCAATTAAAAATGTTATACTGGTATAGCTTAAAAGTGCCTGTTGTGTTGTAAATTTTTAAGTTTCACTTCCCTCCATAAACCTATTATTATAATCAAATAATTAAAGTTTATTCAGTTTTAATCTCATAATAATAATCTCATAATACATGTCAAATGATAACCCCTTTTAAGCCTGAATTTACCATTGTCATCTTCATCCACTACAAGTCGCAAATTGCTGTCGCAATTCTCGACTTGTAGTGGATGAAGATGATTTGATGTGGGAGAAAAAGTAAAGAAAATTGCCATCTATTGGTAAAAGATTTGCATGGAATTTTTTTTTCTAAAACCGTCAGTTGTTTGAAAATTAAGTCTGTTTTCGGGAATGAAAAATGATGCTTCAATGCATCATGAGGACTTAAAGGGTTAAATGTTGCTGAAATACTAGAAAATAGTGCTTGCTAATTTTATGAAAATTAGTTGAGAATCAGTCTGCCATGTTTCAAATGTATAACATACGTCTCCTCAGGAGATTTTAAATTCCACCTTTAAATGACTTAAAAATAGATTCAGCAACACAATCACTAACTGATAAGTCACTCATCACTGGTGAATGTGATTTGTACTCTAGGCTATAATGTACCTGTACGATATGGTGACTGTGTTTATCTGCGGCTACATTTAAACTCTCTCTCAGCAGCTCTCCGGCTCGCTCGCTTTGCTTCAGACAGTTGTAAGCACACATGCTGCCCGTCTGGCTGATCAAGTTACGACGAGCTTTAAAGGCCAGCTGCACGCTGCGCGGCAGACAGTTTCTGAAAACAAAACAATTACATGGATAGTTATGGGAAGTAGTCTTAACAAACTGATAATAACAGATACATCACAACTCATATTTATCTTACACAGCCAGTGTCATCCGCAATGCCAGTTAGACAAATTAAACTGTAACACTAAAAATGGAATCACTGAATGATGGAGAAATCATTAAAAATTTAAAAACCTTGTCAAATTATTTCTCAGATATAATGTCTCATTCTATTCTGTGTATTATATAACATCATGAATAAAAATATTAAAATTTTTTCATACAATAAATAGATTTATGAGGGTATTTTAAAAGCAGATATAATTACACAATATACGATTAATAAATGATCCGACATGCCCTGACCTGGATTTCCGTGATACTTCCAGCCATTTTTGACTCAATTGTTTAACTTTTGGGGCACTGTGACACGGGTTACCATAGTAGAAAAAAAAACATTATCAATCCTAAAACCCTCCCCTAAAAATAGCAAGTTTTACACAATACAATACATTGGAGTTCAGGTTCTATTCTGCTTACATGCTTCTAACAATTTCAATAATACAATTTTCCGGCCTGTAAATCACGATAAACTGTTGTTAAAAGCTGTGATTTTTCATCAAAGGTTATACATTAGATCTGCTCTCACAACATAACCTGAGTTAATCAAAATAATTGCACCAAGGAGTAACCCGTGTCAGGCATTATGAATCAAATAACACTGAAATTTGAATGACTTGGAAAACTGACTCTGTATTTGCCAGCGCTTTAGGCAGACAGTCAACTGTGGGGTAGAGTTTATTTGCTGCGTCATCGTCTCCGGCAAGCCAGTGAGCGGCAATCCCGACTACTGAACCCCACCACCACGACACATCATCCATACCTACAAAAATAAAATAAATAACTTTGCTTTTCAATTACACTATAATTTTAATTAAATTTTCAAGCACTTGAGTGATGATGATATTGTTAAGCCTTAAAAGTGTAAGGAGTTTTGACATTAAATTATTGAACTGATTATTTGAAAAATGCCCAATTGAGCATATAAGAAACAGGAGTGCAAAAAGGGTTAAAAAAAATTATTGAATTAAAATTTTATTACATTCCTCCAGACAATTTACATTTTTCAATCACAGTCAATTTAAAATATAGCAATATTTTAACACATTTACCCCTTTAAGCACTGAATTATTCTTTATAAACCATGGAACCCAAAGGTTTTTTTTTCAAATTTAAAATCATCATAAATGTCTTAGTTAACTCTTTCTGATTCATTTGAATACCTATGTTATGGGTCTACGGCCATTATAAATAGTTTTACTCTTTACAGCGCAGGGATCGACTTTAGACAACTAAAAATCTATCCCCGCGCTGTAAGGGTTAAAACACAATAAACTCACCACTGCTGCTGATCATTGTTGATCCGATGTTTACAGATTCGACCACAGCAGAACTGGAACATTCGTGGAGCAGCTGAACGTACTGGAGAACCTCTGATGAGCGAGGAGCACTGAAAAAAATCACAGTCAACCCATAAGTCCTAGTAGCAATTATTGTTGTATTTTAGGATATGTAAACGTCCAATTCAAAAGGTTGGAAATTTTGGAAGTATGTTTTTTCGAGTATAGTAGAGGTATAAACAAGGCTTCAAAGATTGAACATAAGTTTGCCTGAAAAACATGGAACTGAGAAAAATGATTTTAATGTGGAAAAAAAACATTAAAAAACAAGTAATTCACAAAAGTGCAATTTAATGTACTAAATATTCTTTTAATACAAATTGTACCAAGGTAATTTTCACCCACTTGGAAGTTGTGGGTCACGTTAGCAAGACACAACTTCAAGTGGGTAAAAATTTAATTTAACCCTTGTCCTGCTGAATTGTTTCAATTGTATTTTTCGTCATTTGGAGCTGGAATTGCTAACGCATTCCAGCTTCAAATGACGAAAATATGACTATTTATGAAAAATAGACATGTCCGATATAAAATTATTGGATCAACTAAGCATCAACCAAAAACTATTTTATCAAATTAAATGATATTTTTATTGATCTAAAACATCCTTAACCCTGTATATATATGGGACTAGCAGGACAAGGGTTAATAACGTAGCACTTGAAGGGTTTAATAGTAAACAGTTACTGATCTACTCAGCCACTCACCCATCCACACCCTTATTTGGGCCGACCACTTTGTTGTTTTGGTAACCGGGGGTAACCAGGGAGTACACCGCTTTCTCCAATAAATGCTCCCTGAAGGCTTGTGTGACATGAGCCAATGGATCAGCTGCAAAAAAACATCAAATCTAGATTACTTGCAGCGATAAAATGAAAACTACAGTGCAAAAAACAAACACATATCTTCGATTTCCAAGAATTGCTGGCTTTGAATAAAGCTGAACAAAACATTTTTACATTCAAGCCATTTATGTACAGTAACAGGTGTGTGAAATAGATAAATATGCCCAAAGCTCAAATCTCCATTGCAATTGATTATTAAATTTACAATAAGAAAGCATGTATTGAGAATTATAAGGGGCATGCCAAGGCAAGGAAACTGCCATTCCTGAGTAAAAACTGCCATTCCTAGGAAAGGCCTTTGTCCTAGGATGACAAATTTGGTTAATAACAAATTTTGCCATCCCTGTACATTTCACCAGACGGAGGAATGGCATTATTTCAAGCCCTGATCAGTACGTGACAAAGTTTTCACAAAGTAAAAAATGTCAAGGTTCTAACCTTCATTGCTGTTTGAGCTAAACAGGCTGCCTTTTCCTTCACAGTCCCACCTGCCGTCCACAAAGAAACGATGTCCAATCGGCTGACAGAGCCATCTCATAGACAGCGGTACAGAGGAGCCTTTGGAGCAGATACGACGAGCTCGCTTCAAAAAGTAACGCTACAACAGAAAATACACTATTTTAATCATAGTCCTGTTGCATTTTAGATGCTTTTTGTCAATTGAAACTGCTAAACCATGAAAGCGCTAAAATATTTGTGTATGAACTAGGGAAACCAAAGGGTTTTTTCAATTTGATATCACCATAAATGTCTTAGTTAACTATTTATGCTTCATTTGAATACCTATGTTATGGGTCTACGGACACAGAAATATTTTAATTCTTTCAGTGCGGGGAACGTCTTTATATGTCACAATCTGATGTCTACAGACGTCAGATTCTGACATATAATGACAGTTCCCGCGCTGTAAGGGCTAAATTGTGGGTTGCGGTAGTGAGAGACAACTTCCAAGTGGTTGAAAATTTAAATCAGATGACTTGACATGGGTGCTTAAACCATAACCCTTTAACACCTAATCCACCCGAATCCGCCCGCGGCCGATTTCCCTGAACCGCCCATATCCGCCCGCAGTCAAAAGGCTTTTAATATGTTGATTTGTATGATATACAAGTGGAAAATCCCCAAGGCACTCGTACAGTCGAGCCGAGAATCAGTAAGCGCCGTATGGGGCAACATAATTCTCACCTCATTTGCATATTGCCGTGTGCGCAGCACGTATTTTGCCGACAGAGCATGACTTCATAATATTTGTGTAAAGCAAAGGCTATAATTTTGTTTCCATCCATGGAACGATAATGAGTGATGCCACATTGCAAAGGAGACTTCTTATTATATTTTGAAGACATTGTTATGACTAGTATGTTGGTATAATTCGCGTGAAATGACAACATTGTGGGACTCGTGGTCTGATCACGTGATGCGTGGTCATGTGACACACATGAGCCACAGGACGGTCAGCGCTAGTTCTTGTCGTCTGCTTCAGGGAAACGTAGCTCTTCCATAAATGTATAATATTTGATAATACAAAGGTGTAATATTATAAATACAAGACTAGTTTTATATTTTAAAGAAATTGTTAAAACTGTTGGTTTAATTCGCGTGAAATGACAAAACTGTCGGCCTTGTTGTTATGATCACGTGACTATGCCGTGGTCATGTGACCCTGTTCAGACAGAGACTGCCTGGCTGTGCGCGTCCCACAGTCAATGACAGTAGCGGGACAAAACATTAATTTAGGCCTACATGTAGATCTAATTAGGCCTATACAATCTGAATAATTATTTATTTATATATTTTATTTATTTATATACATCAATTGAAATACAGTTTTGCGTCGTGCCGTGTACGTGGTCCGTCGTTGTTGACATCGATGACCATTCATGAATCATGCCTTCTGCTATTAGACTGAATCTCAGCGAGACTGACAGTGACACTGTTAGGCTGCAGTATATATACTTGCAGTGTCACAGTCTCCCACAGTCACATATAATGATGATTTGCATTCACAAATCATTTTTGTTCAAAATTATAGGGCCTATGGCTATGCAATGTAGGGCCTACACACCACTTGTCACAAATCAGAATATTGTAAAAAAAAAATCAAAATTGTGTGGATTCTAGCAACAATATTTTGGCCATATCTTGAAGGTCAAGTCAAATTTGTATAGAAAGATACATATTTTTCAATATTTTAATTATCATTTGTGATAATGATTAATGATTTTTTTAAAATTTAATTCTGAGAATTAAGGATAAATGCTAATTTTTAGCAGAAATTAGCAATTTTGGCGGCCATCTTGGAATTTTTATGACGTCACATGACCTTCTTTGTATTTTTTTTTAAAGCTCATCCTATTTGTATAGTTTTGTTTACATCGTACTTTTTATTCAACAGCTGAAACCAATATTGTGAACGGTGTAAAATTTAGGCGGTAGAATTTGATTCTGACGACTAAAATCTATCTCCGCACT
Organism: Flabesymbios commensalis; assembly: GCA_964017125.1. Classification (NCBI taxonomy): domain Eukaryota; kingdom Metazoa; phylum Annelida; class Polychaeta; order Terebellida; family Flabelligeridae; genus Flabesymbios; species Flabesymbios commensalis. Next base: position 74,572,637 of record OZ024913.1, on the reverse strand, counting down.
GTAAGGGTTAAAGGGGTGACAACTTACAGCTAGAAATTGGAGAGATGTTGGGAAGAACAGCTTGGTGCCAATGCCAGCCGTAGCGTATATTTCAGCCATGGTGTCCAGTGGTAAGGCATTACTGGCGGCCTCTGCTAGGTTCACGGAGCAGAGACCAAGGTTAACACCCGCTACCGTCCCCACACGAACATGCCCTAGAAATAGAGATAAGGACATTACTACTGGCACTACACAAACATGCCCTGGAACATGAAATCAGTGAATAGTTAGCCTCAATAGCTCTTTACTATTAAATTACATTTTTACCTACGTGAAGTTGTGTCTCGCTACAGAGATCCACAACTTTTTTGACGTACCTGTCTGATGTAGCTGGTGAAGTTTGTGATAAACCAGAGCTGCATCCGAGGCTGATGTTTTCACGTCATCTGTGGTGACATCGCCCCACAAACACCCCGCCCTTCTGCCAAGCCAGCGCCCGACATAAAAACGATGCAGTATCTGACGTAGAGTATGCCATGCCAGGCTGCATGTCAGGTCTAGCTTAGATGTCGGAAGGGGACGACTTAATGCTCGCAGGCAGCTGGTCAGGTTGGTGGCTGCCTCATTGTAATCACCCTGTAACAAAATACAGCATCATCAAATGAAGCAGCAGAATATATGTCAAGGCAAGAAATGAAAATTTTGAGGGAAATTGGGCTCTTGTCACACTCCCTCAAAGTTTAACCCTTACAACGCTAAAATATATTTCGCATAAACCAAGGAGACCAAAGTGTTTTTTAAATTTGAAATCATCATAAATGTCTTAGTTGTCCTTTTCATTTGAATAGCTATGTTATGGGTCTAATGCCATTATACATTTTTAATTCTTTCAGATGTCCCTGTGCTGAAAGGGTTTATCTAAAATAGTGGAATGGTAATTACCAGTTTGAAAAAAAACAGCATTATCACAAGTAGCATATTGCAATTTGCTGGCACAATTCCCTGACCGAAGCGTTAAGGAAATAAAATAAAGGCCATCATTGAGCAAAATATATTAAAATATGTGGTCACATACCCTGGCCAGATTTTTATCAGCTTGTTTGCGATGTCTCCAGTAACAGACAGAGGATTCAGATCGTGGCCGGGTGACAGGCTCGCCAAAGATAAACATCTGTGTCATAACAGCAGCAACTATGGTACCGTTCAGCAGCCACATCACCAGCGTGGGAAACATCCAGTCCCACCAGCCCATATCTGTGAGAAAAAAACAACAACAAAGATTAGACATGACCAAAATAAAAAAACAACCAATATTAGGCAAGACAAAAATAAATACTTCATAGATTAGGCTAGACCAAATTAATTTTATACTTAAGATCAGATAGGGACAGAAATAAACAAGCAAAGCCAGAAGTAGATGGTAAAATATAACTGTATTACTCCATGGCATGGCTAACACAATTCCCACTTCAGTCAATGACAATTATACAATTTTATAAAAAGTCTTAAACATCAAAATGTAAGTCTAGAACGTTCTCATTTCGTTCAGTAGTCTCATTCTTTACAAAACTACTTTTATTTTAAATATACCCTGGAAATATGACTCACTAACGCAATTCTCACCTCACAGTCAATGAAAATAGTCAAATTCTATAAAATATCCAATATAGGCCTATCAAAATGTATGTTTAGAACATTCTCATTCTATTAACCCTTTAAGCCCTCACGATGCATAAAGCATCATTTTACATCCGTGAAAACAGACTTCATTTTCCTACAACTTAGGGTTTTAGAACGAAAATTTCCATGAAACTATTTTACTAATACATGGAAATTTTCTTTCATTTTTGAACCACATTAAATCATCTCCATCCACTACAAGTCGAGATTTGCGACAGCAATTCGCGGCTTGTAGTGGATGAAGATGACAATTGTAAATTCAGGATTGAAAGGGTTAAGTTACCTCATTCTTTACGAAACTACATTTATTCAAAATATACCCTGGTGATAATACACTAAGTGCAAATCAAATCACTCCAGGGTCAAGAGAGCTTACCTGCACCATCCTCTTCTGTTGATTGCAGCACACGTCCAGCTCCATGCATTGATTCACTGTCTGCGCTATCCATCCCAGAATCAAATATCATCCCCAGCGGGTTGAAAGCCAGGATACCGAACACAAACACACAGAGAGTCATCCTCACCGTCTCCGACAGTCCTCTCAGCCCAGGCATCGTGTCCAGCTCCTTCTGGTCAACTGAACCTGTTAACACAAATATACACTCACAGCTATGACAACTTCAGAAAATAAAAACATAATTCTTAAGCTGAAAAAAAGTCATTTGAAAACACAAAACAGAGCTCAAAATTGGACTAAATTTCCACTTGTCCAGTCGAACAACTAAAAAATTGACCAGTCCTTCCCAGTAATATCACTTGTCCTTCCTATTAATTGTCAAGCAGGGACACTCGTCCGGAAGGACAAGCTCAGTGAAACTGAACTCATCCTTCCCAGATTCTTGGTGGTCTCGGACGATCGGACGGGGCCAATTTCGAGCCCTGTAAAACATAGTCAATTGGTATTACCATTTCTTTTCTTTTCCATATGTTGGGATGTACCCCATTATATTAATTTGATTGCTTGAAATTTTTTCGATGATGTATTGGAGATAATTTGAGCCATCTCGGTTCGCCCTTTGTTAAATCAGATTGGCTCTTCTCACACACAGTTTCTGAGACCGATTTAAAATTTTTTAATTTAGCCAAAATAGATGTTAACCCTTGTGCTGCTACTCTCTTGTCCCTAGTAGAAGAGCGTTCGGAATAAAATCCTCTTATTTTTGTTAATAGAACCTGTCCACAGTAAAAGCACCTCTTGGAAAAAAAATGTCATTGATATGATATGTCAAGGTATCTGAGATAAAGTTGGACAATCAAGGTTCACACAGAGATCTGGAAATGGAATTCCATGACTGTTCCATGACCATTTTCTAGAAATTCCATGACTTGATAAACAAATGTAAAAATACACATTTAAAACTGACTGCACAGCCTCCACCACCACAGCGGTCTGATCTAAAACAAAACCAAGTGTCGCAGAGTCTCTTACTTTTTGCATGTAAAATATTTTACAGCTATAGGTGACTGTCAGTGTCAGTGTGTCAAAATTGTAGGTAATCAAAACATTTTTCTCAAATTTTTTGCCAAATTTTCATTTTCCATCACTTTTCCAATTCTGGATTTTAATTTTTCATTTTCCATGGTTTTCCATGATTTTCCATGACCGTGGGAACCCTGTTCTATTCTGTGCATTTTGTATTATTCAGGTACTTGTGTACATGTATCTAATTTTTGGACCACATTCCAGAAGAGAATTTCTTTCTTTACACTGCTATGGGCGACAATAATCGCCCAAATACACCAAGCTCAGCCTGCAGCCAGTAAATACTAATTTTTTTTAAAAAATAATTAAACGAACCTGACCACAACAAACAAACATGTATGGAAAATAGGCATCCGTTTTAACAAACGAACCGGTTCAGCTATTAGGGACAAGAGAGTAAGACCGTATATACACGGTTTCAAGCATGTTTTACATCAATAGAAATATCAAGAAATTTGATAAAATAGTTTGTGGTTGATGCTTATAGTTAATCCAACAATTCAATATTGGAGATGTCTATTATTTCAAAAATAAATATTTTTCGTCAGATGAAGCTGGCAATTGCGTGAGCAATTCCAGCTTCATCTGATGAAAAATAGACACAAACAATTCAGCAGCATAAGGGTTAAAATGTATATCTGATCAAAACATACATGTTGTCATCTCTCGATAGCATATGACCATGAATTCATTGAAAAGTGATGTAATTTTTTTATTGGAAAAGTAACTTGCATGATTACCAGTTCACCAGGGGTTTCAAAACAAGGTGTCGCCCGTCGCTAACAACGTCTACTTATTGTAAATGCGACGCTTACTTTTAGCAAAGAAATGTCAGAATGCACCAAATTACATCTGATTGCATGCCCCCGGATCCCCCTAGCAACCCCTATTTATTTACTTGCTTCTCATACTTCTTTAATTTTTAAAACCCCTGGTTCACATAAATCATGTTGCAAACACAAGGGTATGATTGTGATTGTCAAAGGATCACTATTACTTACCCAGAGTAATAGGATCGTCCATTGCGCAGGGGGAAGGAGGGTCAAGGTCACTGCCGCTGGCACTGCCGGGTGAACCAATAGAAGACGGGGGGCTTTCAAACATCACTGTATCCGCTAATTGTGTGTTCTGTTGTAGCAGATCAGCCACATCTAAAGATAAAAGAACATATTTCATGTCTAGAATTATAGAATAAGACCAGACTTTTTTATTATATGTATTACGGGCCCACCAAAATCAAGACATAGAACTATTGACAAAAATGATATATTTCCAATTATTTAAATACCAATTTTATGACAATTACATCTAAACATGTCAGTGACTTCTCATGTCATATTCAAAATAAAAAGTATAACACAAGACCTACCATGAAATTAGCATACTGTGGAAGTGGATACCAGGTTTTACTCAACTAAAAATTGCTCATGACAATTGTGTTTAGATTTGATTATTTTTAAAAATAGACAAACAATTTTGTAAAATTAGATGGATACAAACATTACTCAAACCAATGTTAGATGGAGAAATGACTCACTCTGTTGTCCGACAGCCAGTTTGAGAGCAGCATTTTCCTGTTTCAATCTTTGGTTGTTGGTTTGTAGAAACTTGATATAGTCGAGAGCCTTCCTCAAAACGGCTGATTTGTTCAACTGTGGAACACAACAGAATTTATAAGTAATTCTTGCAAAATACATATAAAATTTGCGTATATTCAGGATGTTAAATATTGGTAAAAACACAAATTATCCGAAATTCTAAGCATAGGAAACATTTCTTTATGACATTAAATTGATCATACTGATAAATTTCAAACCGTCTACAAATTGGATACAAGCTTATCCTGAAAAATGACGACAATTGGGTAACAATTCAATACTGTTTAAACATTTGGTCTCAAATTAAACAAATATGGGTACTTTTCACTGACATTAAGAGCTTTGTGAGTTGTGGTAGCGAGACACAGCTTCAATTGACTAAAAATTTTAAGTTTAATTTAGCGTTTTCAGAGTTAATAGTGCACAATAGCATATGCAAACAGCGTTCAGTTAAGTGTATTAAGAGAAAATACTGCTTTTCCAATGAATAAGGAATATTTGTGTATAAAATATATGGAGACAAGAGGACTGAAGTCCTACCTCATCCCCCGCCATAAATTAGGTTAGACTTTTTGCGGTCACAAATATTTAAAAAGTTGATTTGTGGTGGCCATTTTAAATTTCAGTAAAATCAAATGCACATTTCCAGATGGTGGGTAATGCGATTGTACAATGTGAATTATTACTGATTACAATTTTTCAGTTTTTGCGCCCACAAGAAAATATGAAGTTTATCCATGGCGGCCATTTTGAATTTCAGTAAAATCTTAAAAAAATCACTTGCACATCTCCATATCATGGAAAATGTGATAGTAAAATTTGAATAATTTCTGACGTTAAGTTTTAGAGTTTTTGCGCCCACAAAAAAATTTGAAGTTGAACTCTGGCAGCCATTTTGAATTTTGGTAGCATCTTCAAAAAATCACTTGCACATCCCCATGTCGCTAGGTATGTGATGTTAAAATTTAAAAAAAAATTGACCAAACAAATTTTTTGAGTTTTTATTAATAAAGTTGATCTGTGGCAGCCATTTTGAATTTCAGTAAAACCTTGAAAAAGTCACCTGCATATCTCCATATCATGGGGAATGTGAAATTTGAATAATTTCTGACTTTAAGTTTTGGAGTTTTTGTACCCACAAAAAATTTTAGGGTTGACCTCTGCCGGCCATTTGGAATTTTGGTAGCATCTCTAAAAAATCACTTGCACATCCCCATATTGCTAGGAATGTCATGTTAAAATTTCAAAAAGATTTGACCAGTAGTTTTTGCGCCCACAAGAAAACGTGACGCCGGACAGAATCTTGGCGCGACTGAAATCCCCCTTCCCCTACAGGCGGGGGATAAAAAAGGGTTTTTCAAATTTAAGTCACCATAAATGTTTTAGTCAGCTCTTTTCATTTGAATACCTATGTTATGGATGCACGGCCATTATAAATATTTCGCTATTTCAGTGCGGGATTGGCTCTGAAGTCGGTCCCCGCATTAAAAGGGTTACTAGTAAGGGCGAAAGCTTTATTCATTGGACAATGTCCAACATGTGGTGTATTTTCCAATATAGCACAAAAAATGCACAATGTTTCTATTTCTCACATGATCAACTCACACAACATTACTGCCACACATTGTATACATGATATGGACTGATACTGATATATGTCTATACCGTTGAACAGTGATAATTATTTTAATATTGATCAGCTCTGCCTCAGATATGTCTTGGATGTAGCTGAGCCACGGGCACCTTCTACGATATTGCCCCAAAATCAAAAACAATAAACCGGCATTTCATGTTCACTAAGAACTATAAGATCTATACAAACCTTGGCCTCTTTTCCTGCGATCACATTCTTCAGTTCTATGATACGGTCATTTATACTCAGACGATATCTCTTCTCTATGGCATTATGGGCGGTCCTCTTCTCTCCCTTCGGTAGGGGAGGACTCTCAGGCCGCGTTGTCAGCCTGGATATCGGCACTTTCTCCCCGTTTAGGACCTGTAGGTTTCCTACTGGCATTATAGTGGTAGTGATGGGGGACGTCTGCTGTGTAGCTTGTCGCACCACGGTGGGCACCACAGTGGGCTGTACGTGGGATGTTTGTACATTGCTAGACGTTATCGTAGGACTAATTACAATGTTAGTCTTCGGTTCCTGTTTTATCGTTTGAGATTGAAGAAGCAACTGAAAAAAAATCGATAAAAAAATATCAGACATTTAATCCTTTAAGCCCTCACGATGCATTAAAGCATTATTTTACATCCCTGAAAACAGACTTAATTTTTCTCCAACTAAGGGTTTTAAAATGAAAATTTCCATTAAACTGTTCTACCAATACATGGCGATTTTAATTTTTTCACCCACTTCAAGTGATCTTTATCCACCAATTGTCGAGAATTGCGAGAGCAATTCACGGCTTGTAGTGGATGAAGATGACAATGATAAATTCAGGCTTGAAAGGGTAATCCTGTATCCAGGTATTACATTTAATAAAAATCCACACAATTAATCTGGTGACAGTTCAGGAGATTAACCCTTGTCCTGCTACGCCTGTATATATATGATATCAAGCAAGTTTCAAATAAACAGAAAAATCACGAAATCTGATAAAATAGTTTTGGTAGATGTTCAGTTAATCCAATCTAATGATAGTTAAACTGGCATGTTTTGATTTAAATCAAGTACAAATGTAAGTAATTTTTACACACTGTTTTGAAGTTGTGGGTTGCGCAGTGATGCAAATTCGCACAGTTATCCCGGTAGCCTGAGGCAAGTACAATATTGTAAGGATTAGTCATTGTGAATAACTAACTGATTACCGGTACATCAATGTGGAAATCAATGTTAATGTGGAAATATATGGACTCGCCTGTTCTTTTTCCTACTAGCATTGACAAGTGCCAGTAATGCACGCTGCTAGTGGATTATCCTTAGATGGTAAATGATGGTACTGTATTGACTAGTTGAATTTTGATCTGGGCTAGAGAAAATTATATTTGAATTTGCACCCCTAGTCGCGGCAGCGAAACACAATTTCAAGTGGGTTAAAATTTAAATCTTGTAATTTAGTGGCTTAACCCTTTCACCACTGAAGCCTGTTTTTATGTGCTGAATGCCATAGCATTCAGCACATAAAAACGGGCTTCAGTGGTGAAAGGGTTAAGGCTTAATACAAACCTGTTGTAGTTGTTGCAGAGTGACTTGACCGACTGATGTCTGAATCGTTTGCTGCTGCTGCTGCTGCTGAGGGGCACTGATGATAATCTGCTGTGGTTGTTGAGCCGGCTGCTGTACCTGCTGAACTATTATTTTCTGTGTCTTTGCCTGCGTCACATTGGATGTCTGTGTTATGTTAGGCGCTGTGGTGATCTGTATGGAGCTTCCCGCGGCTTGCAGCGCTGCCTGCAGACTCTGTATTTGTTGTTGTTGTGGTGGTGTGGCAGGGGGTGAGAGGGGGGTGCCGGCAGCCGCCGCGGTCAAGTGCTGGGCGAGCTCTGAATGCAGCTGTATCTGTCGTTGCGGGTGTAATTTGAAGAGCTGCTGCTGTGCACCGGGAATCGTGGTGACTACCACGGGGCGTGATACAGCAGGCTGCGGGGTCAGCGGCTGCTGCTGCAGCTGTTTCTTTTGTGTTTGAATTTGCTCCGCAGCGAGTTGCAACTGCTGCTGCAGCAAACTGATCTTCTGTTCTTGAGAGACGACAGGGACATGTTTGGCAAAAGCAAGCTGTGGCTTGACTGTCTTTACAACGGTTGGTAATTGGATCTGTTGAGCTACTTGTTGTGGCTGCTGCTGTTGTGGCTGCTGCTGTTGCTGCTGTAAAACTGTATTTCTTTCTGGGATGTTGATAACTTCAAAATTAGAAGCTTCTACTGGTGATATAGAGTTTTGTAAAGCAAAGTCAGATTCTTGTTTCACTCCATCGAGTGTCAATTGTCCGTCAAACAAATCACCTTGCAATAAATCTGCCTGTAGCCCAAGCTCAGAACCTTGTCCATCAATATACTGCACAATTTCTGAAAAATAAATAATATTTTCATAAGACAAAAAAATAAATAAATATTTTTTGAAGCACAGTTTTAAATTTGTAAGGGAGTTAAGATATGACTTGAAGAGCCTCTAGCGGATTTTGGTATAATTGGGGAAACTGTTTGTGATGGCATAGTACAATCAAAAGACAACAGAAGTTCAATTACACGAAAGTACCAGTGGGGAGCTACAACTTTTGAGATCCTCATCAGACAGTCTAGCATTATCAGCCTCATTGTTCCAACACTTTCTCAAATGCAAAATTCAAGAATTTTTCAAGGACTTTCCAAAGAACTTTTTGTGCATGTTAAAAAAGTGGTTTGTTAAAGAAGCTTAGGCCAGAAGGTATGAAAAACATCAGCTTTTATTACTCTTTTTTTTAATTTTGGACCATGCATATCAGTGAAATGGCAATATTGTACAAAATATTTATTGTAGGCCTACATTGTTTATCAATCTTTGTTTTTTTTGACTTTATATTGATAAAATAAGCGCACTACATTCCTACACCACATAGTCTTTAAGTGAAGCTTTTTCTCCCATAAAATCACTAGCTGTCGCCGCTGCGTGACATTTTGCAACATAAACAGCAAAACATCACAGGTTGATGAAAATCAAGGACTTTTCCTGATTAATTTATGTTTTTACAAAAATCAAGGACTTTTTAAGGCCTGGTATTATTTTTTTCAAATTCAAGGACTTTTCCCGTTTTCAAGAACCCATGGGAGCCATGCAGCTCAACCCTTACAGCGCTGGAATATTTTTGAATAAACCATGGAAATCAAAGAATTTATTCAATTTGAAATCATCATAAACATCATATTTAGCTCTTTCTAATTCATTTGAATACCTAAGTTTGAGTCTATGGCCATCAGAAATATTTTTACACTCATGATGCTGGGATCGACTTAAGACGTCAGAATCTGATGTCTTTAGATGTCAGATTCTGACCACTAAAGTCGATCCCCGTGCTGTAAGGATTAATAAACACAAACACCCGATATGTCCTCAATAATCTCATGCATCACAAATGACCAGCCAAGTCCTTCAAGTGACCAAGGAGGAAGGCTGTGTGTTGGGTACAATATTCTTTGTTTTATAGCCACACCTAGACTAGCACAAGTGGCAGTGGTCGTGTGTACACAGTTGACCAGGAAACTCATTATGTAGTGTGCAGAGCTTAGAGCATTTAACAAATTTAGCATGGCCAGGTGGTTTGATTACCAGGGATTTTTTTCAAACAGACACAATTGTTTGCAAAAAGACCTGTCATTTATAGCATTTTGCCTAGATATAGATACTGCCTGCTCAAGTCTATTTTTGCAATTTTAAAATATATATATACATCGGATTATTATCACTTGAGAAAATACATACATAAAAAGTGTCTTTATTTCTTGACCGGTCCTATATATTAAGTGTAAAATATGAAAAGTTTAAATTCATATGCGAGGGAAAAAGTTTCTCTTGCACCTAGCCAGGGTTGGCAATATAACCCGATCAGGGTTTTCCCACCCTGGGCTGGGCAATAATGTTTTTTTTAGCCAAAGTGGGCAATGATGGACAAGAATAAAAAATGTAAAAATAAAAAAATATTAGAATATTACAGAGTGAAAAGATTATTTTCAAAGCACGCAATAATAGGCAATAATATTAGCCAATTGTAAAAGAAAAGGGATAAACAAAAAATAAATAACGAATTGTGGGCAATAATACATAAATATTTAAAAAAGGGAGGAATAACTAAAAACAAAACATTCATTTTATATTTTTTTATTATAAGCTAATGTTTATATGTCCAGCTAGTTCTTTACAATTGGGAGATTCATATCCAGGCCTAAGCAGTGAGATCATTTTTTTAATTGGGGATGATCAGCTACATTAAACGGGAGATTTGTTTTTCATAGATAATATCACCACTAAATTTATAATTGTGCAGGTACTGAATGCGTGTCATGCACATCTGCTCATACCATGAAACCATTTGGGTTTTAAATGTGCAATTCTCTCGTTTTAGTGCTAAATTTAAATAATTAGGCCTAAAAAATAATATTGTTTGTTTCCGATTTCCGACCGACCCTATCAAATTTTATGTATTTCAAAACCTGAACACTCATGACACATGTATCATGTGTTCAAAAAGTACTTATGGAATTCAGGAATAGTTCATACATTGAATAGTGGATTTTTCGTAAACAATGCATTTTATACTCCTAGACCCATAGGGATTTTATATAAATCCCAATGATTTTGAAGAATATGAAAATATGTTTTTTGTACATTCAAGTTCTAAAGGATAGTCCAAGCTCTTATACATTCACAATATGGGCTGCCTTTGTGTCAACTTGATTAGCCCACAGAAAAAACAAGGGGCCAATGGCGAGTGGGCGACTGGGTATCTGGAACCCTGCTCTTGATAGCTGGGCTTATGGTTACGTAATGTGTAGGCGCCTCCAGACGGTGAACTCTATTGACAATAGGTGTGATCGCAAAGCGCCTCGCCCTGATAAACACCTAATTCGGCCGGTATTGGGAGAATACTCACTGTGCACCAGATTTTATTCCAATGCTGTTTTATTGTTCCACCAGCATCGGAACAACGTTAAGCCAAAATTGATTTAATGCATCGTGTTTGTTAGGTAAAGAAACAACCTTTGTCCACTATGACCATGCAGCTTTGATCTCAGAATACGATGTGACACGGGAATTAGCATTTGCGGTCTAGGGTTCATATTTATATTATTTAAAAGCCTGTCGTTGTGTTCCTCCTTTCCCAGTTTATAACAAATAAATGCTTGATCAAAATGAATAGCACAAGATCATTTATTAGTGGCAGTGTAGGCCTATTTTTTATCTAATATTAAATTATATTTGATAAGAAATTAAATTAGATGAGAAATTATATTAGATTATATACTTCTATAATAACCGAAAATACAGGCCTCAAAGGGTTCATCAGCTGCAGTGTGTGCGTACACATGAAAACAACTCATTGAGTTAATTTAAAAACCACTTATATTCCCACCCACAGAATTCACTTAAAATCATAAAATATGTTGTTAATATCAATTATATAAGTCTATTTAAAATTAAAATAATGTGACATCATGACTGATATTAAATTAATATGTTTATTGTAAATAAAGCAAATATAGGTATCAGGGGGTCTGAATTAAAAAACTGTATGAAATGAAGAATATAGGCAGCCATCAGATGTTGTTGCCCATTATTGCCCATTAAAACGGGGTCCGTATTTATCCATATTACCCAGTGGACCAGGTGATATTAATATTACCCGGGTTTTTGCCAGCCCTGTACCCAGCTCCATTAGTCACATTTTTTGCCCACATGTGCTGACTCACAGAAATTTTCATTATCACCAAGGGAGGGTACAAAAAAATCTTTCCAATTGCCCATTGCATTTAATTATGTTATATTTTGATAAAAAAAATTCACTGCCAAGGCCTGATGGAACAACAATAAAAATGGGATGATTGCATCTCAGAACATTCATCTCTTTGCATAAAAAAAACTTAATATTTAACAAGAAAGAGTTGTTCAGAAACAACGTAACCAAATAAAAAGAAACACTATTTTACACTTACAGGTCACTTTAATCTCTGCATGATACCATTAGCCAATGAAAATGAATTTTAATAGTGCTCAGAATTTATTAAATTAAAAATTTTTGACTGATCACTGTGAAATCATAGCTGTAGAGATGGGCATAATGTATTATTTGTGAACATAAATCACACAGAGAACATACAGGAAAATCACCAGTTCCGTCATTTATAGTTTTCAAGGTAAAGTATATTGATTTGAATATGATATAAAAATCTGATTCGCATCTTAATTTTTTTTATTTTTACATTTTTTGGGCTTTGTGCCAATCTCTGTGTAAATGTGTATCACCCGGGAAAACATTAGTAATGGCTATATTGTTATCTACCCTACCAAATCGCTTTGTGAAATATGTCAAATATGAATTATCTACCCCACCAAATCGCTTTGTCAAATATGAATTAGTGCTACATCTATCTTAGTTTTCAAAATATAGCTTGGTAAAAATGAAAAAAAAGTCAGTTGTGTTCATTCCGGGGGTGAGGGGGGTGGGATTTAAGGGGTTTGGGGGGTTCGTAAATTTTCCTGGCGTGAAGGGGTTAAACCCCCTCGCGCATTTTCTATCAGCAGCGGGCACAGACTTAATGCGCTCCTGTAAAGTGCACAATTACAGAGACCAGAAATTTTTTATGCAGGCACACTGTTTGAGTGGTTTTATAAAAGAAAGAAACCCTCTACAATAAATTTCCCACAAATCTGGTACTACCCCATGTAGATCTACGTGTACTGTATCACTGTGAATGTCGCTCATTGTCAACTAAATAAGTAAATTAATTTGTGCCCTTTTAACTTTTTTTGTGGTCAATCACTCCTTATCATTTCAATGAAAATGACATTATTTTAGCATTTTAAATGGCCTTTCCAATATAATATTGTAAATTAAAACTGAAGAATGAACTAGAAAAGTGTATCGACGCTGGCGCTTATGACTATGCCTCCTGGCTGTAAAGGCTGTCACCCCCCTTCCTGCCTTACCCTCCCATTCAAAAAAAAAAAAAAAAAAATCATTCAGTACGGAGGTTATAGACAAAAAAATGAATTTGTCTTGGCCCCCCCTACCTTTTTGTTCAAATTTGTTTAGCACCCCCTCTGACAAAAAATAATCAAATTAGCCTTGACAACCCCAAAATAAATCAGGATTTATGTGAATTTGTGATACACTGCAATAAAAGACATATTTTTCTCTGTTTGTTTGTTCTTCTTGCTCACTATTACTGGTAGAAATGAAGCCATTATTGTAGAATTAAAAAAGTAATTTCTTTGGATGACACTTTTATCACCTTTCCCGAGGGTTCACATCATTAGATTTCTCGCAATTATGAAAAATGGCGCCAGCTCTCGCCTTTAATTCCATAATTGTTGCAACAAGGGCTTGAAGAGGTAAGTGGAACAGGCATGCTGTGGTCCCTTCTGCTGATTTTTTCTACGCAGGTGCCATTTTAAAATTTTTGTAAAAAAATGCAAAAAATGAAAATAGACTATGTCCACTGCCCTATGAGGAAGTTCTGGAGGACTTCTGGAGACTGTTTGGACAGAACAATGTGGGCATCTCGAAGAATAGAGATGCCTGGGGAAGGCTGCACTAGTTTGCCCATGGTAAAAACTGGGTGAAGTTTTGTTTGCCTGCCCTGCACTTCCTCATGGGGCGCACCGAGGGTAAAAATGGAAGTTTCATGGCTATAAGGATGAGAATCCATCAAAATTTTTCTTCTCCCATGACCCCCTCATAAACTTGAAAAAAAAAAAAAAAAAACTGGGGCCGGAGGCTATGCCCAAATTTCTGATTGTTGTGTGACCTATTTGCTCTGTTACAGTATTGCGGGGCACTCATTGGGTGCCCTGATGTATCTTAAAACCTGATATATACGGATACAACATCTCAGTAGTTTTATTCAGCTGCTTCAAAAAGTTCAAGTGTCTGGGTGATGTTTTGGCTTCTGTATCCCTGCCGGAATTTGCAAAATTAAGGTCACAGCTTTTGGATGTTTTTATAATTAGCCCAGATTTTGATCTGGCACAGCATTTTTCTTGCTCAGTGAAAACTGTGGAATGTGGTCAATTATTTATTCTAGCATGTGGGCAGTTACGAAAAAAGGCTCAGCATAATTTTACTGGACGATTTTAAAATTTATTGAAAGTAGCTACTTATTGTTCTAGTCCTTAGTGTACACAGTATCAAGGGAAGTGTATTTTTTTCGTTGCCCCCAGGGACAGTATCTCAGGTGATTTACTGGCCCTTGGTGATTTTTACAGGCCTCGGGCCAACGGGCCAGTGTTAGTGTCGATCCCTGCTACTGCGTTAAAAGAAAAAAAGACTAGCGTTCACAACTGACGGTGGTCCGGGACCACCAGAAATTATGTCAGATCACCAGAATATTCATATCCAGTGGTCCTGTGGACCACCAAAATATATCTAACTTTTAGCCCTAATCAGAATCTTGACATGCTCCAAAGATATTTAAACAATTGTCACCACTCGAGCATTGCTCGAAATAAGGCCATTCCTCCAGTCCGGTACTGCCAAAAAATGTGCAGGAATGGCAACATTTGTTATCAACCCCCTTTTCTGTCTACTTTATTTATTCTTTAACTAACCCTCCCAGTCCCATTCGAAAAAAATGTAATCCGAACGGACAGAGAGACGGACAGCCGGACTGACAACCCAGCCACATAATGCCTCCAGCCGCAGGCTCGCGGAGACATGAAAGCTGACAACAGCCAGTCCCAGGGAGGGCAGTAGCAGGCAGCCCAGTCAGTAACGTTAGCATGCACTGGTGACTGGCAGTGCACATGTCATGTTGACAACGACGTCAAACAGGCAGGGATGAAAGTGGACCTCTACACCGGTTTGTTTACATTCATTTTTCATAATAAACAGTTATTTCATGTGTGACAAAAATACACCAAAATATTCCTCACCATCTAAATCATCAAATACACTGGCTGGCAATTCACTATTATTGGAAATATTGCCTCCTAGCTCTGATAGAAAGTCCGACGAGGTGGACCAGTTCATCTGGTCCGCCATGTTGATGTAGATTGACAAACGCACCATGGACATGAGCCAATCAGCGGCGAGGACAAGATGAGGTGATTCCTGGTCACGTGATCTATGCTGATCAGAAGGAACCGGAAGTTACGATGAGGTCATACTTCCTGTCTCTTTACCGGAAGCATGCTCTTGTTTGTCAACATGCTGCGTAATTGATGTGCGCATAGAACGCTTTAGTCAGCTGTAAACATTAGAACGTCTGTGTACGTCAGTTCAGTTTACAGACATGTGGAATTCTAAAGAAAGCAACATTATTCATTAATATGACAAGGCCGAAACGTAGGCCTACTCTGAAATCATGAGTAGGCAGTGCGCGATGTTAGAGAAAGGCTTATTGCGTTGCTAGAAAGCAAGACGAGAACATTTTAAACACAAATTGACATAGAAAATCTGAGATTGTTACCCCTGTTAGTAGGCCTACTCAGGCTACTTTGAGACTTGGTAAATAGAGCCCTCTGAATCTGGGCATTTAAATTTTTCAGAGCGTGGACAGGTGTGAATGTAATTTTAGAGAAGGAAAACACGTATTTTTCATCACCATGGCTTCTACAGTCACTGTAAAGGCTTATTTAACCAGGCCTGGAAAACCTGATGAAATTAGACGTTTTGCTGTTGATGAAAACGTTTCCACTTCATATGACTACTTGGTGAAAAAAATTGGGCAGGTTTTTCAAGATGAGAACAACATGACTCTTGCTTGGAAAGGTGGGTGTAACCATATCATAAGCCTATATGAGCCATTCTACAGAAAATATGAAATTAACTGTCCATCATTAAAATATATGCATATTTTTTAAATATAATTTTCAATTTATTTCTATGTGATGATAACCTATTTAAACTACATTTTAGGTTAAATAAAAAATCTGACTTATTTTCCGTGGTTTACCATTTGTGACTTAAATGTGTCAAATGTCAACACAGTAACAAGTCCATAATTCATATATCAGACAATTACCAATACCCATCACTCAATTGGTTTTAGATTGACGTTTATTTTACCTTCTTTTCCTTAGTTTCACTCCTTGTGATTATATTTTACAAAACATCCATCTCCCCCTCCATTCCCTTTAGACAAGAGATATACAACAATGTGTGTCCATGAAAAATATGTCAACACAATAACAGCAGTTACCACCGGGACTGGACTTAAAACAGTTGAAACGGTTAGTAATCAAACTGCATCTACTGATCCCTCTTTAATAGTCAGTCCACACAGAATCAAAACGTGAATTGTCCCTTCTCATCTCTTTTGACACCATGCATTTATTCTGTTTGAGATATATGGTTAGGTTTATTGACGGTCAACACAATAACGTCTGTTTTGATGATTACCTTGAGTGTAAAAACCCATATTTCTGCTAATATTAACATATTTGAACACTTAAACTGTGCATGCAGAACGAGTCACAATACACCTAGTCATATACATGTGTTGGCCCGAAAACATGTTCAATATCAACACAGTAACGTCAACACAGTAACATTTTTGTAGTTACTGTGTTGACAAAACTTGATATGGTTTGAGTTACCTGGTACGTTCTTTAATCAGGCAATGAATAATTTGAATAACTGTTTTGTTCAGTGTATAAGAACTAGAAATACATATTTCTGTTCCTTTTAAATCAAATATTCTATCGTTGGATTCAACGGATTTATGATTTAGAAAATTGTTATTGTGTTGACATATATACATGTGTACGTTTTTTTTATGAAGATCGAGTACAATCAATACAATATAACATTACCAATCAAACATTTCCCAGACCACAATTAGATCACTATGATCACAATTAGCTCTGTCCAGAATGTCTCCTCACTTGATAAACCAGTAGGCCTATAATCAACATTTTCTGGTGACAAGGCCTTAATCTAATGTGCGCACTCATCTAGGCATACCTTAGATTCCCATTAATGTAGTATGTTACTTTGACATAACCAACGTTGGTTAAAATACTGTAAATCTCCACATACACTGACTATACTGGTGCCCATTGTTCAGTTATGTTTCATTAAATCGAATATGTCTTTCCGTCTATGATAGATGTGCTGTAAAATAAATAAATTAACAAATGTGTGCACCTATATTGATGAAAAGGTGTATATCGTATTATAATTTGACTAAATTCGTCCATGCATAAATGTGTATAGCCCGGCAATTGTGGTTGAATTTTAGATTGATATTCCAAAATTCCCCTGCGTTTTTACTATAGTCAGGCCAGCGCGTCCGTCGTGCGTCTTATTATTTGAGTGGGCTCAAAAATTAGTAGATTATTATATGATTTTGCGACCCACTTAATACAAAACATTTGCATAACATTTATACAATGTTGGACCAACGTTGAAGACGTTGGGCGGACGTTGTATAAATATTACACAGCTGTTTTGTGTTTACTGGGGATTAAATCACATTTCTAACAACATTGACATTACTTTTTTAAAAGATAATACCAAGCCGCCACCGGTCAACATGAAGATGTGCAACTGATTTTTTAAAAAACATTAAAAAAAAACTTTTAAGTGAGAAATTATTTGAATTTTACAATAACAGTCTTAACACTAGACAAATCTTCGACGCACGATCCTCATGGTAATTCGGATCATCCCCAAATGTAATGGATGGTAACAGTTTCATGCAAATCCGTCCATCTCTTTTTAAGTAATCCTGCTGACATACAAACAAACAAACCAAAAATATAACCTTATTGGCAGAAGTAAAAATGGAGATGTGCAAGATATTTTTTCAAGACTACCAAAATTCAAAATGGCCGCCGTAGATTAGCTTTATATTTCATGTGGGCCTCAAAATCTCTTTTTTTCATGGCGGGAGATTCTATGGGCATTCACACCTCTTGTGTTATATACATACTACAAAACAACATGACATTTTCTTCAGACATACCCCCGGAGCAGCATAATTTGGTACAATGGTAGATAAATATGTCCTATGAGTAGCCTTGTAAATCCTTAATTTGTCAATTCAGTCAGCTAGAACATTTGAATATCCTTAGGGGATATCTTAAAATAAACTAATTTATTCACGTTTTTGGTCATTTTTAATCTACAGAACAATAATTCTTTTTTTATGGACAACCCATTGTTTCCTAACATTATAATATTAAAATATAAACGTATGCGTAGATAAATTATGTCAATTGTGTAACCACAATTATGTCAACACAATAACGTTTTTGATAAGAAATAACAACTTAGGCAAAATTCAAAAAGATAATTTTGTACAGTACTACAACGTTAATCTGGCAAAAAAATGGCCAGGAAACCTATTGATGACAGTGGTTGAAGTTTAGTTACTAAATGTTTTCCACATAACATACTATGATAAATCAGTTTGAAAAATATATCTTTTTGAATGCTTTTATTAGGCCTATGTATACATATCATTATTTAAATATAGGCCTATGTGTGGTA
Source organism: Flabesymbios commensalis (assembly GCA_964017125.1). NCBI lineage: Eukaryota > Metazoa > Annelida > Polychaeta > Terebellida > Flabelligeridae > Flabesymbios > Flabesymbios commensalis. The sequence continues at coordinate 74,553,765 of OZ024913.1, read as the reverse complement.
TTGCAGTATTGTATAAGCCAGTATTTAATTCGTCCATTACACTACTGGCTGTGGCTGATATTAGCCTTATATTAAAAGTGTCGGTCTATAATCCAGGTCTAGTTTCAAATTAACCAGGGTAAAATAAAACGAGCAAGTGTCAACACAGTAACAATTTTGCACATTCAAGAATGCCTTTTAGATCTGACATATTTTAAAACTGTTAGAATCAAACAATTCACATCTGCTTTAAACATCAATTCCTTCCCCAATTATATAATTTCACTACTCTACGCTTATGAAAATAATTCTGATGTACAATGGAACATAACTGAACATTTTTGTGAAGTTAATGTACCCCGTGGTATAATAATTGACTTTGGTAATGTCGTAATTTAAAGATAAATCAGTATCAAATAAAATAACAAATAATGTTGGCTACTCATATTCATCCCCAGAGATGTATGCTGAGTAAGTTAAACTGTTAAAGAGGACACAACCAAATATATTTTTGCTAGGTAAACATGTCATAACTGTTTGTTACTGTGTTGACAAAGGCTTTATTTATTTCTAGGAGGTTGTCTCAGTCAAATTTCGATAATTATGCAGTTGTTATAATTTGAAAACTGCCAATTAGTTTTCTGTATCCTTAAACGGTATATACATAAGATTAAATCTTAATTTTCTAGTTCTGAGATATTTTATAATTTTAAAATGTCTTATCTTGGGATCACGAGTTTATAAATAATGGCTCATATCTGAATGATACAATATCATGATTATCAAATTACACTCGAATATGCTTGGATGTGTTTTATATAAAATCACCACAGTGACTGGTATTAAAATTAATTTATGTTGAAATTAATTCAGTGACTGAAATTTTTGTAAAGTTGCTAAATGTGTAGCCTATAGCTGAAAGTGCTGAAACTAAAATAACTAAATAAATTTGTGTAACCAAATGTTAGGCAGGCTGCTAGGCCGATATAGCGCTAGTCTATACTCATCTTGTAATAAGTTTAAATTAAATAAAGTTCTTTGGTTTGAACCGTAGCTATCTTTCTTCTTTTCACAATATATTACTTTTGATAAATGTGTGGTAAGACTGATTGTATGGAGATGAATCAAAAATATATAAATTTTCTGCCCCGGTGTCAAAATAATCCTTATAATATAAGGATGTGGAAAGGATGTGGAATGCTTCCATAATTACTTCAACAAATTGAATAAAAACCTGAATGATTTGATAAAACAGTAGCCTAGGCCTATATATAACATATTCTTATATGAAAGCTTAGGACTGACTTTTGGTGACGGTCTCTGACTAGCTGACCTATTGAATGTATTTTGTTCAAAATATGATTTGTTGTGTATGAATGTGACAGTGGTGATTAAGAGGTTAATGATCTATTTATGATGTATTTTTGTTGGTTGTAGATGTGGAAGGTGACCTTATCGTGTTCTCCAGTGATGATGAGCTTGTGGATGCCCTGGGTTTCGTAACTGATGCTGTATTTCGTATTTATATAAGTATGTATTTCTATAATTATGTGCACAACCTTTTATAATAGCATGGTTCATACAATCCAAAACTGACAAAATTTAAGGGTTTTCATGACAAAAAATGCCCATTTTCAGGGTTTTTTCACTTTACATTCAAGTAGGCCATGACAAAAAATCGGGTCGGTCTTTTTCACGAAACCGAGCGATACCGGCCGAAACCGACCGAAACCGGCCCTAAAAACGCTAATAGAGGCCCAATTAACTATTTATACTATTGTGTAAGTAACCATAGTCCAAGGGTAGCATTATATTAATAAAATTTATAGATATAAGTAGGTTTAATAACCGAAACGTCGACGGCAAGCTTGGCCTAGCATACATGTGTAGACATATAGTCCTGATAGTAGGCCTGCATGTCATGTAACGTGTTAGACTTCTTGTGGCATATCTACTATGGCTGCGAAATTATATTCACTAGATGTCACCAGAGTCACCAAATGAAATGGTTTTCCATTTTTAATTAAGCTTTGTAATCAATTGATATCGTTGATAAAAAAGAAAAGAACACATTCCGGAATGACACATTTATTTCAAATAATGTATTATATATTTACATTACATATACAACAGTAAAGTAGAAGATATATACATGTGCATTATATTAAAATTATGATACAACTTTATAATAAATTTTTTTACATAGTATAACAATATGATTAATTAGGCATTATTCCATATACATATGATATGTGCCTCTTAAGTGTCACTTTAATTGCCACCCATCCTCCCCGAACCCATTGTCTCTAATCCCTTTGATTGGTTATAGCCCACTTAGCCCCAGAGCGCATCACACAATTAGCCTACTTGTTTTTCTTATTTACATTTTACAATGTCAAGCCAGGGCGTACAATTATATTTGTATGTTATTGCCTAGTGATTATTATAATAATATTTTTTAAAGTATATTACAATAATAGGACCTGAAGCATTTACATTTTAAAACTATATTACAATAATAACGCGCTAGCGTCGTAAAGCATTACATGTTTAAACTATACTATAACAGTATAGTAGCCTAAAATTCAGAAATGAATAAGCATAATAACTTTGATAAAATATTATTTGATTCAGATATGTAAGAAGAAGCCGCTGACAGATAATAACAGTTATAAATGAAGTCAAAGAACGTTTATAATCTAGTAAATATCATCCGAAAAATACGTTGTGGTGATCATAGGACCAGCCTATATACCATTGTCTGTGTGATCGGTACCCTGCGTGATGATCGATCTGTGTGGGATAATTAACACCACCAAAATAAACAATTGTGGTTATTATACATAATATATATATATATATTATTATACATACAATTTTTTTATTGTGAATACAGGATTATCCTATGCTAGCAAATACGATACATCAACCCACTGTTGGTCCAATGTTAGGCTAATGTCTAGACTGTGGGCCAGCATTGGGTTGATGTGTCGTGTCTGTTGAGATGCCACACATCGTGTGCATGGCGTGATCACATCACAGAGGTGCGTAATCCGATACGGTATGCTTTGATGCAATAACAGTTAAACTTTTTGGACTAATAGCAATCTGCATGGTGTGATCCTCGCGAGGCGTGATTGGTAATAAATGACATATTTACGTGACGTTGGACTGTGAGTTTCAATTACATTTCTTGCGTATTTCTAAACAGCAATAAAATAAAAAGGTTAATATATATTTTTCTATTGTATTTTTTTATAATTATCGGCTATTGACAGTTTATATAACCACATATCAACCATAGCGTAATTGTCGCTTCTTCAGACATGCATACCTGTAAGACAAAAATAAGAAAACAATGAAAAAGTGGAGATAATATTATTTTGAATTATTTAAATGAGAACCAATTAAATTACTGTATATCTACATATATAGTTATTATAACAGCATACCCCATCTGGTGAGTGCTCCAATACTACGCAGTAACGTTAGTGGCTTGTGTGGATTGACGCGACATACATTTTCCACTTTCCTTTCTTTAACAGTCAATTTTTATTAAAAATGCAAATAAAATATATTTATATTTATTCTTATTATACCCATTAGACTGCGCTACACCCCCCTATTAGTCCACAATTCACAATATATGCCTTTTAATGGCCGGTTTTGGTCGGTTTCGTGGAAAAGATGTACCGCAACAAATCTGACAATTATCTCTTTACAATTTTGACACAAAACTCGACATAAAAATCTTTGATTTTGCTTTGTGTGCAATTAAATTGATATGAAACATATTGCTTTAATTAAAGAAAAAAAATTATCAAACAAATTTTAACCACTGTATTCAGATAGTCTAATCCACCAGCTAGTTTTTAGCATGGTTGTCAAGCTTGACTATTGCATTGACAGGTGATCAATTTTATTTTTATTGGGTAGGCCTAACATATTCATGATATTATTAGACTAAGGTATTTTAAGAATAAGATCAAATTTGACTGACTATATTGATTCACGTGTCAGTGTTTGGCTTTTTGAAAACTAGCTGTGACAAAAACTAGGTGCTCATTGTTCATGCTGTTGGGCCTTTAACCCTCACAGCGCGGGAATCGACTTTAGTCGTCAGATTCTGACGTCTAAAGTTGATCCCAGCACTGTCATAGTAAAAATATTTCTAATGGTCGTACACCCATAACATATGTATTCAAATGAATCAGAAAGAGTAGCCTAAAACACTTATGATAGGAATATTTAGCAATTGAAAATATGTTATATACTCTTACAGTGCGGGGATCGACTTAAGTCGTCAGAATATGACGTCTACAGCTGCCAAAATAAAATGTGTGTAGTATTTTCCGGTTTATAATAGGCTATATATATCAGTTAGGTTGCCGGGGCTGCAGACAAAAAAACATTAGCAGTATTCCTGTTTTTTAAACTGCTAGTAAATCTGATATCTCTTAAGCACATGCTCCTTGACATTTATTGTCTGTTGTAATCTATAATAATATATAAGTATATGTTTACAGAAAGTAAGAATGGAAGTGATTCGAGTAATTTGAGTGATACAGTTCATCCCTCGATCTTCTGTGACGGCTGCAATCAGCAGGTGGTGGGAGTCCGTTATAAATGTCTGGTTTGTGCAGACTATGATCTTTGTGGCGCATGCGAGGGAAGAGGAACACATTCTGACCACGAGATGATCAGACTGAGAAATCCAGTCAAACAAGGATGGAAAGTAAGATAAAGAAAAAATATATAAAACATATGTAGGATATTTAAAACAGCTATTTTGCTCAATTAGAATACCTGTAGAACATATTTTCTCTCAATGCAGAATAGGTTTATTAATTCGGTTTTTCTTCAGAATGTTCGGCTAATATAATGTAATATTAAATGCAAGTTTCCACATCATAAATTGTTGAATCTGAGAAGTTTTTGAAGAATGTCGGTGCATGGTTAGAAATCATTTTAGGATTTTAGAAAGGTTGGAAATGATATATTTTACATGTATCTATCTTTCAACTACAGTAGGCTCCATCCTCTTTTATAGATTTTCTTTAATTGTGAGATGCAAATTGATCAAATATCTAAGAGCATTTAATATAATATTAATTATTATATGTCAAATTAAACATGGTAAAGCTTAAAACTTACTCATTTACTTTTCTATGAGAATGTTTTATTTAAAAAAAATCTCTGTCTCGCAGAAAGTGTTTAGTAGACCTATCTAACAGGACAGCATGTTTGATTTTTTTTACAGCCCCCGGGTTTTGGAGGAGCAGATCAAGCGCCCTCCAGTCCTATAACTGGTCCTCCAGGTCCACCTTTCGGATGCCCACCAGGATCATTCGCCGGACCTCCAGGTGGTCATCCTTACGGGGGTCCCCCGTTTGGAGGCCCCCCTATGCATCTCTGGGGCATGATACGACGATTCTGGAGAAAGTACTGGCGTGACATGCAGTCTGAGAACAGTGAGAGTGAAGAGCGGGGTAAAGATAAAGGTCATAAGAAAGGTTGGCGCGGAAAACGACATCACGGTCATCACAGGGGTGAAAAAGTGGAGAAAGAGAACAAAGCAGAAGGCGAGAAAGCAGCAGAGTCTGAGGAGGAAAAAAGCTGTGAAAGTGCAGAGGACTCGACTTCCGGTGAGTAGATAAAATTTAGATACATGCTCCACATGGGTGCCTAAAAAACTGGAAAAAGTGCAGCCCAAAACCTCAAGTGGGTGAATTACTCGTATTGGTTTACTTTGAATCCTAATATTTGCAAATATCGATGTTTAAATTAACACTCATTTCATTCCCAATAACTGTGATTTAATCTGCTAATAAAACAGATTGAAAACAACTTTAGTGCTTAAAGGGTTGAAATGTAAAAAATATTGATAAAAAAAGATTTATTCATCACATTCTTAGCTTACATTTTCTTATATTTATTAGCTGGATATTAGATATTTTTATCAGATAAACTTATTTACTTTCCATTGGGTGGGCATTGTGTCAGCAATTTACATTTCAAACGAAGCGGAATCATTACCTGATCCATGAAGGGGAAAAACTACCTAATCAATCTGTTAATTTTGTTCTGTATCAGGTGTAGAAGGTGAAGATTTGATGGAGAACAGTGGTCCTCGTCGTCGCTGTGGTCGAGGGGGCCGCTTCGGTCCTCCGTTCGGGCCGCCCTGGGCTCGTGGAGGAGGTGGCTGGGGAGGTCGTGGAGGTCGTTGCCCGCGGGGTCCACCCTGGTGGCCTGGTAGTCCTTACGGTACTGGCCCGTCATGGGCACAATTTCAGCAGCAGCAACTCTGGGGTCGTGAGCCACCTGCAGAACAAACAGAGAGCATCAGACCTGTCGCTGGACCCCCTGTAGATATCCCGATGGCCAGCAGCCCTGCCTCTTGTAATCCTGATTCTGATTGGACGATGTTGAATAAAGACAAGGATTTAGTGATGGACGTGGAGGAGAGATCATCGTCACCACCAGAGGGCATTCCGACCCAGATGACACCCATCAACATGTCTCTGCCTCCTCAACCATCAAGTAAGTACTTATAAGGCATCTCCGATACATACAGTAATAATACACAATATATGCTTATAGTTTTTAGCATTTTTTAAATTGAACAAATTTTTTTACTCTTGTGAAATTCTGGACAAATGTTTTTGCACAAGATGAATAAAAACGAGAAGAAATACTTGGGTGGTGACCATGGTGACTGTCTGTCTACACCGCAATGATTCTTTGGTCCTAAATTAATTACACTAAAAACAATACTAATCAGCTCTTTTGCAAACCGGAATCAGTCTACTCTGAAAACAGGACTGTTTTTTCCAAAATGTATAAATTGTACCCGGTATTGCTTTTCATCCGTCGAAACCGAAAGTGATTTTTTATTTTGAAAAAAAATCTAAAAATTGCATGTGGTGCACTAAGAGTTGATGTAACAAGGTGATGTAACATTCTGCTTGTTATTCAATGGTAAACATGGTAAAGATGTAAAGTGTTGTTAACACCCTTTGCGTTTTAAGCACCTTTACTTTGAAATTGGTAAACTATTTTATCAACATAATGGATTAATTAAATAATTGGTAATAAAATATTTTAACAATGTCGATGATTAATAAAATATAAAAAGTTTGTATCAGTAGGCCTACATAAATTTTGACATAAATAATTCTTAAGCAATTTTGACTAATTTTGTTTCAACAGGTTTTACCATTCACTACGAAAGGATCTGCTACTAAAATGACAACTTTCTGGTAACCACTAATGATATATTTTTTTCAACATGATCAAATGTATTTGTTATTTTGTCAGGTGTTCGTGTACAGAAGGCTGTTGATCACTTGAAGTCAATGGGATTTTCAAATGATGGTGGATGGTTGACACAACTCGTGGAAAGTCGCGAAGGTGATATCAACAAAGTACTGGATGCATTACGACCCCACCAAACTCAGCAAGGAGTGCCAGCAGCACAGCGCCAGAATCAACTTTAAGAAAAGCTTTGAAATCATGTTAACAATTTATCGACTTTAAACACTTTAGCTGCTGTTGCTGCTGCTATACTATTTATATAAAGTTTGAAAAGCCATGAATCATGGAGCTTTCATAATTTATGGGTAAGAAATTAAAGGAGTAGTCCACTGTCTACTGAAATATGGACAAATCTGTACCCAGAAAGCACCACGCGGATCACAGAGCCAGCTGTGTTATAACTATAACCAGACACAGGCATAGAGTGGTCTACAGCTTTAATGATTCTAACCAAAGTAACAATCTGTAAATCTCAGAGCTTTGTTTAATTATTATTTAATCAAGATCTGTGTCTCGTCCAAAATTTGTACAAAATTAATGCCCCACACCCAGTTATATTATTTACAAAATTAATACCACACTAAGAATCCAAGTAGCCTCTACCCATAAATAATGAATGCTTCCTTCCTTAATCCAACTTCTACCAGCAGCTAGGGGATTCATATAATTTTTCTATAAATTACAAATGTATGGAGAAACATACATGTTGAGAAAGGAGAACTTTGAGCTGCGGTGTATTGTCATTGTTATCAAATGTAATTTTTCTCTTATAGAAATCATAAGACTGGGAATATTACACAAGATAGCATTTTGTACATTATGTATATAAAAAAAATGTTGTAGGCCTATATCATGTTTTTATTTTTTACCTGAACTACTTTAAACAAGGAAATCGTGCCATCAATTATGAACTAAATAACTTTAGTGCTTATGAATTATATGTCACTGTGTTACTGAAATTGACACATGTAGTCATTTATAATATGTTGTTTAAATTGAAGAAGCAAGCAGAACATGAAGTTTGACTGAAATTATTAATTTATAATTGAATTGTATCTTCAGTTTCAAATGAAAATGTTTGAAATTTTTACAGATTCTCTGTCACACATATGTTTTCTTTCATAATTTGAGATATTACAATCTTCACTAAATTACATCTAGAATTTACTCACTTTCATTGCATTTTTCAAAATATGGAGCAGAGTATTATAATATTCATTGATAAGCTGTCACTGTTTTGTGTATTTATTCAACAGATAACACATGATTTCACTTTGTTTGATATGTATTAATGCACATCACTCTTACTAGTCCTAGTGAAAATAAGTTATTGGATATTCTTGTTCTTGATAAAATAGAGAAATGTTTGACACAAACAAATATAACATCACACTGAGCTCACAACTTTTGCTCAATGGCGATGTTTTCTTGGTGTATGGTGTTGGTTAAAAGAATATCAATCTCTTATTATGACATGTCCTGCACTTGTGTACGTTAAATAATATTTATTATAAATATGTTGTATATATTCACACAGTATTATTGGATTGTTTTCAATTGCAGACCGCTTCTTATATTTCCTATAGAAGCAGAGGAATAGATTGAACTTTCTTTATTTTAATACTATATCATGTATTTTTAAACTGAGATAGCTCCGAGCAAATGGAAAGTTTCTATACAGTGTCATCTTGACTATGCTTATTTGAAAAAATCTTTTTTTTTTAAGTGACTCTAAAATCACAACTCCTACTATTTTTCATTGATACACTGTATGTACCTAGAATGTTTAGCATTACATCATTAACAAATGACAACTACAATTCATTGTAACATTAGCAAACAATAGATATTAACCTAATAGTGTCCTATTGTTGGTCATGGTCGTAGGCGATGGACCAAAATGAAAGCAACATCCCAGCAACATGAGTAGTTGAATCAATGTTGATTTAATACCAGCCCACCGTCTACAATGCTGACCAAACATTAAATAATCATTGGTACGATATCTTGTCTTTGCCGGGATATCTTCAATGTAGACCTACTGTTTGCTATAATTACGCATAAATTATCAAAAAGCTTCTTCAGAAACACCACAACTAACCAAACATCAAAAGCTGTATATACTTGAGTGTGTCTTCCCATGAACTGTTTCAAATTTGTACTTTATCTATTTGTAATATTGAGTGTAGACTTGAAAATCCTTGGATCCACATAAAAAAGTCATTCTGTACAGAAATTGTTTGTAGTGGTATTTGAAAAATCGTTTCGATGTTCATTCAAAGAACTTCAAAATTCCTTGAATTTTGTCATTGGTAAAATGTATGAATCCTGAATAGAATACCTGCATATGAAAATAAACGTTATATTTCAGATCAATTATGTTTGTTTACAATCCTTTGACCCCTTATAACCACCACAATCCCTTGGCACATTATAACCACCCAGGTAGTTATTGTCATTTTTCACTTAATTTGTGCTGTGAGTTTCTGCCACAATTTACATTGTAAATGAAATATAATACATGATTTGATCAAACCTTTAACCCTTACAGCGCGAGGATCGACTTTAGTCGTCAGAATCTGACGTCTGTAGACGTCAGATTCTGACGACTAAAGTCGATCACCGCGCTGTAAGAGTAAAAATATTTCTAATGATCGTAGACCCATAACATAGGTATTCAAATAAATCGGAAAGAGCTAACTAAGACATTTATGCTGATTTCAAATTGAAAAAACCCCATTTGGTTGCGATGTTTTTTACAAATTAATTCAAGGGTTTCAAGGGTTAATCGCTGAGCACGACTATTGTCATTTTTAATCTGTATTATTAGCCGATTAATTACTGTTATTGGTAGCGAAAGCAAACGTTGCAGTCGGTATTAATTGATTGATTTGATTGAGTGACTGAATGATTGATGGCTTGATTGATAAATATTAATTTATTGATTGATTAATCAATTGAATAATTGACTGATTGATTGATTGACTGTACTAACAAATGAAAAATAAAGCGTAAAAAAGACGATATAAAAAACAAAAAAAATGAACGAAGAAAAGAACGAATGAACGAACGAACGAATAAACACATAAACAGACAATGAATGAACGAACAAGAGACTAATAAGAAACGAGTGAACAAACTAATGAATGAATAAACGAACAATGAACAAACGAATGGATGAATATATATATAAATGAATCAATGAACAAAAGCAAGCAGGACCTATAAATTAAAAACCGAACAAATAAACGACAAACAAACGAAAAAATAATGAACGGAAGAACGAACGAACAAAAAATGAATAAATTAATGAATGAGAAAAATAAACAGACAAAAAAATAAAAGAAAAAACAGACGAATGAGCGAACGAATGAATAAACAATGGGACGAATGAATGAGAGAAAAAAACTATAAAATAAACAACGAAAAATAGAAGAAAAGACTGATTCATGAGCGGACAAATAAACGAGCGAAAAAACAAACGTCCATCTTTGCCCATTAAAACCCGTATTTATCCATATTGCCTATCATTGCCCACTGGGCCGGGTAATATTAATATTACTCGGGTTTTTCTCAACCGCGGTTACAGTCTTCATGAATTTTCATGAACATGTTCTTGAACGTAATGATTTTTCATGAACGTCTCATTTGCTATTCATGAATGTTCATGGATAGTTCATAAACATATTTAATAAAGGTTCATGAATGTTCATTGACTATCTATTTCATGAATTTTGTTAGTAGTTCATGACCGTTCATGACCAACCCAAGTTCATGAACAAGGTGACAGTTCATGAACAAAATAAGTGGACGGTCCCACTTGTTGTTCAGAAACATTCATGAACAGTTCACGAACACTTTGATGAACGGCAGAGCGTTCATGAACGTTTATAGGTTTCTGTTCATGAACTATTCATGAATGTTCATTAACCCTTAAAGCGCTGAATTTTTTATGAAAACCTTGGGGACCAAAGGGTTTTTTTCAATTTGAAATCATCATAACTGTCTTAGTTAGCTTTTTCCGATTTATTTGAATACCTATGTTATGGGTCCACGGCCATTAGAAATATGTTCACCCTTACAGTGCCGGGATCGACTTTAGTCGTCATAATCTGACGTTTACAGACGTCAGATTATGCCGACTAAAGTCGGTCCCGGCACTGTAAGGGTTAATAGCTCATGATTACCCAGCAAACACCAGGCTAATGTTGCCCCAATGTTGATTTGATGTTGGCCCACCGTCTACGACGTTGGCCCAACATCAAATCAACATTAGGCTGACGTCTCGTGTTTGCTGGGATATCTCACCGTGGCTGTTATTACCCCTTTCAGTGCGAGGACTGTCTTTATATGTCATAATCTGACGTATAAAGACGGTCCCCGCACTGAAAGAATTAAAACATTTATAAATGCCATATACCCATAATAACATAGGTATTCAAATGAACCGTGAAGAGCTAACTAACACATTTATGATGATTTCAGAACAAAACCAAGGTTAAGTCATTTTTTATTTTTTTTCAGATATTTGAGTTTGGGGTACCATATAGGGAAAAAATGGTTGACTTAGCCTAGATTTTGTCCTGAGCAAAATGGCCGCTTAATTATGTCTTCAAAATTGGTTATTTTCATGATATGTTGTGGTAGACCCATGGCACACTGTTTTTTTGTGCTATGGTACCCCAAACTCAAATAGCTGAACAATTGACTAATAGCCTTGGTTTTGTTCTGACCCCTAAATAAAAAGTCAATTATTGACAAAACTCTTTAGTCTCCATGGTTTAGACAAAAATAATTCAGCGTTTTAAGGGTTAATAAGCCACCAGGCGACTCCTAAAACCAGACAATAACTCAATATGGGGTTAAATGTAGAGCCAACATTGTAGACGGTGGGCCAACATTAAACTTACATTCTTAAATATATCGTGTTTGCTGGGTGCTGACTAGGGTATTTATCACACAAGGAAGTTGGTTTTGCGGCTGTTATTATTACTTGATCATGCAGACCTATACCAGGATACAGTTACTGATAAGCTGTCACGTTATGTGCACGTTTGTCAGAACTGACAAATCAGGAAGTTGGGCAAACTAAATAAAACAATTTTGATTTAAATCTTGCGCCCAACAAATTTGTATTTTCTCATACTCCTCGTGTAGATGTTTTCACCTTGAGACGTATATCAGCACATAACGCAGTCTGGCTGTTTGAACTGCAATATATATGGCAGTTAATATGTCATGTCCAAGCAAACACAAGACACTGATCCAATGTTGTTTTAATCCTTATGCTGCCGAACTGCTTAAGACTATTTTTCATTCATTTGAAGCTGGAATTGCTAACGCAATTTCCAGCTCCAAATGACGAAAAATATTTATATTTATGCAAAATGTAATTATTAGATTAACTAAGCATCTACCATAAAACATTTGAGCAACTTGAGTTTAATTTACTTGGTCTGAAATTTGCTTGAAAACGCATATAGCCTATACGGTTCCGGCAGTACACTGACCCAATGTTGTTTTAATTTCAACCTACCGTCTTCAACGCCACCCAACCTTGAACCACCAATGAGGTGACATGATCTAATCAGAATATACAGGCGTTGTTCATTGTTCGTGTAATATAGGGAAATATAGCACAATGAATAAGAATTTCGCCTAAACACTCAGACCTTAATGGTTGACGAGTGCTATATTTGCAGATATCACATTTAAATGAACGCTGTTTGATGTTTGAATTACATTTGTTTGATTCTGAATTCACTGATTCATTAGTGCACGTGCACCTGTGGTGTACTCTTGCGGGCGTGCAGTCTGCGAGTGAGTGAACAGCGCTGTTGTGGGAGTGAAGATTATCAAATGTATATTGTGACATTTACTTTTTAAACTAAATGATTGAAATTATGATTTTAATATAAGTTTACATACTGCTGTGCAAAGCCAAAACGCAGTAACTTGAAATCTAAGTTAAAAGACGGTATTAACCATAATGTGATTCCCCGCATTAATAATAAAGCCACAGCATCCTAGCTCACGATCTGTTGTGGCAGGATGGAGTAGTTAATTATCAACTGGTAGCATTTTATTCCCCAGAAATATATTTATATGTAAAATATCGGATACAATTTGTAATTAAGACTATAATATTCAGCCTAAAAATGCGTTATGTATTAGTACATTTTTGTTACACATGTTATCAAAATATGCTTAATATTTTAGAATCATAAAATTATAATATAGGCCCTATATATGCATGCTATATACATTATAGTTTATGTAATATCAGCCACTTCTAATACTCTGAAGAATTAAATGAAAACCATTCAAATTAAAACAAAATATTCTGTATGCCTCGACTGCCTTAATTGCTGATATGTTTGTTGATATTTTTCATTCATTTGAAGCAATTCCAAATGAAGAAAAATATATCTTAATGAAAATTAACCATTTACAAAATTAAAATTTTATGATTAGATTTACTGTGTATCTTCAGGATCGATTTCATCGATATTTTATTTGGATTTAGCCGGATCCGGTTACTGTGGATCTGGTAATTTTCGCGTGTTTAAATTTTCGCAAATTTCTGATTTTGAAACTTTTGTTTAGAATTCCCGAATTTTCATTTTTCTTCTGTAGCGTTATGATAATAATCATTTTCGCGAGATTCTTAAATTCGCAAATTCATCCTCCTCACGAAATTCGCGAAAATTAAAACCTCGCGAGTATTAACAGATCTACAGTATATTCGTTTCTTTTTTTAGCACATTAAATGCCGGCTTCTTATCATGTTGAGGATAAAAAGTGACATCAATCAGCAAGAATTCTAAATTGTTGACCTCCATTTTGTCAAATATGAATCATTTTCACTAACTTGAAGTTGTGGATCGCGTCAGCGAGAAACAATTTCGAGTTACTGAAAATTGTAATTACATAATTTGGCGGTTAAAGGGTTAAAATGACATGAAAACTTACATGTACCAAAAAATTAAAATGATTTTTTTCTCTTTTAAATTTTTAAAGATGAAAACAAGTAATTTCTCATGTTTAATGGGAAGCGCTCGGAAGCCAGCTATCACATGTGCACACATAAAGTGGGACTGTCATGGTCAACCTCTGGATCCGCCCTGTCTTCCAGTATTCAATAGTAACCCTCCGATCCGCTTCATGCGCCTAAATGATAAAAACGTTTCATGTTACACTCTATTTGTAATTTTCGCAAATGTGTGGCACGTCTTAAAAAATGTAGCAATTTTATGTAGTTTGTAAAATTTACTGACCTAGTAAATAAATATTATATATTATATAGTCATTTGGTGTGAGAAACGCAAGAAAGCTCAAAATGAACATACAGTAACACCTCGCTATGCCCATCAGTGTGGGAAACGTAAGGAAGCTCAAAATGGACATAGAGTCACACCTCGCTATGCCCATGGGTGTGAGAAACGAAAGAAAACTCACAATGGACATACAGTCGGACCTCGCCATGCCCATGTACCACGAACATGGACATAGCAAAATTCTTGATATAAAATATTCGGAGCTGAGTGATGACCTCATAACAGGAATACACGCATTTACATTTCGCTTTTGCGGAAATCATTTAAAGCGAAATTCGTTTATCATGTTTAAGAACCACTTTTCCACTTACCCTCTTTCAACGAAACGAAAAATACTTCCAAGCCATCAGACAAAAGACGGTTTAACGTTAAGCCAACATTGATTCGAAGTCTTGTGTCTGCTGGGTTAGGCCTGAATTTGACGAATTTCAAAATTTAACCCTTTAAACCCTAACGATGCATGAAGCATCAGTCTGCATCTTTGAAGGATGACTTAATTTCCTGGGGTTTGAGAACGAAAATTTCGATGGAACTGGTTAATAATAACAAAAGCTATTTTTCCATTCGCCACCCACCTCAGTCATTTTAATTCACTACAAATCGAGTTTTGCGAAAGCAATTCGCGGCTTGTAGTGAACGAAGATTACAATGGTAAATTCAGGCTTGAAAGGGTTAAATGATGTGATCACAATGATGTGTCAGAAATTTAGGCCTCGGGTCATGATTACTAGACCGCACCTGGACATACATTAGGTAGATGTGATGAAACAACATTGAGCCAAAGTTAGCCAAGTTGTAGTTAGATTCATTATTCGCATTTGTGATTTCCCCCGTCGTGAAAATATGTCTAAATCATTCTTGTTCGAAGTAGGCCTATTGATCTGATGAAACAATCAGTTGCTTATCCCATAACCCTTACAGCGCGGGGACCGAATTTAGACGTCACAATCTGACATCTATAGACGTCAGATTCTGACGTCTAAAGTCAGTCTCCGCACTGAAAGAATTAAAATATTTTTTACTGGCCGTAGACCCATAACAAAGATATTCGAATGAAGCAGAAAGAGCTAACTAAGATATGTATAATGCTAACTAAGATATGTATAATGATTTCAATTTAAAAACCCCACTTTAATGTCTTGATTTATATAAAAATATTTCAGCGCTTCAAGGGTTAAGCCAAGCAGGGCTCTATCTCTTCTTGTTTAACCCACTTTTGACCCAAGTATGTTTTCGTATTTAACCCTCTTTTTAACCAAGGTCTCTTCGTATTTAACACCCTATAAACCCAGGTATCTCTTCGTATTTAACCCCTTTATTAACCCAGATATCACTTCACAATTAACCCCATTATAAACCAAGGTATCTCTTCGTATTTAACCCCCTTATCAACCAAGGTATATCTTCGTATTTAACCCACTTATGAACACAGATATCCCTTCGTATTTAACCCCCTCATCAACCCAGATATCTCTTCGTATTTAACCCCCTTATCAACCCAGGTATCTCTCCGTATTTAACCCCCTTATTAACCCAGATATCTACTGGTATTTAACCCCCTTATCAACCCAGATATCTCTTCGTATTTAACCCCCTTATCAACCCAGGTATCTCTCCGAATTTAACCCCCTTATTAACCCAGATATCTACTCGTATTTAACCCCCTTATCAACCCAGATAACTCTTCGTATTTAACCCCCTCATCAACCCAGGTATCTCTTCGTATTTAACCCCCTCATCAACCCAGGTATCTCCTCGTATTTAACCCCCTTATTAACCCAGATATCTACTCGTATTTAACCCTCTTATCAACCCAGATATCTCTTGGTGTTTAACCCCCTTATCAACCCAGGTATCTCTTCGTATTTAACCCTCTTATCATTCCAGGTATCTCTCCGTATTTAACCCACTTATTAATCCAGATATCTACTCGTATTTAACCCCCTTATCAACCCAGGTATCTCTCCGTATTTAACCCCCTTATTAATCCAGATATCTACTCGTATTTAACCCCCTTTTTAATCCAGATATCTACTCGTATTTAACCCCCTTATCAACCCAGGTATCTCTTCGTATTTAACCCCCTTATTAACCCAGATATCACTTCACAATTAACCCCATTATAAACCAAGGTATCTCTTCGTATTTAACCCCCTGATCAACCAAGGTATATCTTCGTATTTAACCCTCTTATGAACACAGATATCTCTTCGTATTTAACCCCCTATTAAACGCAGCTATCATTTCGTATTTAACCCCCTTATTAAACCAGCTATCACTTTAGATTTACCCCCCTTACCCCTTATGAACACAGCTATCACTTCGTATTTAACCCCCTTATCAACCCAAATATCTCATCGTCCTTAACCCAAGGTATCTTTTCGTATTTAGCCCCCTTATTAACCTAGCTATCATTTCGTATTTACCCCCCCTTATCATCACAGGTATCACTTCACATTTAACCCCCTTATCAACCAAGGTATCTCTTCGTCTTTAGACCCCTCATTAACCCAGATATCTCTTCGTATTTACCCCCTTTTAAACCCAGGTGTGTTTTCGTATTTAACCCCCTTTTTAACCCAGATATCTCCTCGTATTTAACCCCCTTATCAACCCAGATATATCTTCGTATTTGACCCCCTTATTAACCCAGCTATGTCTCCGTATTTACCTCCCTTTATTAACCCAGATATATCTTCGTATTTAACCCACTTATTAACCAAGCTATGTCTCTGTATTTAACTCCTTTTATTGACCCAGATAACTTTTCGTATTTAACCCCCTTATTAACCCTGATATCTCTCCGTATTTAACCCCCTTATCAACCCAGATATATCTTCGCATTTAATCCCTTATTACCCGAGATATCTCTTGGTGTTTAACCCCCTTATCAACCCAGGTCTCTCTTCGTATTTAATCCCATATTAACCGAGATATCTCTTGGTGTTTAACCCCCTTATCAACCCAGATATCTCTTTGTATTTAACCCCCTTATTAATCCAGATATCTACTCGTATTTAACCCCCTTATCAGCCCAGATATCTCCCCGTATTCAACCCCCTTATTAACCCAGATATCTACTCGTATTTAACCCCCTTATCAACCCAGATAATTCTTCATATTTAACCCCCTTATCAACCCAGGTATCTCTTTGTATTTAACCCCCTTATCAACCCAGGTATCTCTCTGTATTTACCCCCTTATCAACCCAGGTATCTCTCCGTATTTACCCCCCTTATTAACCCAGGTATCTCTCTGTATTTACCCCCTTATCAACCCAGATATCTCTCCGTATTTAACCCCCTTATCAACCCAGGTATCTCTCCGTATTTACCCCCCTTATTAACCCAGACATCCACTCGTATTTAACCCCCTTATTAACCCAGATAACTCTTCGTATTTAACCCCCTTATCAACCCAGGTCTCTTCCGGAATATGTGCATTTCAAAAGATTTTAACGTATTTAGAAATATAATGATATCACAATGTCGGCCACGCCAGTGGGATAACTAAATTATCACAGAGGGGTGGGGATTGTGTGAATGTACACCCCTTCCCCGGATGCGCCAAGCTACCCGTGTAGCAAACACGAGCCGCTCAATCCATGTTGATTTAATGTTGGTCCACCGTTTGCGAGTCTGGCCTAGCATTAAATCAGCATCAGCTGAGCATCTCGTGTTAGCTGGGATAGTAGCCTACGTCATGCTTACGCTGATTATATAAGCTGTTGTTGACTGAGCTGTGGCTGTTGACGTCGCCGCCGCTATACAATGTTGCCTCATCACCGGCCAACGTAACTAACGTTGCCCCATGATCAAGCCAAAGTCTTGCCGCAGTTTAAATTCACTTCACTCAATCACAGAATTACACAGGAAGCTGGGTCAACGTCAGGCCGGCGCCGTAGACGGCTGGACAACTTTGAATCGACATTGGGCTGACGTGTGTGTAGATCCTTCCAAATGTATATATTTGGGTACTCGGCATTGAAATCCCCCCATATTACGATGAAATCATAAGGAAGAAAGATGTCTCTGTCTTTTGTCCTTGTCGTGTGCTGGGCCGTATGGCCAGGGTGCGCGGCGCAAGGCTCCGGTGATTGCAGCTCAGATGATAGGTTGGGCAAGATCGAAGTTCTGTTACAGGGTCACACTGTACAGGCCAACCAACTGGTGACACATCTGGCGGACCTAGCAGAAAAACTTGGGGTAAGAATTTGGTCT
Source organism: Flabesymbios commensalis (assembly GCA_964017125.1). Lineage (NCBI taxonomy): Eukaryota > Metazoa > Annelida > Polychaeta > Terebellida > Flabelligeridae > Flabesymbios > Flabesymbios commensalis. The sequence goes on along the minus strand of OZ024913.1, from coordinate 74,534,915 downwards.
ATCCAACCCTTTCAAGCCTGAGTTTACCATTGTCATCTTCATTCACTACTAGCCGCGAATTGCTGCCGCAATTCTCGACTTGTAGTGGACGAAGATGATTTCGTGTGGTTTAAAAATTAAAGAAAATTGCCATGTATTCCCCGGTGAGATGAGCATGAACTGTTCATGAACATTCATGAATAGTTCATGAATGTTCATGAACAAAAAACTATGAACGTTTATGAACGTTCATCAACGTGTTCATGAACGGTTCATGAATATTCTTGAACAACAAATGAGACTTTCATGAAAGTTCATGAGTTTATGAACTTATTCTGTTCATGAACTCTTACTTTGTTCATGAACATGGATTGTTCATGAACGGTCATGAACTCATATAATTCATGAACCAGGGCTAGTTCATGAACAGCCATGAACTCAAAAAATTCATGAACCAGATAGTTAATGAACATTCATGAACGTCCCTTAAATGTGTTCATGAACTATTCATGAATGTTCCTGAACAACAAATGAGACATTCATGAATGCAATTGAACTGTCGACCTAGTTCATGAACGGCCATAAACTCTAATAATTCATGAGCCAGATAGTCAAGGAACTTTCATGAACGTTCATTATATGTGTTTATGAACTATTCATGAATTTTCCTGAACAACAAATAAGACGTTCATGAAATTCATGAATTGTCAACCTGAAGTTCCGATCCTGATATTCATGAAATTGAGTTGTTCATGAACAACCTAGAGCTCAGGTGGTTCTATAAAGAACAAGATAAGCCAGCAACACTTAAACTAAGTTCATGAGCTTCCCGAACTAAGTTCGTGTTGATGTTAATGAATGTTCACGAATTGTTCGTGAAAATTCTTTCACTTTCAAGTCTAAGTCTTTTGACCTGTAAAATACATATAGTATTTTGATTGAGAATTATATTTTTCTAAGGTTACTTCTCACATAAACACAACAAGCTAATTAAGCTTTATTTTGTTATTTAAAAATATAGATCTCCCCTCTCACAGTATTACACAGAACTGAACAGAAAACTGAGAAAATAATTGTTTTAAAATATTATGTATTATGTGGTTGATACTCAAACTTAGAAAGGCACCATTTGCTAATTAATTAGCTAATTAGCCATTGCGTAGTTGACACCATACTCGCCAGGGTAATTAGGCTGTCATTCACCACAGTTCATGAACAAACCATGAACTAAACTGAGATTAAGAGCTCATAACAATTCATCACAGTTCATGAAACTGTCCCTCATGAACTTTCATGAACTAGCCATGAACCGAACTAAGACTTATCAAGTTCATAATAATTCATCGAAGTTCATGAAACTCTCTCATGAACTTTCATGAACTAAATCATGAGACTAATCAAGTTCATAACAATTCATCACAGTTCATGAAACAGTCCCTCATGGACTTTCATGAACTAGCCATGAACCGAACTAAGACGTATCAAGTTCATAATAATTCATCGAAGTTCATGAAACTCTCTCATGAACTTTCATGAACTAAATCATGAGACTAATCAAGTTCATAACAATTCATCACAGTTCATGAAACAGTCCCTCATGGACTTTCATGAACTATTCATGAACCGAATTAAGACTTATCAAGTTCATAAAGATTCATCAAAGTTCATGAAATCTCTCATGAACTTTCATGAACTAAATAATGAGACTAATCAAGTTCATAACAATTCATCACAGTTCATGAAACAGTCCTTCGTGAACTTTCATGAACTAGCCATGAACCGAACTAAGACTTATCAAGTTCATAAAAATTCATCAAAGTTCATGAAACTCTGTCATGAACTTTCATGAACTTAGCTATGAACTGAATTGATCCTACCAAGTTCATAAAAATTCATGACAGTCCATGAAACTCTCCATATAAACTATATGAACAAATTCATGAACAACATTAGTTCATCAAGTGTTCATTAATATTCATGATTTGTCATGAACTGTTTTGATGAACAGTTCATGAACACAGTTCATGAACTGGCTTGATAAACTATTGATAATAGTTCATGAATGTTAATGAACATTCATCAACGTTCATCACTTGATGAACTTAATCTCACCGGGGTTGGCAAGTCAGTTTCATGGGAATTTTCGTTCTAAAACACTTGGTTGTAAGAAAATTAGGTCTGTTTTCAGGGATGTAAAATGATGCTTTAATGCATCGTGGGGACTTAAAGGGTTAAACCCTTAAAGAGCTGAATTTTTTATGTAAACCATGGAGACAATTTTTTTCAATTTGAAATCATCATAAATGTCCCGGTTATCTTCTTTCCGCTTCATTTAAATACCTATGATGTGGGTCTACATCTATTATAAATATTTTTACTCTTACAGCGCGGGGATCGACTTTAGTCGTCAGAATCTGACGTCTATAGCCGCACTGTAAGGGTTAAAATTTCCGAGAGAAAGTTATACCTGGATCTAACAAAACATTTTTCTTAGATTATTCTCATTATAAATCTGTGATTGTGGGCATGGATTCCAAGCAGTTTGCAAGTCAAATATTAACCCTTGCAGTGCTATGTCCGTTTATATACGTTTTTTGTGCAAGTTTTAAATAGAAGGCGATCGCCAAAATTGATAAAATATTTTGTAATAAATGTTAACCCTTACAGCGCGGGGATCGACTTTAAAGTCGATCCCCGCACTGTAAGAGTAAACATATTTCTAATGGCCGTAGACCCATAACACAGGTATTCAAATGAATCGGAAAGAGCTAACTAAGACATTTATGATGATTTTAAAATTAAATAAACCCTTTGACCTCTCTGATTTATACACAATTATTTCAGCGTTGTAAGGATTGGGGCAGTCAAATAATTATATTGAGGAGCTGACTATAGTTGATAAATGTGAATACTTTTTGCCATTTATAGACGGACATTTTGTTACCAATTCCAGTTTCGAATTACTGTCAACTGTAGTCGGGAATTTTTTTGACATGAGTGAGCAGTGGTGAAATATGTTGATCCGTTTATCTGTTTCTTGAATATTAATTGTAAAGCAGGGTGTGTGATATACAGTCGAGCCCCTCTATAGCGAACTCGCTTATAACGAATTTTCAGATATTACAAAAAATTCAGCAGGAAAGGACCATCTTCCATAGGATTACATGTATGCGAATTTCGTTTACTGTGAAGTTGTTTACTGCGAAATTCGTTAATTACAAACCAATTTTCGATCGCTAAAAATTGCATTCAACGCACCTATTACGAAGTGAAAAAATAATTTTAATGCATAATTTTAATGTGCCAAATTTCAAAATGTATTAATAGTGCTACAGCAGACCCACAAAAAGCCGTTACTTTTTAGGCGGCCTTCTAAGATAAAACACATCAGTTATCATATACCGTTGAAAAGCTTGACATCTCGAGATTATGGCTAGGGAGGGGGGGGGGGGATAGGCCTAACAAGAACGAAAATTTGGACGAATTTGGAAAATTAACCTTTTGTGAACTAGCATCACATATTTCGTTAATATTTATTTTCTGCTATGGTCATCGATATAGACCTGATATAATATGCAGCAAACTGTCACTTTAATCTACCATGACTTAAGAAAAAACAAGCAAATAAATTATGATTTGGTTATTTCTGGCACCCTTTTGCTGCCAGAAAACACACGAAAAAAAACATTTAATGTTCATTAAATTGTCCTTTTGATAGCATGCAGTAAATAATTATTATTTACCACAAATTAATGTTTCTACATCCCTTTGACAACATTTGTTTCTGAACATACGTTCAAAGACAGACATTTTGATACCTAAAGTAGGCATATTAAAAAGCAGTCTGTGGTGTCTGAAAACAGAAATGCTTGAAGGCCTATAGATTGATCTGAATATGTTGCGAAATATATTACTTAAAAAGAACCATCATATATTTTCACTGTTACATGTGTGAATTTTTTTTTATGACGTTTATAATGCCGAACCACACAGTCGCTGTTAACATCGTCGTTTTTACGTTAGACAATGAATCTCTGATGGTCAGAAGCGCATCAGACGGAATCAGAATATATAAAAACATACATTAGTTAACCCATGTGTTGCTGAACTATATATAATTCACACTTGTGCAGTTGAAACCCTATATAAATAACCCTTGTGTTTCCAGAGGACCGTATATAATTAGCCTTTGTGTTGCTGGGAACGTATATAATTAACCCTTGTGCTGCTAGGACCGTATATAATTAACCATCGTGTTGCTAGGATCGTACTTTATTCATCCTTGTGTTGCTAGGACCGTATATATGCTATCTTCCACCACTTTATTCTCAATAATGGTATATATATATATAGGAACACGCAAAGTTCCCTTTATGCCATTTTATACCACTCTAATCTGTATCTATGGTGTGAGAGGAACACGGAAAGTCCCTTGTATGTCATCCTACACCACTCTAGTCTCTATCTAGTGTAGGAAGAACATGGAAAGTTTTTTTCTATACCATTTTGCACCACTTTTTTTTGCACCACTCTAACCTTCATCTAGCGTCTGAAAACCAGTAGGCTACTCCTACTGGATAACTTCAGGATATATTCCACCACTCTAACCTCTATTATTCGAAAAAACGCGGGGAATGCCTTGCATTATTACTTACTGGCTCCACCACTAGGTTTTGTATATCTGACCTTGAAAAAATGGCGGTAATCTTGGATTTTACCTACAATGCAATATCTAAGGTAATTTCTGACCACACAGATAAACCTCTTCCTATTACGTCGAAAATTATATCAATTCGATGTTTGACCTTGGCCAAAATGGCCATTGAATTTTACCACCAATGCAATGTTTAATGATCTCTACAATCATAGTTTACTCGATAGTTACACCAAAGAGTCTAGAACATATGGGGCGCCAAGTCCGCAAAAAAGACAACATTTGCATTAGGACAGTCCAACAATATGAGGACAGTGTAGAATCTGTTAGATCAATGTATGCATTGCCGTTATGACAATGCAACGCAAATGAGGACAATGCTAAATTTGTTTGATTAATGCAATATAGATTCGGTCAATATAAATGGTGTCATTTGGACAATTAAAACATCATGAGGACAGTGCAAAACTGATTAGCTCAATGTAAGATGTGGTACATCAGTCTAGCCCTTGTCACTAGGACAATGTAACTTTACTTTGATCATAATATACATTGTTATTAGGACTATGTAACTAACACCAGGACAGTGTAATTTTAATTTGGTCAATGTATCTGGCATTAGGACAATATAATTACCACGAGGACAGTACAATTTTAGTTTGATCAATATATCGCCCATTAGGACAATGCAACTAACATGAGGTGAATGAGACATTACTTTGGACAATGTAAATTGTATTAGGCCAATGTAACCGATGTGAGGACAGTACATTAATTTTATCAGTGTATGTGGCATCAGGATAATGTAACTAGTATGAGGACAGTGTAAATTTAATTTGGTCAATGTACCTGGCATTAGGCCAATGTAGCCAACATTAATAGGACAATGCATAATTAATTTGGTCGGTGTAAAATAGAATAGGACAATAGAGCTGTCATGAGGACAATGTGGCCACCAAAAGTCAGTTTATCGTTCTATCCTAGGCGTTCTATATAGTAATACGTCTAAACCACTATATTATCAGAATTCATGCCGTCAATGATGCGTGCATGTGGACGATGTAGAGCTGTATGCACTCGAATTCGTGTCGAACCGTAGCGTGGAATAATCATTCATGTTTCTACCATTCACCAGGGGGTGTTGCCTACCAGAGCATAGATAATTCTCATACATACAATTTGACACAATCTTTAGCAGTGCAAATGTGTTATTTCTGGACTCGTAGCATTCTACTTTTGATATATTTCATATTTTATTATTGCCAAGCTGGAAGGTCCAAGGTCAAACTAATTAACTCAGCCATGACTCCGAGCCTTGACAGCTAGCAGAGGATAGATGGATGGATGACGCAGGTCACAGACGCACTCATCGCTAACAAATTGGATGTAACGTTTAATACAAGTAGGCATATTTAAGTACAGTTACTTGTATTAAACGTTACATCCAATTTGTTAGCGATGAGTGCGTCTGTGACCTGCGTCTGATCACTCAGCCCACAATCATGTTGTTTGAAGGTAAACTATTTGAAAAGGAAAAAAAACTATACCTTCCTATTACCAGGAACACACAAAAACACAAGTTTATATAAACGTTACATCCAATTTGTATCGAGTATCGAGTAAAAATAGCGAGTATCGTAATTATGAAAAGCGAGTATCGAGTTAAGAAAAGCGAGTATCGAGTTTTAAAAAGCGAGTATCGAGTTGAAAAAGTGAGTATGGAGTTATGAAAAGCGAGTATTGAGTATAAAATATTTATATGTATATTATATATTTTTGGTGTATTATATATACTACTGTAATATTTCTGAAAGTAACCGCTGCTTCATGAAAAAAGATTTACTGTAATGCGCGATTGCCAAACTTCATATGTGATGTCTAATGGATATTTTGTATGTAATTTTCTTAACACCATTTTTCTCATGCTTTTTCATGCTTTTTTCATGCTTATCAAAAACGTTCGCATTTCAGCTTTAATATATGTGTCACACTGTTATCCATAATGTCAAACCCTGCATGTGTCATCGGCATTAAACTGTTGAAGGATAGGTCTATTCAATTTTCAATTAAATGTACAATAATTAATGGAAATATTAAATGCAATTTGGAAATGATTTTATACAATATATATTTTTGTTAGATTCCAACTATATCAATAGACTTCAAAATGAAATAATTAAAGAGAAATGTGCTGAATTTATTTAGCTATTTTTGTCAGGGGGGGGGGGGGCTCTTGCGTTGGAGCTGATATGTTAGGATCCCCAAGTCAATTATTGTTCTCGATGTGTTTATGTCTGTAATTAATCAGTCGCAAATTGTGTACTTTAACTGTTATGATTGTGGGTGTTCCAATCGAGATGGAATCAACCCAGCAAACACGAGACATTGAAACAATGCTGGGTTAATGTTGGGCCGCCGTCGCAGAGAGTTGGTCAAGGTATCATGCCTGCTGCCGGTAAATGTGTCATTGTTTCTGTATTCTGTGTTTTTCATTCGATTTTTGTGAATTATATTTTTCATTGGCTTATTTTAATACAAATGTCATTTGGCCGATGATGTGCTCATGTTTGGCCAACGTATCAGTAAATCGGTGACTAACTAACCATGATTAAAACAATTTGAAACAAACTACCGTGTTTTCACGTCGACGTCGAGAGAAACTACGAGATTTTTCAGTCGATCACGTCAGATACGCAGTGCTGACAATTGATTGCATGGGGGAATTAGGGAACTGCCAATCAAATAATAGGCTACATTTTATAATTCTGGCGTCACAGTAGATCTGCCTGTTGTTGAGGCTGGCCTCTATCATGTCTATCAGAAAGGAGTCACCGCATTGTAATATCATTATTGATACTGACCTAAGCATTGTACTCTATAGGCTCTAACAAATCAGATGCGTCATTCAGTCACGTAAGGAAATAGCGGAGTTGGCGTAGTTTGGGGAGAAGAAGATTTACACAGGGTCCATTATGGATAACAGTGTGACATATATATTGAAGGTTAAATCAAGGAATATAGAAAGGTCATTTCTATATTCCTTGGTCAAATATATAACTGTCTCATGGTTAGTTTTTAGTAGGCCTATGTTGCGGTGTCTGTGATCGCCACTTCTAAGTTTTTAGGCTCACGTTAAGCAATATTACCCATTAATAATTCGAATCAAGCAGGTATAATTAAATATAAACCTCGAAACGCAGTGCTACACTATAAATCAAGCGTTTAGCCATTAAACAGAATGCTAAACAGGTTTGTTGTCCTTCGTTTTACCACCCGTTTAAATGGTTAGTTCTAACGTATTTTAAATTGATACGTGCTTAGGTATCTTGGGTATGAAGCGTTTAGAAACTAAACATGTCTCAAGTCATCACATGTTTAGCTTAGTCAACTAAACAGGTCACACAAATGACATGTTTAGGCTCCAGGCATTTAGCTGGTAAACGGGTCTCCATTCCCCACGTGTTTAGCATCTGTTCTAAACATGTCGCATCTAAAAAGATTGGGCACAAGTATGGTATTCCACCCCTAATTTAAATAACAACTGAATTATGGCGGTGATTGGCTGATCACTCTGTCGTCCTTGGTCGGGGTAGAATACCATAGTTGAACAAAAAATTGGAATATTTGTTTTGAATTGTCACATTTTTTGCTGATTATCTATATATGTAGGCCTATAGCCTATATTTAATAGAGTACCGACTGTGAAGTATATGGAATATATATTATGCCCGTTAGATAGGCTACATGCTCCGCACTACCCACGATGCTTTGATTACCCAAATACCTTGGAAACAAACTCCCGCCAAGTTAAAGTTAAAGCTACTCAATCAGGCTAAAATCATCAAAAATCGGTGATTTTATTTGCATGTCCGAAATAAAAAATCGGGAATTTCGTCTCTATATCTCGCTTTAAAACTGGTAAATGCGCAGCACAAAAATTAAAAAAAAATCATATATGGTCATAATTATTAAGAAGCAAAAATAAAATCACCGCTTTAACCTAAACTGACTGTATGCAAAACACGACGTCCTGCACCTGCTTGGGCGTTCTGTGATTGGAACAAGGCTTAGATTTAAGCTATGTGATTGAACAAAGAACACTAATGAAATCATGTGGGCATGTGTAAAATCAAGGAGGCTATCAATTGGCTATATCTATAACCTCCTTTATAACATGCTGGGGGAAGGGAAAGCGAGCACAAGGGAAGGAGGGTCCTACCCCCCCCTTCCCCTACCCCCTGGCGAGTGATAAGAAACACGAAGGATCATTTCACATTGCACATTGTACATGTGATCGAGTGCATACAGCTTTACATCGTCCTCATGTGCATAACATTGTCCACATGGCAGTGCTACTTGCAAACTGTCACGTACAATGACTTCATGCCGGTTACATCGTCTAAATGATAGGGCTACACATAGGCTAATAACCAAACAAATGTCGCATTCTCCCCTATGTCAGTTAGGCTACATTATTCTAATACAAGGTAGCTCATTGACCTCATATTAGTTACAAACTTACATTCTAACATTGTCCTGATGCAAGGTACATTGACCAAAGTAATGTCTCATTCACCTCATGTTAGTTGCATCGTCCTAATGGGCGATATATTGATCAAACTAAAATTGTACTGTCCTCGTGGTAATTATATTGTCCTAATGCCAGATACATTGACCAAATTAAAATTACACTGTCCTGTTGTTAGTTACATAGTCCTAATGATAATGTATATTATAATCAAAGTAAAGTTACATTGTCCTAGTGACAAGGGTTAGAATGATGTATCACATCTTACATTGAGCTAATCAGTTTTTCACTGTCCTCATGATGTTTTAATTGTCCAAATGACACCATTTATATTGACCGAATCTATAATGCATTAATCAAACAAATTTAGTATTGACCTCATGTGTGTTGCATTGTCATAACGGCAATGCATACATTGATCTAACAGATTCTACACTGTCCTCATATTGTTGTACTGTCCTCAGGCAAGTGTTGTCTTTTTTGCGGACTTGGCGCCCCATAAGAACAACTGTTCTGGACACTTTGGTTACACTAAATTAACTTAGAATGTTACTGTATGTGTCTTCCGTGTGGTAATTGGCCCAAATATACTGTTGATGGCGGTTATTTGGAATTTTGCAAATAAAAAATTCTGCCCAAGGATGAGATAATATCACCCGCCGGATTCTTGTTCTTGACACCTTCAAGTATAATTATCACTAATACAACATTGTTTGGACTTTAAAACAAGGTTCCGTGCTCTGCGCAGTATTCGTGATCTTGGGACTTTGCTCATCTGTCCAAAATGTGTGGACAATTGTGGAAACGTCTTCTCTGTGAAATTATAACTTCTAAAACAGTACAATCTTTCAGATCAATTTTTTATTACGACCTAACTCTTTTGTGTCCTGGGATGCTCAGTTGGAGACTTGGAATGAAATAACGACGATGATACTGAACACTCCTGATTTTCGCGCTTATGAGCTCGGAACACAGAGGAGTTCGGCGCTATAGCAATTTATATATATTCATTTATTCAGTAAAACGTCACAAGTAGGCTAACTGATAAAGTTACGGTGACACTTGAGCAATGTACACTTGCGATCCATTGTCGTATAGTTTTTTAATAAAAACAAACGTTACAGCTTAGCTTGGTATTGCTATTTTAGATACTAAATGTCAAAGAAAATAGTTTGTCTACTCCTCTACTAGTATTACACAGTTACGTCAAGTATAAGCAACATTTTAATATTCAAAGGGTTAATAATAGCAATATGGTTGTCAGAACACGTCTACCATTACACTTTGATGTGGTTGTCAGAACACGTCTACCATTACGCTTTGATATGGTTGTCAGAACACGTCTACCATTACACTTTGATATGGTTGTCAGAACACGTCTACCATTACACTTTGATATGGTTGTCAGAACACGTCTACCATTACACTTTGATATGGTTGTCAGAGCACGTCTACCATTACACTTTGATATGGTTGTCAGAACACGTCTACCATTACACTTTGATATGGTTGTCAGAACACGTCTACCATTACACTTTGATATGGTTGTCAGAACACGTCTACCATTACACTTTGCTATGGTTGTCAGAACACGTCTACCATTACACACTTTGATATGGTTGTCAGAACACGTCTATCATTACACTTTGATATGGTTGTCAGAACACATCTACCATTACACTTTGATATGGTTGTCAGAACACGTCTACCATTACACTTTGCTATGGTTGTCAGAACACGTCTACCATTACACTTTGATATGGTTGTCAGAACACGTCTACCATTACACTTTGATATGGTTGTCAGAACACGTCTACCATTACGCTTTGATCCTACAATATGACTGTTATGCCATAGCCTTATAAGTATGGTTGGCCATTACCCTTATCGTCTCACCACACCAAATACCCGTCCCATAGACTCACATGTAATATGTCCCATACACTCAGGCCTCCCAGCACTCTTTAAGTGGAGAAATGTAAATAAACCTATATATCATTTCAACCACCAGTCTGTTCTCTTTCAATCTAAACAATAAAAAAGGCATGTTTAACTGACATAAAAAAAATTATTTGAGCCCATAATAACCTCTTGCCCCACTCTCCTCTGATCGACCTAGAAAGAAATTGACCTTGTTTTTTAGAAGAGCCTTGTTACAGCCAGCGCAAGGACTTCCTGTTGGATTTATCTTTCATCATTTCGATGCTTTTGCTACACCAAATCATCACAGAATCGATTTAAATTGGTAGCAAAATGATATATCTGTAATATTTGCCACCGAGGCTGCTGCAAAGAGCCGCATTTTTTAAAAAGAGACTAACTTTCTTATTCTTAAACTTTATAATGATATGCGCAAATGAATTTGTGTGGTGAGACCTTAAAAGTAAATAAACCCTCCGCGGAGAATTAAAAACTTTAAACTTTCAGCGGAAGGATTTAAACTCTCCGCGGAAGGATTTAAACTCTCCGCGGAAGGTTTTTAATTATCCCCGGAAGGTTTTTAATTCTCCGCATAAAGTTTTTAATTCTCTGCGGAAGGATTTAAATTCTGCGCGGAAGGTTTTTATTTATCTGCGGAAGGTTTTTAATTCTCCGCGGAAAGTTTTAAATTCTCTGCGGGAGGATTTCAACTCCCCGCGGAAGGTTTTTAATTACCCGCGGAAGGTTTTTAATTCTCTGCGGAAAGTTTTTAATTCTCCGCGGAAGGTTTTTAAATTATCCGCGGAAGGTTTTTAATTCTCCGCAGAAAGTTTTTATTCTCCGCGGAAGGATTTAAACTCTCCGCGGAAGGTTTTTAATTATCCCCGGAAGGTTTTTAATTCTCCGCATTAAAGTTTGTAATTCTCTGCGGAAGGATTTAAACTCTCCGCGGAAGGTTTTTAATTATCTGGGGAAGGTTTTTAATTCTCCGCGGAAAGTTTTTAATTCTTCGCGGAAGGATTTAAACTCTCCGCGGAAGGTTTTTAATTATTCGCGGAAGGTTTTTAATTCTCTGCCGAAAGATTTTAATTCTCCGCGGAAGGTTTTTTAATTATCCGCGGAAGGTTTTTAATTCTCCGCAGAAAGTTTTTAATTCTCTGCGGAAGGATTTCAACTCTCCGCGGAAGGTTTTGAATTATCCCCGGAAGGTTTTTAATTCTCCGCGGAAAGTTTTTAATTCTTTGCGGAAGGATTTAAACTCTCTGCGGAACGTTTTTAGTTATCCGCGTAAGGTTTTTAATTTCCCGCGGAAAGTTTCAATTCTCCACGGAGGGTTTATTTACTTATGAGTGCAATAAACAACCATATATAAGCCCATTAAGGGAGCTCCACAGTTGCTGTTAATAGTGAAACATTTGATATCAAAAATTAAGTTCGGAAGTTTAAATTAAGGTGTTACCATCTTAAGTGTCCCAGCAAACAATTTTATAGCGGGCCAGAATTGGACCTATAATGGCAGAATTTTGTGCCAGTAATGGGCCAATACAGTCAAACCAATATGCCAGAACCGGCCCCGTTTTGGCCCAGGTTAGTTTCCATACAGTTTGCACACAGGGCCACATATGGCCCAGTAATGGTTACCATGTCTGGGCCTGTTGAGGCCCCATATTGGCCCAGATATAAGGAATACATACAGGCTGCTATTTGGTTATATTTACCGTGCCAATACTGGCCCAGATACGATTATAAAATGGCTGTATAATGGTTACAAAAGGGATCAATAATGGCCCTGTATAGGATGCCTAAGTAATAGGTGTTATCTCTCTATGAAACATGCATTCAGTTATAGCCCAGCAAACACGTGTCATTCATCCAATGCTGTTTCAATGTTGGACCAACGTCTTGGACGCTGGCCCGCCATTGAAACAGCATTGGGTGATTGTCCTGTGTTTTACTCGGAGTTGTTGCGATACAAAAACAACAATTAAGGTTTAATTGAACAGTAAATTTATTAAAACAATATATTTGGCTTACAAAAAACGTCAACGCCGAATTTATTAGGATCTGAAATCTACAGTATATTTTTACAATCTACTTTCTTCCTCGACTTAAAGCGACTCAATCAGGCTAAGATCGTCAAAAAATCCGTGATTTTGTTTTGGCTTTTCAGTATGACCATGTGATGTAGACGTGTCCATGGGCTTGAGCTGCAAAAGTTTTTTATTATTTTTGTGCTGCCCGATCTCTTATTTCGGACATGCATGTCCAAAATAAGAAATTCGGGAATTTCGTTTATATCTTGCCTAACTGGTGGATGTGCAGCACAGAGGTTGGGGAGCTTTTGCAGCTCTAGTCTGTGGACGTGTTTACATCATTTGGTCGTATAGGGAGGCCAAAGTAAAGTCACCGATTTTTTGACGATTTTTGCCTGATTGAGTCACTTTTATAATGTGCAAGGCCAGTCAGCCCCGCTTCTGATTGATCATTTTTTATCACCTACAAGTAGGCTCGCACCATTTTGATAAATATAATTTTATAATTACAATAAATATAGTGCTTATAGGCTAGACTATTTAAAAATATGCCTAATTTAGCCCCAGCAGTGACTAGTACAGGCAAGCGGGACCGAGGGGTGAATTCTTAGCTATGCCTAATTAGGATACAAAGCAATTCAAATATAGGCCTATGAATAACAACTGATAACGGCAACCTAGGCCTACTGCCAGTACTGGTAAAACACTCTCCAATTCCTCCTATTATCGCTCACGGCGGCGACAAGCCTTAACAAAATATTCGATTCATTCTTCAATTATATCATCATGAATAAGAAAAATTATATACACATGTGCTACAATTCATATTTGAGTAAATTTGTACTTTAATATAAACATCTAAGTCCATTTTAAATCGAAAAGAATAAACAATTATGACAATTCAGAAAAATGTAGCCTACACTTGTTTTAACCGCCAAGAAAGGACCCACCTAGGGAAAAGATTTATACTAAAATGCCAGCACTGGGCCGGAATACCGGCCAATACTGGCCCACAACGCCAGAAGCTCCCCCAAGTGAGTAACAATGTAATCATATGCCGTTATTGTGCCGTTATTTTGTCAGTCTAACCTGAATCAGGCCAAGAAAGCCGAAACTGGGCCAGTTTTGGCATACCCCAACAATACCTGTATGCCAGTACTGCCACTATTCGCCAGTAATTACCATTATTGGGCCATTTAAGCACATGTTTGCTGGGGTACTATTCTTATGGTAAATGAAGGTATTAATCTCACCTAGATCTGTTTATAATTTTTTTTTTCTACAGGAAGCAACTCGTTTATTGGAAGAAGGTGACAGGGTATGTATGTGAAATCACCCAATAAACAGATACTTATCAACTCATTACAGTTTCGTAGAAAACTGTCTATAAAATTAAACAAATTGTCGCCTGCATACCCAACATTTTTGGGTGGGTTATAAGTTACGGCCATTACCATTTTTTTCAAACATATTTTCAAGTTTTACCCATATTGTATTTGGAAAAAATATGGTAATTGCTCCACATTTTTTATTATCATATTTATAACATTTACATTCGTACCTTCTGACGCTCTTTTCGTATTTTTCGGTTATTATCATCTAATTAGGTTTCTAATTTATATCGTACTGAAATCTGAAGATGGCATTTTAGACTTCCGTCCACAAGCCTTCATTACTAGTATGTGAGCCAATGACTCTAACATCTGATATCATTCCGGTAGAAACAATACATTTGGGGACATAGTGTTAGTTATTTTCGCTCACCAACCATATATAACATGTATCATTTTTAATTGTTATTCATCTTCAAATCTGTATAACATCCAACCATCGCGTCTATTTTGCTCTGAAAATCAACACTTTGACTACTATGTCAATCCACAATTAAAGAGGGGGTATATGTTATGTCAGGCTTATGCATATTAAATGTTAGCTACTTTTTTCTACAGGAAATTGTTCACCATGTCACAAACAGAAAACTGGGCAGAGTCTTGGTATGTAAACCTATTGATTGTGTTATATATCTGTAGGCCTACGCATGTATGTGTGCGTACGAAGACAGATATTTTATTGACACAAATAAAAGTCAATACAGATTTATTTGTCACAGAGATGGGCCTATATGGGTAAAACCAAAAATGGCAGTGAGGTGACCATCAAAGAGGAGAAAAACTACTTGATGGGTTTGGTGCACTGATCCCAATAGAGCATAAAAAAGTCAGTGGCTGCGCTAGAATTTTTTTTTTGCTTCAAAAACGTCATTTTAAAAAAGTTGCAACATTCCACTTACTACTCCGTTACCAAATCCAAACCCTTTCAAAAATGATGTTACTTCGTCTAGCTTGACATAACACTTTTAAACGCGATATCCTTATTGAAGCATAATACTAAGCAATCGTACCTCAAAACTGCGAAAAAATTAGGAAAATGTGACGGGATAAAAAAAATCCTTATTTCAACTACCAAGCCAAAAATACTCTACTCCGTTACCAAATGTTTGGTTCGACATAAATATAAACTGTATATTTTCTTATCATAACATCGATCATAAATGGGTGCTCTATTTATATGGGGACAGCGAGCCCTGTTTTAAAAGACTATATCGTCAATCATTATGACTGTAAAACCCATAAAATTTGGCAATTGACTACTCCGTTCTCTTTTCTTGGTAACGGAGTAGAGTGGAACGGAGTAGTAAATTTAAAAGTATACTTTGGATTTATCAAAATATATGGGCAATAATTCAAAGATATATCATACGGGCGGAAATAGTCCCCATAGCAACTGTTCTAGGCATGCAAGCATAAAACCAAACTCGTTTTTAGACCCACAAGGCTAAGAACGGAGTAGTAAAACAAAAGCATATTTTCTATCGTTTTGGTAATACCTGCTTCGAGTAACGTGTCACTCAACAATATTAAATCTTTCAGGGTGAAAAACTCGTATAAGGCCCCTCAGTGTGTCAAACTACACTTGATATAATTTTAGTTCATGATTAGTCACTTGATTGGACAAGCTACAATGATGGTAACGGAGTAGAGTGCAAATGTGGGGACATGTATATTCATTAAAATTATATATATCGATATAAATTTTAAGTCAAATTTTGATCATTGATTAGCTTAAGTGAACAATGTCTAGCCATGAAATGTAATTATTAGAATTATATTGTGTATTTGTATCCTACAGTGAAGTTTCAAATAGTGGAATTTTTTACTGGGGACATGCCATTTTCCACGTTTCCATGACATAGAGCTTTTATAAAACCATATATATATATATATTTTTACAAAAAATCTGAACATTATTAAGTAATAATGCTTAAACGTAAAGTTGCACCATTTATTTTTAATAACATTATATTTAAATCAAAATGCGGACCTTTTGAGTCATGGGGACACTAATTTTATGTAAAATTACCCCAATTTTGGGTTTTACTCATATATTGGCGTTATCAGGGAATTAATCTAAAATGATATTAATATCTGTCTCCAATGTTTTCTTTTTCTAGCGTTTCTGTATACTCCGTAAAATTAAACGACAGCTCAAAAATATCTGTTTCTCGCACCAAAACCTGAGATAAAATAGCTACTAGGCCTATATGCGCAATATACAAATTATCTATAGTAGTAAAAAGACACTTTGGAAGGCCTAAAAATATATACAAATGCCACGTTCCTGTGCAGGCCTATTAGCGGGTACATTCATAATTTATTCATGGTGTAATGAACATTTGAAAAGTAAAACACTGTTTTTTATCTTCCGCTTTTTTCACAATCTCATAATCTTTCTAAATTATCAGCTTTATAAAGATTTGCCTATATTTTTTTGAACGTTAGGACTCCCATGTTCATGACACAAAACAACTATTTTTAAATTACCCATACATACATGTATACATGGCCGGCAGTAACCGTATTGGATATTTAAAGAGGCCACAATTCTGCAGTCGTTAATTATTCCAATTTGGGAGATTATTCAGAAACGTTGATACTTTATCTCTACCCACAGAACGGGGGCCCTGGTGCAGTGGTTAAAGCTACTTGCTTGGTTCGTCCCCCGCTGTAGCATTCAAGTTTCCAAGAAACAAAATTTGTCTTCCGTGTTCTTGTAAAGATTCAGTTTTGTGAGGAGCCTTCGTGGCCGAGAGGTAGCGTGCTCGACCTGAGACCATCAGGGCTCGAATTTTAAATCCTGTGTCTGTAGGTCATTGTCATCTCATTCATCCTCAGGAGGTTCTCCTGGCCGAGTTTACCCTTTATGTACACAAAGGTTGCATAAAACTCCATTCATTCTATATACCCTTTTTTTGCTATTCATACAAAATGTTTCTTCCCACATTCATATAGATTCAGTATCGTTTATCCTGGAAGATTATTATTTTTTTATTATTCTGCAGGCGATTGTTCAACTCAGAGAAGGTCAAGACAGGGAAAGGGATCAATTATTAAACAACATACAGAGCCAAATTAACGACATCAAGAATGGACAGCAGCAACCTGGTAAGCATGTTTATAAGGTGTGTAGTGCTTTAGTGACAGAAATTGAAAAAAACGAAGGTTATTTTTTAGTTTGGGGTGTCTACTGAATAACGCTAAATCCAAACAAAGTACGTCAATCTAGACGTGAAATCCAGAAATAGACTAGTAACTATTGACCGGATATATTATTAAATTTTTTAAAAGCGAAAGAGATTATTTAGCGATTACTTGTAGAAACAGTATCAAGCTTTAGGAACATACAAACAGGAGTCCCTCGGGGATCAATTGTGGGACCGCTGTTTTCATTTATACATAAACGACATCATTTCTGTCAAATAGTGTTATACTTATGCAGACGATACCACATTGTCAAAAAATACTACTACTGGGGAACAATTACACTCTAAACAATATAGGTTATTTAGAAAGAAACCTTCAGTACTATTACCATGCAACACCAGGGGAACCATTGAAGGGTTCTCCTAGTGTTGCATTGTAATAGTACTGAAATTTTCTTTTTGAAGAACCCATATCGTTTAGAGTGTAAAGATATCTGTCAGTCGTGAAATAATTCAGCTGGAAATATCTGTGAGTCGTGAAATAATTCAGCTATAAATAATAATAATAATAATAATAATAATAATAATAATAATAATAATAATAATAATAATAATAATAATAATAATAATAATAATAATAATAATAATAATAATAATAATAATAATAATAATAATAATAATAATAATAATAATAATAATAATAATAATAATAATAATAATAATAATAATAATAATAATAATAATAATAATAATAATAATAATAATAATAATAATAATAATAATAATAATAATAATAATAATAATAATAATAATAATAATAATAATAATAATAATAATAATAATAATAATAATAATAATAATAATAATAATCTTTATTTATAGAGGGTTGCTCATTGAGCTGTCGCTCATCTGCCATGAGGCCCTCTTCAAAATGGTACATAATGTTCAAATATAATATAACTATTTTATACATCGATCTATTCAGTAAATTTATCACAGTTAAGGCCAGATAAAAAATTAAATACTTTTGACTGAAAAACAGAAAGAGAAATTGCTTGTCTTGTTTCGCTGTCCAGGCTATTCCACAATTTAGGGCCATTAAAAGATAAACGCCTGTTGTGTTTTTTCGGAACATCTAAGCGACCTGTGTTTGAAGACCTTAAATTATAACGCTTTTAATCTAGTTTGATGCTAAACATGTCATGTAAATATTCAGGAGAAATCTTGTGAATGCACTTGTAAACTAAGCTAACTTGGTGGTATTTAAAAATATCAGAAAACGGGATCCATTTCAATTCTGTAAATAAATTAGCGCTTGGTGTGAAAAAGTCGGCATCTAAAATTAATCTTGCAGCCTTTTTTTGGAGTTTTACAATTATGAGCATATATGGCTAAAAGGTAATAAGCTCCCACTGAATCTGCGAAAATCAGAGTTTATGTTTTTTCAAAAGACGCACTCAATCTTAATTACGATGTAGAACATACCATTCAGAGAAGTTGACTCCTTCAAATTCCTAGGTATCAGTCTTCATGAAAATGTACAGTGGAATACGCATATTAACACTATTACATGTTAAATTAAATTTTCTCATAGCGAACCATTACTTAAATCTATTGTCTACTAAAGATGGAATAATTCTCCTGGCAAAATCCCTTATCTGTCGCTTGAAGGAAAGTACTCTAAGTTAACCACCATGCCCTATCACCCCACCCTCATGTCATCATATGACATCATTCATCTCATAAGCGGACTGCACTTTTTATTATATTACAATGTGACCATTAGTGCCGAAAAGTGACGTACAATATTATTTAACTACTACTTTCAGTTGGTTGCCCCATGGTCGCGATACAACTTCACCTCGACAAAAAACAAAGACCCACTAGGCCTACTATTAAATTCTGCGATATTCTTGAATCTTTTGATCTCGAGCAACATGTTAATTTTCCGACACACATACATGGACACTGGCTTGACTTACTTATCACTAGGACATCCTGCCCAGCAGTTAGATCAGTCTCAGCCTGTGATGGGCTTTCTGATAATTTTTTAGTTCTTGCAGAACTAGAATTTCCTAGACCAGAGTGTGGTAGAAAGAAAATTTATTTTAGGTGGATTAACAAAATTGATTTAGATAATCTAAAAAAATGACATTTTGAACTCAGATTTGATAACTAAACCTGTAAAAGAACTTTCAAAACTCTGGAAACAATATGGTTCCATTCTAAACTATTTTAAACAAACATGCTCCACTACTCACTAAAACTGTTTCTGAAAGACCCCCTACCCCTTGGATCTTAAAAGGAAAAGTTCGACGGCGTCGCTTGGAAACAGTTTGGCGCAGAACCCGTTACAGGCGCAACAGATCACGTCACAGAGTTCAGTGCGATCTGTGCAATAGAATTATGGAGAAAGCAAATAACATCTTATTAGAAAATTCTGAAGATCCAAAGAAGCTCTGCTGGAAATCTATAAACATCATCCTTCATAGATTTCCTGCTCCCTCTTTACCTGAGCGTCTATCACTCAAGACAATTTTTGAAATATTCTCGTACTTTTTTGAAGTTCCAGACCATAATGAACTCCAAAACGTGCATCCCTCGCTCGACATAATTTTTTTAATTAATACTTTGTCAATGGCAACAGAAACAGAGATCAAAAAATTAATCATGAAATCAAAAAGTACCTCAAGTGATCTCGATCCATTGCCTACTAGCCTGCTGAAGAATTGTTTCGACGTCCTAATTGAACCAATCACTAGTATCATCAAAAAATCTCTCCAAGAGGGTTTTTTCCGGACCAGTTCAAAAAAGCGTATACTAGACCTCTGCTAAAAAAAACTCAGAGCTAAAAAATTACCGTCCAGTTTCAAACTTCAGTTTCATATCAAAGATATTGGAGAAAGTCGTCGCATCTCGCCTACTTTCCCACATGGGAGCATACAAAAAATACCAATCCACTGAATCAGCTGTTATAAAGGTCGAAAACGATGTTTTACTCAATATGGAGAAGGGCAGAGTGACAGCACTCACTCTCCTTGACCTATCTGCTGCTTTTGACACGATTGACCACCTCACGCTAATCAACCGCTTGTC
The DNA here is from genome assembly GCA_964017125.1 of Flabesymbios commensalis. Lineage (NCBI taxonomy): Eukaryota > Metazoa > Annelida > Polychaeta > Terebellida > Flabelligeridae > Flabesymbios > Flabesymbios commensalis. The sequence continues at coordinate 74,514,165 of OZ024913.1, read as the reverse complement.
AACGTGGTATGGAATTTCTGGTACAGACTGGTTTACATGGTAATTGAGCGACCGATGTCAACAGGTGAAAATTCAGGATTAGATTTCTGCTGCGGTCTATATATCATTAGGTGTACCCCAAGGCTCTGTCCTTGGACCTATACTTTTTACCTTATATACTGTTCCCCTCAGTCAGGTCATCGCTCAGCATGATAACATCATCTCTATGCCGGCGACACACAAATTTATATATCTCTATCCGGTTCTGAAGTTTTAGAATCCCTAACTAATTTAAAATCCTGTATTACTCATGTTTTCACTCGGATGACAAATTCGAAGCTAAAGCTAAATCCGAGTAAAACCGAGTTCATCATCATCGATTCTAAAAAAACAAAGAGAAAAGTTCAAAGATCTATTCCCTATATTATTATTTGGCCATGCCACACTTTCTAAAGCATTCATTGAAGATTTGGTATTTATTTTTGATTGTGATTTTAACTTCAAACGACAAATCTCTCAGACTTGCAAAATATGCTTCTATCACATCCGCGACTTTCTGCGTATTAGGAAGTACCTTAGCCCAGAAGCTGCAAAATCTGTTGCATGTGCTCTAGTTACTATAGTCATCTTGACTGTTGCAATTCCCTTTTGTGCAATCTTCCCGAAAGGGACATTGAAAGATTGCAGCGGGTACAAAATTGTCTGGCACGTGTAATCTGTAAAGCGTCTCGTTTTAGCAGATCTAAGCCTCTCTTAAATTTTCTTCATTGCCTACCAGTAAAATACCGCATACGTTTTAAACTCTGTGCCATCAATTTTAAAGCTTTGCTTTTTCACCAACCTACACTCGGAGATCCGACGACCAGTTGACGACTTAGGCTTTGACTCTTGACATTGAGCTGATTTCGATTTGGATTCTGGGCCTCTGAGCTCGTATTTTCGCGGATTTAGGCGCTATAGAAGTTGCCGAATTGATTTGAATTGATCTTAACAGATATACTAGCATGTGATGTGCATGTGTATATGTGTACTTTTACGTAAAATTAGTTATCTATCTATCTATCTATCTATCTATCTATCTATCTATCTATCCATCCATCCATCCATCCATCCATCCATCCATCCATCCATCCATCCATCCATCCATCCATCCATCCATCCATCCATCCATCCATCCATCCATCCATCCATCCATCCATCCATCCATCCATCCATCCATCCATCCATCCATCCATCCAACCATCCATCCATCCATCCATCCATCCATCCATCCATCCATCCATCCACCCATCCATCCATCCATCCATCCATCTATCTATCTATCTATCTATCTATCCATCCATCTAAGAAAGGTTGACAACATAGTTGTGAAATATATTTTAAACCGCTTTGGTGGTAAAATATGGCATATGCCATGATTCACCCTCTGTCGACCTGTCATGCAGATACTCTCTCTAGCATGGTGTCATGCGTGATACTCTCTCAAACATGGTGTCCTGCTTTTTATAGAGCCATCAACAAGCGCATATGACAAACAGAAATTCACAATTTTTGCATATTTACATATGCTAAAAGTGTTCAATTTCTTATTAGATATTTTATGAATAGCTGTTGTACCACCTTGCAAACGCATGTACGAATTTAAATCGATTTGGTGTGTTCATAAGGTGAAATAGACGGCTGCTCACGAAATATCGGCATTAAAATTGACACCTTTGTTGATTTTATTTTAACACGGATGAACCTGCCGCGTCAAAAAATCATCTGAGAATATATTATTATCCGATACATCAAATCGATATCCCACCTGCTCAAATATTATCCTCTAAATCTACGATATCCAGCAAAGTATTATCAGAAAGGGTCCTGCTTTCTAACCATCATTGTCCTGCTTTCTAACATTACATTGAGCAAGTATGTCCTGCTTTCTAAACGATCTGCTCAATACAACAATATCACGATATAACTGTTGCTGTTAAGTATTGGCAACTTGAAAAAGGTTGTAAATCATCATTACAAAATACTACTACTACAATTGATGCGCACACGGGGCGGCAACCAGTACTGTGTAAAATACATACAAATTAAACTAAATATAACTGGAGTGTAAACTACACCGATTGTATTGTTGAGCACATGTTGTAGACCCACCCGCATGCGCATCATAACTAACATCCAAAGGAATGGAGTCCGTCATAAGTAAATGTTATTGATCATTAAGTTAGTCTACATACTTTCACGTTTTTTTTTGTATCCTTGTAACCTTTCAATATCAATCACGTCCTAGCTGTAGGCCTAACTAGGCATCATGCTTATGTTAAAACAATATCTGTGTAGGCTTATAGACTCCGGGAATAGACTACAACAGCCCCAAGCATTTGTTCACCAATAGACCTAGGATAGGGGAATGTACGCAATCGCGGCATATAGGCTGTTAAATCAACCATATATTTATAATCAGCATAACTGTAAAGAGAGGGGGGTATTAAATCTCTGGGGGGGGGGTGTGCTGGATTATTTATCCACGCATAATTTCAACTGAAAATTTCAAATTTGATCAGGCCTAGTCTAGTTCTTGAAATTTTATTTTAAAAATACTACACCCCCCCCCCCCCGGTGATTGAATGGTGGCCCTGTAGAAATGTAATTTTAGGCATATTCTATGGAACGCAGTAACGTCACCGGAATGACTATTCGGTGAAAATAATGTTATGTAAGACCCCCTCCCCATACTTCATTGTGTTAGCGAGCCCAGTGAAAACATCGGAGGTCAAGGTTATTGAGTTTCACAGAATAGGCCTATACTACAGGTGGGCATACCTGAGGCCCCCTATGTATACTTTGCTGGGGGTTGCGAGTTTGTGATATTTATAGATTATGACTCCAGCGTCAGGAACACGTGTAGCCGAAGCCAACACATCCGCTAACACGAGAAATTCAGCCAACATTGTCTCAATACTGGGCCACAATCTTGACAGCTGGCACAACATTGGAGTTGTCCCTGCTTTGACTTGCAAGCGCCGCACGCATATATACAAAAGCGTTGAAACGAAATGACAAAAATATTTTTTATCTCGTTTTAATGACTTATATTTCGTTTAATCGACTTTAACTAGGTCGTTATAGCGACTTATAAGTCGTTGAATAGAATAAGTGTAAGTCTTTAATCGACTTATAAGTCGTTAAATCGACTCAGTATAAGTCGTTAAATCGACTTAGTATCAGTCGTTATATCGAATTCCAAGTCGGTAAATCGACTTGTGCTAAGTCGCTATAACGACTTATAAGTCGTTTTAGCGACTTCTAGTAAGTCAATTTAACGACTTATACGTCGTTATAAAGACTTTTAGCTTATTAAGTCGATTAAACGACTTAGCTTACTAAGTCGATTAAACGACTTATAAATCGTTATGAGGACTTAACTTAAGTCAATTTACCGACTAATAAGTCGCTATAACGACATATAGGCTACTAGCTCGATAATGCCATGATTGTGCAGAAAGCGACATAAAGCAATATTCATATTCATATATAGGGCCTAGCTCGATTTAACGACTTATATAAGTCGTTATAACGACTTATACAAAGTCGATTTAACGAATTATAATTCGTTATAATGACCTGGTTTAGGTCTACTTAGCGACTTATAAGTCGTTATAGCGACTTATACTAAGTCGTTTTAACGACTTATATGTCGTTATGTCGTTATACCGATTTATCTTAAGTCGATTTAACGACTTATATGTCGTTAAAACGACTTATACTAAGTCGACTTTACGACTTATAAGAGATAAAAAATGTTTTTGTCATTTTAACGCTTTAGTACATATTGGATATACTGACAAAAAATCTATTATGCCCTATTCATCGATATATAGGGCCAAATAACAAAAACACACATTGGCCAAGATACGGCGGGCCCATCAAATTAGGCGTACACGATTCTAGACTAAACCTATATAGCCTAACTTAGACTATTTTTAAATCTGCAATTTAATAAAGTTCAAGCCTTTTGGGCTTTGTACGGCAGAATAGAAGCCATCCCATGATACAGACCCTTGCTTCTCCACCAAGACTCGTAATTTAACTTTGGCTCTCTTTGTAGCTCGTGATCATATACTCTGGCGCCACCATGCTGTAAACCATCCTAATGGTGTCAGCCTCTTCTGTCCGCGTTGAATGATTAATATAGATAGTAAGAATACTCGCCAATTTCTATTTTTTAGTCATATGAACTGTACCACTTTGCTCCTTAGAAAGCAGGACACTTGCTCTTAGAAAGCATGATATATCTCAAATAAAATTGTTAGAAAGCAGGACCCTTTCTGATAATACTTTGCTGGATATGGTAGAGTTGGAGGATAATATTTTAGCAGGTGGGATGTATTGGACAATAAAGTATTTTCAGACGATTTTTTGACGCGGTAGGTTTATCCATGTTGAAATAAAATCAACAAAAGTGTCAATTTTCATGCCGATATTTTGTGAGCAGGCGTCAATTTCACCTAATGAACACACCAAATCGATTTCAATTCGTACATGTGTTTGCAAGGTGGGACAAAAATTGAACACTTCAACATATGTAAATATGCGAAAACTGTGAATTTCTGCTCGGTATTTGCGCTTGTTGGTGGCTCATTAGAAAGCAGGACACCATGTTAGAGAGAGTATCCCGCATGACACCATGTTAGAGAGAGTATCTGCATGACAGATCTACAGAGGGTGATGATATGACTATGATTGTGATCGAGGGATATTCATTTAATATCAAAAAAATAAATTTGAATCTTTTAGAAAACTGCTTTACGAGGCGAATAGCCACTGATGCTAGTAAATGCTAGATGAAACATTTAATACATCAATACACCACGTTCCCTTTGCAAAGAAATGACTATAAAATCATAGAATTCATTACAATGAGCAGGTTCTGAGCTTTCATAATTTTGAGATTGGGTAGATCGAAATTCCGTGATTTTATAATTCATCTTGAGGTGGGAATTGTGGCAGCAATTCCCATCTCAAGATGAAGGAAATTGAGAAAAAAGTGTTGGTTCAGATCATACTCACCGAGCTACCCTCCCAAAACGTAGCATGGGCCAAGATTAAAAAAAACGTGATGGGTCCTTTTTTAACCCTTGTGCTGCTAAGACCGTATATATACTAGACGTTTTCAAGCAAATTTCATATTGAGTAAATTGCCACTGAAATTTGTATCATATTGTGTGGGAGATCCTCAATTAATCAAATAATTCAGTTTAGGACTGATAAACTGGATTGTTAATTATCATGATTATGTAACAAATTGTTTATTATGCATGTTGTTTATATAACTATACTATTATTGGTCTTTGTAGATTAATTCCCAATACCATTGTACGAACACATTTTATTTTTGTAGCTGACATTATTCTGGTTTTCTTGTAAATCTCTATTACCTAGAATGCTTTATGACACATTGTGCCTTGTTACTTTGTCCGTTCTGGTTATGACGTCAACAGCGGCGACGATGAGCGGGCTTACTACCAGAAGTATAAATCTTCATTTACACTGCTGTTTAATACACTGGCGTGTAAATAGTGTACATATATTGTATCTACATGTTATAGAGTGATGTTACAGGGACATGTCTATTTTTCATAAATAATATTATTTTTCATTCGTTTGAAGCTGGAAATTGGGTTGGCAATTCCAGCTTCAAATGAATGAAAAATACTGACAAACAATTGTGTAGCACAAGGGCTAAAAAGCGTGACAAAACGCAAGTGTGACAAAACCTGCTTTGAAAAACACAACCACGATGAATTGTTTAAAAAGTTTTTTTTTATTAATACTCATCCCTCTTTTGGGGCTTTAAAACACAAAATATGAGTATATCACAAAACATAGGCAAATAAAAAATCTGGCACCGGTCCATTAGTACATCATATTGATTATTTATCAACAGATGTTCACATAAGGCTGGTCGGTGGGTCGGACACGTCAGAGGGTAGATTGGAGGTGCTATACCAAGGTCAATGGGGGTCTGTCTGTGATGACATCTTCACGGATCAGGAGGCAGATATTGTATGCAGGTAAGTGATAATGAACCCTACAACCAACCAGCTATTTCAGGTAAGTGATTATCAACCCTACAACCAACCAGCTATTTCAGGTAAGTGATTATCAACCCTACAACCAACCAGCTATTTCAGGTAAGTGATTATCAACCCTACAACCAACCAGCTATTTCAGGTAAGTGATTATCAACCCTACAACCAACCAGCCATTTCAGGTAAGTGATTATCAACCCTACAACCGACCAGCTATTTCAGGTAAGTGATTATCAACCCTACAACCAACCAGCTATTTCAGGTAAGTGATTATCAACCCTACAATCAACCAGCTATTTCAGGTATGTGATTATCAACCCTACAACCACCCAGCTATTTCAGGTAAGTGATTATCAACCCTACAATCAACCATCTATTTCATGCAAGTGATTATCGACCCTACAACCAACCAGCTATTTCAGGTAAGTGATTATCAACTCTACAACCAACCAGCTATTTCAGGTAAGTGATTATCAACCCTACAATCAACCATCTATTTCAGGTATGTGATTATCAACCCTACAAGCAACCAGGTATTTCAGGTAAGTGATTATCAACTCTACAACCAACCAGCTAATTCAGGTAAGTGATTATCAACCCTACAACCAACCAGCTATTTCATGCAAGTGATTATCAACCCTACAACCAACCAGGTATTTCAGGTAAGTGATTATCGACTCTACAACCAACCAGGTATTTCAGGTAAGTGATTATCGACCCTACAACCACTCAACTATTTCCTCTTATTTCCTTCACATAGATGTGACTTATTGACGAAATTCCCACCTGAAGGCTAATAAATATCTTGCTTTTCAGCTTGCGACGCAAGCTATCAGTTCAGTTTTTGACACTCGCGTCTGTCGTTAATTTTATGGTCTCTCTGCTCTGCCTGAAGCGAATATAGATCTTGATTTTATAAAATATCGAAGTTGCCTGCTAGTCACAATGGCTCATTCTGTCCACTTGTGGCTCGAAACTCAGAGGTACTGGGTTTGAATTCAGGCCAGGTTGGATGTTTGTCATTGAGGTTGTGCATATACTGTGCTCCAAACTGTTGAAACGCCTGGAGTGTGCAGTTGTGTCCATGGTACTGTGCACTATAAAGAATCTTTGAAGTCACTCGAAAAGAGTAGGCAATAGTCCTGGTGAAATTGTGAGAAAACTGTTTGTATCTATTTATATTTGTGGAACAAAAAGCGAATGGTATCCATTGCAGCGAAACGTTTTTCATGCAAGAATATGCAAATTAGGCAGCCATTAGCCCAAATATAGTCGTTTTTTTATTCCCCGTCCGACGAAGGTGGGCGAGGAGTATTTGTGTTGCCTCGGATGTCCATACGTCCATCAGACCGTCCGTCCGGCCCGCCGTCCGTCTGTCCGCGTTTTGTTTCCAGAGCAGATCTCGGAAACCTGTGGATGGATTTATTTAATTTTACACACACACATCCCTTACGTGGTTTATATGTGCCTTTTGGAATTTTTGAAGTTTCACCTACACAATTGGGCTACCATCAGCCATAATTATCTTTAATGTGCTTGTTATCTGGCCGCATTTTGTTTTCCGGAATAGATCTCACAAACCCATGGGTGAATTTATTTAATATTGCACACACACATCCCTTAGGGTGGTATAGATGTGCCTTTTGGGGATTTAGGAATTTTAACCTGCTTAAATGGCCAACCATCGGCCATAATTTACTTTAATATGCCTGTTATCTGGAAAACCGTGCCAGATAGCTAGACCATTACTATAAAACCAAACATGCAGTTTCAGGTAGGAAACTGCCCTGAAAATTTCAACTCGATCAAGTAAAAAATAGCCGACTATATGCCATAATTAACATTAAACCACCAGTCATCTCCAGAATTGGCATTCTTATGTCACATGTATAGGCCTTCAGTATACAGTAGGCCTACATGTTGATTGCATTGAGCTCGAGTGGCTATACCCTGATTACAAGACTACAAATACATATCAAATGAGACACTCACCCGATTCTGTTTTAATGTTAGGCCAATGTTTGCGACGTTGGCCCACCATCGGAGAAGTGTACAGTGTTTGAGGTAAAGCCCTCCTGCCCAGCAAATACAAAACATTTGTATCACATTTATACAACGTCGGTCCAACGTCTTCGGCGTTGCTCCAACATTGTATAAATGTCATACAAATTATTTGTGTTTACTGGAATGTCAATACAAGCGTGTAGTGAGTCCGTTTCGAGATCCCCGCAGTAATACAGTCAGTTGTTTTGCAAACCAACGCCCAGCTAAGAGCCATGGCTAAGACCTTTGGTGGAATTATCAACTCATAGATTTCGCTCAATTATATAAGAACTTCCTATGATTTGAGAACTTGCTCTTAATGCAGCGTTGGGTAAGAAACACATATTTATTTTTTTATGGAATAGGGCCTAGGCCTACCCAGGGCACTATATTGCATTCTGGGGGACCCATTTCCTAGATATTTTGACAGTTGACTATACCTTAAAACCTATACATTAGCGTAAAAATTTGGGATTCAATTTTAAGCCTACATCTGAAGATATAATGTCATAATCTTAGGAGCTAGATAAAAAACTCTCATCACCTGTAATTTATACAATATGATTTAAAAAGGTGTGTTAAACACCTTCCATATTAAAATGAAGTATCACGTTTTATTCCTGGGATATTTATAGCTGACTGATTTTTTTAATAGTCGTTAAAATGACCTATTATCGGCCACCTTTTACCAAACTCATTTATTTATTCTAAGTGTTGTTGATCTAGAATATACTGAAACAAATACTTTAAAAAATTATGGTAAATGATGCTGTATTAGAGTATATATTTTAAAAATAACAGAAATTAAATACAAAATGAAAAATAAATCAGCAAAAATACAATCAGCTAGACTATCAAGACAACTAATTTTTGAATAGCATGTATTCAAATTATTATTCATGTTTATCTATTTCTAGGTGAAAAACTTTGTAAATTTAATATTTTTCACAATCCATCTAGCTCCCAATCTTATGATAGGTCTCACTATAGCTTCAGGTGTATTATTGAATCCAAACATTTTACGCGATAATATACCTTTAATATGCGTGATATCTGACAAACTGTGCCAAATAGCTAGACCATTACTATGAAAACAAAATGTGCTGTTTCAGGTAGGTATGTGCTCTGAAAAAGTTCAACTCGATCAAATTCAAAATGGTCGACTATCGGCCATAATTAACTTTAATATGTGTGATATCTGACAGACCGTGCCACATAGCTGGATCATTACTACAAAACAAAATGTGTGGTTTCAGATAGGGATATGCTCTGAATTTTTTTAACTCGATCAAATTCAAAATGGCTGACAATCGGCCATAACGAACTTGATTATGTTTAATATCTGACAAACCGTGCCAGACAGCTAGACCATTACCATAAAACAAAATGTGCGGTTTGAAGTAGGGACGTGCCCTGAAAAATTACAACTCAATCAAATTCAAAATGACCGACTATCAATTATTATTGACTTTAATATGTATAATATCTGGCAAGCCGTGCCAGATAGCTAGACCATTGCTATGCAAAAACCGTGTGGTTTCAGGGAGGGATATACCTTGCAAAATGTCAAGTCGATCAAATTCAAAATGGCCAACTTGGGCCATTATTGAATTTATTAGGAGTAATATCGGGAAAACTTTGGCAGTTAGCTGGGTGATTTACAAAAAAACGAAATGTGTGGTTTCAGTGAGGGAGGGGGTTGGGGGGGGGTTGGGGGGGGGGGGGGGGTTCCGCCGGCTGCGCCCCCTCTGGATCCACCACTGCTGGCTAAGTGTTTGCTGGGATGAGTTCCAAGACATCATAGACAACCTTTATATGAAGGTCAGTCGACGTGGCCAGTACGAAAAGTACTACAGAAAAAATGTAGATTATTTGGTCCGAATCTACTGTTCTTCACTATAAACTGACGTTACATGTGTATAATTGTTTTTTTTTTGTTATGTAACATTGAAGACCTAACACTTGAAAATTAGTCAGATACAAAAGCCACCGGGATCTGGAGCAATAACTTGATCATTTCTTCGTTTTCGTTCTTATTCAATTCAGGGAGTTAGTCTTGTGTTGTTCATTGCTGTCATGGCCTTCTTGTTATAGAGAACTCGGTTACCAGGGCGGTAACACCACGTCTAAGTTCCCGCGTGGCAGTGGAACCATCTGGCTGGACGATGTGAATTGTAATGGAGGAGAATCGACGCTGTTTGAGTGTGAACACCGTGGATGGGGACAAAACAACTGCGATCATAGCGAGGATGTCGGCATCGAGTGCTGTAAGATCTCCAAATAGTGTTTATTTGAGTGTTGTATCGGAAAATACAAGAATATTCAATGAATAAGGTGTGAGCCTTTAGGCGAAAACCTTGGACCTTGATTATTTGCTGTATTTCCCATACCGTGTGATGAACAATGTTTCTATTTTTTCGTGGGTTCAATTAGATAAAAACAAACATCACCGGGAAGGTAATTTAATTAGATTTAGTGTAATACGCTTAAAGAGTGCAATATAAATGAAAAAATGAATGATCTACAGATAATTAAGTGAGAGTATGGGAGCGTTCCCAATGACATCCATGGTAGGGGTGGGAGGGTTCTGAATGATATCCATGGTAGGGTGGGTGGGTTCTGAATGACATCCATGGTAGGGGTGGGAGGGTTCTAAATGATATCCATGGTAGGGTGGGAGGGTTCTAAATGATATCCATGGTAGAGTGGGTGGGTTCTGAATGACATCCATGGTAGGGGTGGGAGGGTTCTGAATGATATCCATGGTAGGGTGGGAGGGTTCTGGATGACATCCATGGTAGGGGTGGGAGCCTGGGAGGGTTCTGAATGACATCCATGGTAGGGGTGGGAGGGTTCTGAATGATATCTATGGTAGGGTGGGAGGGTTCTGAATGACATCCATGGTAGTGTGGGAGGGTTCTCAATGACATCCATGGTAGGGGTGGGAGGGTTTTGAATGACATCCATGGTAGGGGTGGGGGGATTCTCAATGATATCCATGGTAGGGGTGGGAGGGTTCTGAATGACATCCATGGTAGGGTGGGAGGGTTCTGAATGATATCCATGGTAGGGTGGAAGGGTTCTGAATGATATCCATGGTAGGGTGGGAGGGTTCTGAATGATATCCATGGTAGGGTGGGAGGGTTCTGAATGACATCCATGGTAGGGGTGGGAGGGTTTTGAATGACATCCATGGTAGGGTGGGAGGGCTCTCAATGATATCCATGGTAGGGATGGGAGGGTTCTGAATAACGTCCATGGTAGGGTGGGAGGGTTCTGAATGATATACATGGTATATCGACTGGTTATAGCGACTTATACTAAGTCGTTTTAACGACTTATATGTCGTTATGTCGTTATAACGACTTATCTTAAGTCTATTTAACGACTTATAGGTCGTTAAAACGACTTATACTAAGGCGTCTTTACGACTTATAAGATTTAAAAAATGTTTTTGTCATTTTAACGCTTTATGACATATAGGATATACTGACAAAAAATCTATTATGCCCTATTCATCGATATATAGGGCCAAATAACAAAAACACACATTGGCCAAGATACGGCGGACCCATCAAATTAGGCGTACACGATTCTAGACTAAACCTATATAGCCTAACTTAGACTATTTTTAAATCTGCAATTTAATAAAGTTCAAGCCTTTTGGGCTTTGTACGGCAGAATAGAAGCCATCCCATGATACAGACCCTTGCTTCTCCACCAAGACTCGTAATTTAACTTTGGCTCTCTTTGTAGCTCGTGATCATATACTCTGGCACCACCATGCTGTAAATCATCCTAATGGTGTCAGCCTCTTCTGTCCGCGTTGAATGATTTAAATAGATAGTAAGAATACTTGCCAATTTCTATTTTTTTTGTCATATGAACTGTACCACTTTGCTCCTTAGAAAGCAGGACACTTGCTCTTAGAAAGCAGGATATATCTCAAATAAAATTGTTAGACAGCAGGACCCTTTCTGATAATACTTTGCTGGATATGGTAGAGTTGGATGATAATATTTTAGCAGGTGGGATATCGATTTGATGTATTGGACAATAAAGTATTTTCAGACGATTTTTTGACGCGGTGGGTTTATTCATGTTGAAATAAAATCAACAAAAGTGTCAATTTTCATGCCGATATTTTGTGAGCAGGCGTCTATTTCACCTAATGAACACACCAAATCGATTTCAATTCGTACATGTGTTTGCAAGGTGGTACAAAAATTGAACACTTCAACATATGTAAATATGCGAAAACTGTGAATTTCTGCTCGGTATATGCGCTTGTTGGTGGCTCATTAGAAAGCAGGACACCATGTTAGAGAGAGTATCCCGCATGACACCATGTTAGAGAGAGTATCTACATGACAGATCTACAGAGGGTGATGATATGACTATGATTGTGATCGAGGGATATTCATTTGATATCAAAAAAATAAATTTGAATCTTTTAGAAAACTGCTTTACGATGGCGAATAGCCACTGATGCTATTAAATGCTAGATGAAACATTTAATGCATCAATACACCACGTTCCCTTTGCAAAGAAATGACTATAAAATAATAGAATTCATTACAACGAGCAGGTTCTGAGCCTTCATAATTTTGAGATTGGGTGAATCGAAATTCCGTGATTTTATAATTCATCTTGAGGTGGGAATTGTGGCAGCAATTCCCATCTCATGATGAAGGAAATTGAGAAAAAAATGTTGGTTCAGGTTCCAAAACGTAGCATGGGCCAAGATAAAAAAACGTGATGGGTCCTTTTTAACCCTTGTGCTGCTAAGGTTGTAACATATCGTGTGGGAGATCCTCAATTAATCAAATAATTCAGTTTAGGACTGATAAACTGGATTGTTAATTATCATGATTATGTAACAAATTGTTTATTATGCATGTTGTTTATGTAACTATAATGTTATTGGTCTTTGTAGATTAATTCCCAATACCATTGTACGAACACATTTTATTTTTGTAGCTGACATTATTCTGGTTTTCTTGTAAATCGCTATTACCTAGAATGATTTATGACACACTGTGCCTTGTTACTTTGTCCGCTCTGGTTATGACGTCAACAGCGGCGACGATGAGCGGGCTTACTACCAGAAGTATAAATCTTCATTTACACTGCTGTTTAATACACTGGCGTGTAAATAGTGTACATATATCGTATCTACATGTTATAACGTGATGTTACAGGGACATGTCTATTTTTCATAAATAATATTATTTTTCATTCGTTTGAAGCTGGAAATTGGGTTAGCAATTCCAGCTTCAAATGAATGAAAAATACTGACAAACAATTGTGTAGCACAAGGGCTAAAAAGCGTGACAAAACGCAAGTGTGACAAAACCTGCTTTGAAAAACACAACCACGATGAATTGTTTAAAAAGTTTTTTTTTATTAATACTCATCCCTCTTTTGGGGCTTTAAAAACACAAAATATGAGTATATCACAAAACATAGGCAAATAAAAAATCTGGCACCGGTCCATTAGTACATCATATTGATTTTTTATCAACAGATGTTCACATAAGGCTGGTCGGTGGGTCTGACACGTCAGAGGGTAGATTGGAGGTGCTATACCAAGGTCAATGGGGGTCTGTCTGTGATGACAGCTTCACGGATCAGGAGGCAGGCGTTGTATGCAGGTAAGTGATAATGAACCCTACAACCAACCAGCTATTTCAGGTATGTGATTATCAACCCTACAACCAATCAGCACATTCAGGTGAGTGATTATCAACACTACAACCACTCAGCTATTTCAGGTAAGTGATTATCAACCCTACAACCAACCCGCTATTTCAGGTAAGTGATTATCAACCCTACAACCAACCAGCTATTTCAGGTAAGTGATTATCAACCCTACAACCTACCAGCTATTTCAGGTAAGTGATTATCAACCCTACAACCAACCAGCTATTTCAGGTAAGTGATTATCAACCCTACAATCAACCAGCTATTTCAGGTATGTGATTATCAACCCTACAACCAACCAGCTATTTCAGTTAAGTGATTATCAACCCTACAATCAACCATCTATTTCATGCAAATGATTATCGACCCTACAACCAACCAGGTATTTCAGGTAAGTGATTATCAACTCTACAACCAACCAGCTATTTCAGGTAAGTGATTATCAACCCTACAATCAACCAGCTATTTCAGGTATGTGATTATCAACCCTACAACCAACCAGCTATTTCAGGTAAGTGATTATCAACCCTACAATCAACCATCTATTCCATGCAAGTGATTATCGACCCTACAACCAACCAGCTATTTCATGCAAGTGATTATCAACCCTACAACCAGCCAGGTATTTCAGGTAAGTGATTATCAACTCTACAACCAACCAGGTATTAGGTAAGTGATTATCGACCCTACAACCAACCAGGTATTTCAGGTAAGTGATTATCGACCCTACAACCAACCAGGTATTTCAGGTAAGTGATTATCGACCCTACAACCACTCAACTATTTCCTCTTATTTTCTTCACATAGATGTGACTTATTGACGAAATTCCCACCTGAAGGCTAATAAATATCTTGCTTTTCAGCTTGCGACGCAAGCTATTAGTTCAGTTTTTGAAACTCGCGTCTGTCGTTAATTTTATGGTCTCTCTGCTCTGCCTGAAGCAAATATAGATCTTTATTTTTTAAAATATCGAAGTTGCCTGCTAGTCACGATGTCTCATTCTGTGCACTTGTGGCTCGAAACTCAGAGGTACTGGGTTTGAATTCAGGCCAGGTTGGATGTTTGTCATTGAGGTTGTGCATATACTGTGCTCCAAACTGTTGAAACGCCTGGAGTGTGCAGTTGTGTCCATGGTACTGTGCACTATAAAGAATCTTTGAAGTCACTCGAAAAGAGTAGGCAATAGTCCTGGTGAAATTGTGAGAAAACTGTTTGTATCTATTTATATCTGTGGAACAAAAAGCGAATGGTAACCATTGCAGCGAAACGTTTTTCATGCAAGAATATGCAAATTAGGCAACCATTAGCCCAAATATAGTCGTTTTTTTATTCCCCGCCCGACGAAGGTGGGCGATGAGTATTTGTGTTGCTTCGGATGTCCATCAGACCGTCCGTCCGGCCCGCCGTCCGTCTGTCCGCGTTTTGTTTCCAGAGCAGATCTCGGAAACCTGTGGATGGATTTATTTAATTTTACACACACACATCCCTTACGTGGTTTATATGTGCCTTTTGGAATTTTTGAAGTTTCACCTACACAATTGGGCTACCATCAGCCATAATTATCTTTAATGTGCCTGATATCTGGCCGCATTTTGTTTCCGGAATAGATCTCACAAACCCATGGGTGAATTTATTTAATATTGCACACACACATCCCTTAGGGTGGTATAGATGTGCCTTTTGGGGATTTAGGAATTTTAACCTGCTTAAATGGCCAACCATCGGCCATAATTTACTTTAATCTGCCTGATATCTGGAAAACCGTGCCAGATAGCTAGACCATTACTATAAAACCAAACATGCAGTTTCAGGTAGGGAAATGCCCTGAAAATTCAACTCGATCAAGTAAAAAATAGCCGACTATATGCCATAATTAACATTGAACCACCAGTCATCTCCAGAATGGGCATTCTTATGTCACATGTATAGGCCTTCAGTATACAGTAGGCCTACATGTTGATTGCATTCAGCTCGAGTAGCTATACCCTGATTACAAGACTACGAATACATATCAAATGAGACACTCACCCAATTCTGTTTTAATGTTAGGCCAATGTCTGCGACGTTGGCCCACCATCGGAGAAGTGTACAGTGTTTGAGGTAAAGCCCTCCTGCCCAGCAAATACAAAACATTTGTATCACATTTATACAACGTCGGTCCAACGTCTTCGGCGTTGCTCCAACATTGTATAAATGTCATACAAATTATTTGTGTTTACTGGAATGTCAATACAAGCGTGTAGTGAGTCCGTTTCGAGATCCCCGCAGTAATACAGTCAGTTGTTTTGCAAACCAACGCCCAGCTAAGAGCCATGGCTAAGAGCTTTGTGGAATTATTAACTCATAGATTTCGCTCAATTATATAAGAACTTCCTATGATTTGGGAACTTGCTCTTAATGCAGCGTTGGGTATTAAACACATATTTATTTTTTTATGGAATAGGGCCTAGGCCTACCCAGGGCACTATATTGCATTCTGGGGGACCCATGTCCTAGATATTTTGACAGTTGACTATACCTTGAAACCTATACATTAGCGTGAAAATTTGGGATTCAATTTTAGGCCTACATCTGAAGATATAATGTCATAATCTTAGGAGCTAGATAAAAAACTCTCATCACCTGTAATTGATACAATATGATTTAAAAAGGTGTGTTAAACACCTTCCATATTAAAATGAAGTATCACGTTTTATTCCTGGGATATTTATAGCTGACTGATTTTTTTAATAGTCGTTAAAATGACCTATTATCGGCCACATTTTACCAAACTCATTTATTTATTCTAAGTGTTGTTGTTGATCTAGAATATACTGAAACAAATACTTTAAAAAAATTATGGTGAATGATGCTGTATTAGAGTATATACTTTAAAAATAACAGAAATTAAATACAAAATGAAAAATAAATCAACAAAAATACAATCAGCTAGACTATCAAGACAACTAATTTTTGAATAGCATGTATTCAAATTATTATTCATGTTTATCTATTTTTAGGTGAAAAACTTTGTAAATTTAATATTCTTCACAATCCATCTAGCTCCCAATCTTATGATAGGTCTCACTATAGCTTCAGGTGTATTATTGAATCCAAACATTTTACGCGATAATATACCTTTAATATGCGTGATATCTGACAAACTGTGCCAAATAGCTAGACCATTACTATGAAAACAAAATGTGTGGTTTCAGATCGGGATATGCTCTGAATTTTTTTAAATCGATCAAATTCAAAATGGCTGACAATCGGCCATAACGAACTTGAATATGTTTAATATCTGACAAACCGTGCCAGACAGCTAGACCATTGCCATAAAACAAAATGTGCGGTTTGAAGTAGGGACGTGCCCTGAAAAATTACAACTCAATCAAATTCAAAATGACCGACTATCAATTATTATTGACTTTAATATGTATAATATCTGGCAGGCCGTGCCAGATAGTTAGACCATTGCTATGAAAAAACCGTGTGGTTTCAGGGAGGGATATACCTTGCAAAATGTCAAGTCGATCAAATTCAAAATGGCCAACTTGGGCCATTATTGAATTTCTTAGGAGTAACATCGGGAAAACTTTGGCAGTTAGCTGGGTGATTTACAAAAAAAAACGAAATGTGTGGTTTCAGTGAGGGGGGGGGGGGGTGGTTCCGCCGGCTGCGCCCCCTCTGGATCCACCACTGCTGGCTAAGTGTTTGCTGGGATGAGTTCCAAGACATCATAGACAACCTTTATATGAAGGTCAGTCGACGTGGCCAGTACGAAAAGTACTACAGAAAAAATGTAGATTATTTGGTCCGAATCTACTGTTCTTCACTATAAACTGACGTTACATGTGTATAATTGTTTTTTTTTGTTATGTAACATTGAAGACCTAACACTTGAAAATTAGTCAGATACAAAAGCCACCGGGATCTGGAGCAATAACTTGATCATTTCTTCGTTTTCGTTCTTATTTAATTCAGGGAGTTACTCTTGTGTTGTTCATTGCTGTCATGGCCTTCTTGTTATAGAGAACTCGGTTACCAGGGCGGTAACACCACGTCTAAGTTCCCGCGTGGCAGTGGAACCATCTGGCTGGACGATGTGAATTGTAATGGAGGAGAATCGACGCTGTTTGAGTGTGAACACCGTGAATGGGGACAAAACAACTGCGATCATAGCGAGGATGTCGGCATCGAGTGCTGTAAGATCTCCAAATAGTGTTTATTTGAGTGTTGTATCGGAAAAAACAAGAATATTCAATGAATAAGGTGTGAGCCTTTAGGCAAAAACCGTGGACCTTGATTATTTGCTGTATTTCCCATACCGTGTGATGAACAATGTTTCTATTTTTTCGTGGGTTCAATTAGATAAAAACAAACATCACCGGGAAGGTAATTTAATTAGATTTAGTGTAATACGCTTAAAGAGTGCAATATAAATGAAAAAATGAATGATCTACAGATAATTAGGTGAGAGTATGGGAGCGTTCCCAATGACATCCATGGTAGGGGTGGGAGGGTTCTGAATGATATCCATGGTAGGGTGGGTGGGTTCTGAATGACATCCATGGTAGGGTGGGAGGGTTCTGAAAGATATCCATGGTAGGGTGGGTGGGTTCTGAATGACATCCATGGTAGGGGTGGGAGGGTTCTAAATGACATCCATGGTAGGGTGGGAGGGTTCTGGATGACATCCATGGTAGAGTGGGAGGGTTCTGAATGATATCCATGGTAGGGTGGGGGGGTTCTGAATGACATCCATGGTAGGGTGGGTGGGTTCTGAATGACATCCATGGTAGGGTGGGAGGGTTCTGAATGACATCCATGGTAGGGGTGGGAGGGTTCTGAAAGATATCCATGGTAGGGTGGTTGGGTTCTGAATGACATCCATGGTAGGGGTGGGAGGGTTCTAAATGACATCCATGGTAGGGTGGGAGGGTTCTGGATGACATCCATGGTAGAGTGGGAGGGTTCTGAATGATATCCATGGTAGGGTGGGAGGGTTCTGAATGACATCCATGGTAGGGTGGGTGGGTTCTGAATGACATCCATGGTAGGGTGGGAGGGTTCTGAATGACATCCATGGTAGGGGTGGGAGGGTTCTGAAAGATATCCATGGTAGGGTGGTTGGGTTCTAATTGACATCCATGGTAGAGGTGGGAGGGTTCTGAATGATATCCATGGTAGGGTGGGAGGGTTCTGAATGACATCCATGGTAGGGGTGGGAGCCTGGGAGGGTTCTGAATGACATCCATGGTAGGGTGGGAGGGTTCTGAATGATATCCATGGTAGGGTGGGAGGGTTCTGAATGACATCCATGGTAGGGGTGGGAGCCTGGGAGGGTTCTGAATGACATCCATGGTAGGGGTGGGAGGGTTCTGAATGATATCCATGGTAGGGTGGGAGGGTTCTGAATGACATCCATGGTAGGGTGGGAGGGTTCTGAATGACATCCATGGTAGGGGTGGGAGGGTTCTGAATGACATCCATGGTAGGGTGGGAGGGTTCTCAATGACATCCATGGTAGGGGTGGGAGGGTTTTGAATGACATCCATGGTAGGGTGGGAGGGTTCTCAATGATATACATGGTAGGGTGGGAGGGTTCTCAATGACATCCATGGTAGGGTGGGAGGGTTCTCAATGACATCCATGGTAGGGGTGGGAGGGTTTTGAATGACATCCATGGAAGGGTGGGAGGGTTCTCAATGATATCCATGGTAGGGTGGGAGGGTTCTCAATGATATACATGGTAGGGTGGGAGGGTTCTGAATGACGTCCATGGTAGGGTGGGAGGGTTCTCAATGATATCCATGGTAGGGTGGGAGGGTTTTGAATGATATCCATGGTAGGGTGGGAGGGTTTTGAATGATATCCATGGTAGGGTGGGAGGGTTCTGAATGACGTCCATGGTAGGGTGGGAGGGTTCTGAATGACATCCATGGTAGGGGTGGGAGGGTTTTGAATGACATCCATGGTAGGGTGGGAGGGTTCTCAATGATATACATGGTAGGGGTGGGAGGGTTTTGAATGACATCCATGGTAGGGTGGGAGGGTTCTCAATGATATACATGGTAGGGGTGGGAGGGTTCTGCATGACGTCTATGGTAGGGTGGGAGGGTTCTCAATGATATCCATGGTAGGGTGGGAGGGTTCTCAATGATATACATGGTAGGAGAGGGAGGGTTCTGAATGACGTCCATGGTAGGGTGGGAGGGTTCTGAATGACATCCATGGTTGGGTGGGAGGGTTCTGAATGACATCCATTGTAGGGGTGGGAAGGTTCTGAATGACGTCCATGGTAGGGTGGGAGGGCTGTGAATGATATAGATGGTATATCGACTGGTTATAGCGACTTATACTAAGTCGTTTTAACGACTTATATGTCGTTATGTCGTTATAACGACTTATCTTAAGTGGATTTAACGACTTATAGGTCGTTAAAACTAAGTCGACTTTACGACTTATAAGAGATAAAAAATGTTTTTGTCATTTTAACGCTTCAGTACATATTGGATATACTGACAAAAAATCTATTATTGGCCTATTCATCGATATATAGGGCCAAATAACAAAAACACACATTGGCCAAGATACGGCGGACCCATCAAATTAGGCGTACACGATTCTAGACTAGACTAAAATTGTTAGACAGCAGGACCCTTTCTGATAATACTTTGCTGGATATGGTAGAGTTGGAGGATAATATTTTAGCAGGTGGGATATCGATTTAATGTATTGGACAATAAAGTATTTTCAGACGATTTTTTGACGCGGTGGGTTTATTCATGTTGAAATAAAATCAACAAAAGTGTCAATTTTCATGCCGATATTTTGTGAGCAGGCGTCTATTTCACCTAATGAACACACCAAATCGATTTCAATTCGTACATGTGTTTGCAAGGTGGTACAAAAATTGAACACTTCAACATATGTAAATATGCGAAAACTGTGAATTTCTGCTCGGTATATGCGCTTGTGGCAGTGGAACCATCTGGCTGGACGATGTGAATTGTAATGGAGGAGAATCGACGCTGTTTGAGTGTGAACACCGTGAATGGGGACAAAACAACTGCGATCATAGCGAGGATGTCGGCATCGAGTGCTGTAAGATCTCCAAATAGTGTTTATTTGAGTGTTGTATCGGAAAAAACAAGAATATTCAATGAATAAGGTGTGAGCCTTTAGGCAAAAACCGTGGACCTTGATTATTTGCTGTATTTCCCATACCGTGTGATGAACAATGTTTCTATTTTTTCGTGGGTTCAATTAGATAAAAACAAACATCACTGGGAAGGTAATTTAATTAGATTTAGTGTAATACGCTTAAAGAGTGCAATATAAATGAAAAAATGAATGATCTACAGATAATTAAGTGAGAGTATGGGAGCGTTCCCAATGACATCCATGGTAGGGGTGGGAGGGTTCTGAATGATATCCATGGTAGGGTGGGTGGGTTCTGAATGACATCCATGGTAGGGGTGGGAGGGCTCTAAATGACATCCATGGTAGGGTGGGAGGGTTCTGGATGACATCCATGGTAGGGTGGGAGGGTTCTGAATGATATCCATGGTAGGGGTGGGAGGGTTCTGAATGATATCCATGGTAGGGTGGGTGAGTTCTGAATGACATCCATGGTAGGGGTGGGAGGGCTCTAAATGACATCCATGGTAGGGTGGGAGGGTTCTGGATGACATCCATGGTAGGGTGGGAGGGTTCTGAATGATATCCATGGTAGGGGTGGGAGGGTTCTGAATGATATCCATGGTAGGGTGGGTGAGTTCTGAATGACATCCATGGTAGGGTGGGAGGGTTCTGAATGACATCCATGGTAGGGGTGGGAGCCTGGGAGGGTTCTGAATGACATCCATGGAAAGGTGGGAGGGTTCTGAATGATATGCATGGTAGGGTGGGAGGGTTCTGAATGACATCCATGGTAGGGTGGGCGGGTTCTAAATGACATCCATGGTAGGGGTGGGAGGGTTTTGAATGACATCCATGGTAGGGTGGGAGGGCTCTCAATGATATCCATGGTAGGGGTGGGAGGGTTCTGAATGACGTCCATGGTAGGGTGGGAGGGTTCTGAATGATATACATGGTATATCGACTGGTTATAGCGACTTATACTAAGTCGTTTTAACGACTTATATGACTTTACGACTTATAAGAGAAAGAAATGTTTTTGTCATTTTAACGCTTTAGTACATATAGAATATACTGACAAAAAATCTATTATGCCCTATTCATCGATATATAGGGCCAAATAACAAAAACACAAATTGACCAAGATACGACGGGCCCATCAAATTAGGCGTACACGATTCTAAACCTATATAGCCTAACTTAGACTATTTTTAAATCTGCAATTTAATAAATTTCAAGCCTTTTGGCTTTGTACGGCAGAATAGAAGCCATCCCATGATACAGACCCTTGCTTCTCCACCAAGACTCGTAATTTAACTTTGGCTCTCTTTGTAGCTCGTGATCATATACTCTGGCGCCACCATGCTGTAAATCATCCTAATGGTGTCAGCCTCTTCTGTCCGCGTTGAATGATTAAAATAGATAGTAAGAATACTCGCCAATTTCTATTTTTTTGTCATATGAACTGTACCACTTTGCTCCTTAGAAAGCAGGATATATCTCAAATAAAATTGTTAGACAGCAGGACCCTTTCTGATAATACTTTGCTGGATATGGTAGAGTTGGAGGATAATATTTTAGCAGGTGGGATATCGATTTGATGTATTGGACAATAAAGTATTTTCAGACGATTTTTTGACGCGGTGGGTTTATCCATGTTGAAATAAAATCAACAAAAGTGTCAATTTTCATGCCGATATTTTGTGATATTTTGTGAGCAGGCGTCTATTTCACCTAATGAACACACCAAATCGATTTCAATTCGTACATGTGTTTGCAAGGTGGTACAAAAATTGAACACTTTAACATATGTAAATATGCGAAAACTGAAATTCTACTCGGTATATGCGCTTGTTGGTGGCTCATTAGAAAGCAGGACACCATGTTAGAGAGAGTATCCCGCATGACACCATGTTAGAGAGAGCATCTACATGACAGATCTACAGAGGGTGATGATATGACTATGGTTGTGATCGAGGGATATTCATTTAATATCAAAAAAATAAATTTGAATCTTTAGGAAACTGCTTTACGATGGCGAATAGCCACTGATGCTAGTAATTGCTAGATGAAACATTTAATGCATCAATACACCACGTTCCCTTTGCAAAGAAATGACTATAAAATAATAGAATTCATTACAACGAGCAGGTTCTGAGCCTTCATAATTTTGAGATTGGGTGAATCGAAATTCCGTGATTTTATAATTCATCTTGAGGTGGGAATTGTGGCAGCAATTCCCATCTCATGATGAAGGAAATTGAGAAAAAAGTGTTGGCTCAGATCATACTCACCGAGCTACCCTTCCAAAACGTAGCATGGGCCAAGATAAAAAAACGTGATGGGTCCTTTTTTGACCCTTGTGCTGCTAAGGCCGTATATATACTAGACGTTTTCAGGCAAATTTCATATTGAGTAAATTGCCACTGAAATTTGTAACATATCGTGTGGGAGATCCTCAATTAATCAAATAATTCAGTTTAGGACTGATAAACTGGATTGTTAATTATCATGATTATGTAACAAATTGTTTATTATGCATGTTGTTTATGTAACTATAATGTTATTGGTCTTTGTAGATTAATTCCCAATACCATTGTACGAACACATTTTATTTTTGTAGCTTACATTATTCTGGTTTTCTTGTAAATTGCTATTACCTAGAATGATTTATGACACATTGTGCCTTGTTACTTTGTCCGTTCTGGTTATGACGTCAACAGCGGCGACGATGAGCGGGCTTACTACCAGAAGTATAAATCTTCATTTACACTGCTGTTTAATACACTGGCGTGTAAATAGTGTACATATATTGTATCTACATGTTATAACGTGATGTTACAGGGACATGTCTATTTTTCATAAATAATATTATTTTTCATTCGCTTGAAGCTGGAAATTGGGTTAGCAATTCCAGCTTCAAATGAATGAAAAATACTGACAAACAATTGTGTAGCACAAGGGCTAAAAAGCGTGACAAAACGCAAGTGTGACAAAACCTGCTTTGAAAAACACAACCACGATGAATTGTTTAAAAAGGTTTTTTTTTATTAATACTCATCCCTCTTTTGGGGCTTTAAAAACACAAAATATGAGTATATCACAAAACATAGGCAAATAAAAAATCTGGCACGGGTCCATTAGTACATCATATTGATTTTTTATCAACAGATGTTCACATAAGGCTGGTCGGTGGGTCGGACACGTCAGAGGGAAGATTGGAGGTGCTATACCAAGGTCAATGGGGGTCTGTCTGTGATGACATCTTCACGGATCAGGAGGCAGGCGTTGTATGCAGGTAAGTGATAATGAACCCTACAACCTATCAGCACTTTCAGGTGAGTGATTATCAACACTACAACCACTCAGCTTTTTCAGGTAAGTGATTATCAACCCTACAACCAACCAGCTATTTCAGGTAAGTGATTATCAACCCTACAACCAACCAGCTATTTCAGGTAAGTGATTATCAACCCTACAACCAACCAGCTATTTCAGGTAAGTGATTATCAACCCTAGAACGAACCAGCTATTTAAGGTAAGTGATTATCAACCCTACAACCAACCAGCTATTTCAGGTGAGTGATTATCAACCCTACAATCAACCAGCTATTTCAGGTATGTGATTATCAACCCTACAACCAACCAGCTATTTCAGTTAAGTGATTATCAACCCTACAATCAACCATCTATTTCATGCAAGTGATTATCGACCCTACAACCAACCAGGTATTTCAGGTAAGTGATTATCAACTCTACAACCAACCAGCTATTTCAGGTGAGTGATTATCAACCCTACAATCAACCAGCTATTTCAGGTATGTGATTATCAACCCTACAACTAACCAGCTATTTCAGGTATGTGATTATCAACCCTACAACCAACCAGCTATTTCAGGTAAGTGATTATCAACCCTACAATCAACCATCTATTTAATGCAAGTGATTATCGACCCTACAACCAACCAGCTATTTCATGCAAGTGATTATCAACCCTACAACCAACCAGGTATTTCAGGTAAGTGATTATCAACTCTACAACCAACCAGGTTTTTCAGGTAAGTGATTATCAACCCTACAATCAACCATCTATTTAATGCAAGTGATTATCGACCCTACAACCAACCAGCTATTTCATGCAAGTTATTATCAGCCCTACAACCAACCAGGTATTTCAGGTAAGTGATTATCAACTCTACAACCAACCAGGTATTTCAGGTAAGTGATTATCAACCCTACAACCAACCAGGTATTTCAGGTAAGTGATTATCAACTCTACAACCAACCAGGTATTTCAGGTAAGTGATTATCGACCCTACAACCACTCAACTATTTCCTCTTATTTCCTTCACATATATGTGACTTATTGACGAAATTCCCACCTGAAGGCTAATAAATATCTTGCTTTTCAGCTTGCGACGTAAGCTATTAGTTCAGTTTTTGAAACTCGCGTCTGTCGTTAATTTTATGGTCTCTCTGCTCTGCCTGAAGCGAATATAGATCTTGATTTTATAAAATATCGAAGTTGCCTGCTAGTCACGATGGCTCATTCTGTGCACTTGTGGCTCGAAACTCAGAGGTACTGGGTTTGAATTCAGGCCAGGTTGGATGTTTGTCATTGAGGTTGTGCATATACTGTGCTCCAAACTGTTGAAACGCCTGGAGTGTGCAGTTGTGTCCATGGTACTGTGCACTATAAAGAATCTTTGAAGTCACTCGAAAAGAGTAGGCAATAGTCCTGGTGAAATTGTGAGAAAACTGTTTGTATCTATTTATATCTGTGGAACAAAAAGCGAATGGTAACCATTGCAGCGAAACGTTTTTCATGCAAGAATATGCAAATTAGGCAACCATTAGCCCAAATATAGTCGTTTTTTTATTCCCCGCCCGACGAAGGTGGGCGATGAGTATTTGTGTTGCTTCGGATGTCCATCAGACCGTCCGTCCGGCCCGCCGTCCGTCTGTCCGCGTTTTGTTTCCAGAGCAGATCTCGGAAACCTGTGGATGGATTTATTTAATTTTACACACACACATCCCTTACGTGGTTTATATGTGCCTTTTGGAATTTTTGAAGTTTCACCTACACAATTGGGCTACCATCAGCCATAATTATCTTTAATGTGCCTGATATCTGGCCGCATTTTGTTTCCGGAATAGATCTCACAAACCCATGGGTGAATTTATTTAATATTGCACACACACATCCCTTAGGGTGGTATAGATGTGCCTTTTGGGGATTTAGGAATTTTAACCTGCTTAAATGGCCAACCATCGGCCATAATTTACTTTAATCTGCCTGATATCTGGAAAACCGTGCCAGATAGCTAGACCATTACTATAAAACCAAACATGCAGTTTCAGGTAGGGAAATGCCCTGAAAATTTCAACTCGATCAAGTAAAAAATAGCCGACTATATGCCATAATTAACATTGAACCACCAGTCATCTCCAGAATGGGCATTCTTATGTCACATGTATAGGCCTTCAGTATACAGTAGGCCTACATGTTGATTGCATTCAGCTCGAGTAGCTATACCCTGATTACAAGACTACGAATACATATCAAATGAGACACTCACCCAATTCTGTTTTAATGTTAGGCCAATGTCTGCGACGTTGGCCCACCATCGGAGAAGTGTACAGTGTTTGAGGTAAAGCCCTCCTGCCCAGCAAATACAAAACATTTGTATCACATTTATACAACGTCGGTCCAACGTCTTCGGCGTTGCTCCAACATTGTATAAATGTCATACAAATTATTTGTGTTTACTGGAATGTCAATACAAGCGTGTAGTGAGTCCGTTTCGAGATCCCCGCAGTAATACAGTCAGTTGTTTTGCAAACCAACGCCCAGCTAAGAGCCATGGCTAAGAGCTTTGTGGAATTATTAACTCATAGATTTCGCTCAATTATATAAGAACTTCCTATGATTTGGGAACTTGCTCTTAATGCAGCGTTGGGTAATAAACACATATTTATTTTTTTATGGAATAGGGCCTAGGCCTACCCAGGGCACTATATTGCATTCTGGGGGACCCATGTCCTAGATATTTTGACAGTTGACTATACCTTGAAACCTATACATTAGCGTGAAAATTTGGGATTCAATTTTAGGCCTACATCTGAAGATATAATGTCATAATCTTAGGAGCTAGATAAAAAACTCTCATCACCTGTAATTGATACAATATGATTTAAAAAGGTGTGTTAAACACCTTCCATATTAAAATGAAGTATCACGTTTTATTCCTGGGATATTTATAGCTGACTGATTTTTTTAATAGTCGTTAAAATGACCTATTATCGGCCACATTTTACCAAACTCATTTATTTATTCTAAGTGTTGTTGTTGATCTAGAATATACTGAAACAAATACTTTAAAAAAATTATGGTGAATGATGCTGTATTAGAGTATATACTTTAAAAATAACAGAAATTAAATACAAAATGAAAAATAAATCAACAAAAATACAATCAGCTAGACTATCAAGACAACTAATTTTTGAATAGCATGTATTCAAATTATTATTCATGTTTATCTATTTTTAGGTGAAAAACTTTGTAAATTTAATATTCTTCACAATCCATCTAGCTCCCAATCTTATGATAGGTCTCACTATAGCTTCAGGTGTATTATTGAATCCAAACATTTTACGCGATAATATACCTTTAATATGCGTGATATCTGACAAACTGTGCCAAATAGCTAGACCATTACTATGAAAACAAAATGTGTGGTTTCAGATCGGGATATGCTCTGAATTTTTTTAAATCGATCAAATTCAAAATGGCTGACAATCGGCCATAACGAACTTGAATATGTTTAATATCTGACAAACCGTGCCAGACAGCTAGACCATTGCCATAAAACAAAATGTGCGGTTTGAAGTAGGGACGTGCCCTGAAAAATTACAACTCAATCAAATTCAAAATGACCGACTATCAATTATTATTGACTTTAATATGTATAATATCTGGCAGGCCGTGCCAGATAGTTAGACCATTGCTATGAAAAAACCGTGTGGTTTCAGGGAGGGATATACCTTGCAAAATGTCAAGTCGATCAAATTCAAAATGGCCAACTTGGGCCATTATTGAATTTCTTAGGAGTAACATCGGGAAAACTTTGGCAGTTAGCTGGGTGATTTACAAAAAAAAACGAAATGTGTGGTTTCAGTGAGGGGGGGGGGGGGTGGTTCCGCAGGCTGCGCCCCCCCTCTGGATCCACCACTGCTGGCTAAGTGTTTGCTGGGATGAGTTCCAAGACATCATAGACAACCTTTATATGAAGGTCAGTCGACGTGGCCAGTACGAAAAGTACTACAGAAAAAATGTAGATTATTTGGTCCGAATCTACTGTTCTTCACTATAAACTGACGTTACATGTGTATAATTGTTTTTTTTTGTTATGTAACATTGAAGACCTAACACTTGAAAATTAGTCAGATACAAAAGCCACCGGGATCTGGAGCAATAACTTGATCATTTCTTCGTTTTCGTTCTTATTTAATTCAGGGAGTTAGTCTTGTGTTGTTCATTGCTGTCATGGCCTTCTTGTTATAGAGAACTCGGTTACCAGGGCGGTAACACCACGTCTAAGTTCCCGCGTGGCAGTGGAACCATCTGGCTGGACGATGTGAATTGTAATAGAGGAGAATCGACGCTGTTTGAGTGTGAACACCGTGAATGGGGACAAAACAACTGCGATCATAGCGAGGATGTCGGCATCGAGTGCTGTAAGATCTCCAAATAGTGTTTATTTGAGTGTTGTATCGGAAAAAACAAGAATATTCAATGAATAAGGTGTGAGCCTTTAGGCAAAAACCGTGGACTTTGATTATTTGCTGTATTTCCCATACCGTGTGATGAACAATGTTTCTATTTTTTCGTGGGTTCAATTAGATAAAAACAAACATCACCGGGAAGGTAATTTAATTAGATTTAGTGTAATACGCTTAAAGAGTGCAATATAAATGAAAAAATGAATGATCTACAGATAATTAAGTGAGAGTATGGGAGCGTTCCCAATGACATCCATGGTAGGGGTGGGAGGGTTCTGAATGATATCCATGGTAGGGTGGGAGGGTTCTGAATGACATCCATGGTAGGGGTGGGAGGGTTCTGAAAGATATCCATGGTAGGGTGGTTGGGTTCTGAATGACATCCATGGTAGAGGTGGGAGGGTTCTGAATGATATCCATGGTAGGGTGGGAGGGTTCTGAATGACATCCATGGTAGGGGTGGGAGCCTGGGAGGGTTCTGAATGACATCCATGGTAGGGGTGGGAGGGTTCTAAATGACATCCATGGTAGGGTGGGAGGGTTCTGGATGACATCCATGGTAGAGTGGGAGGGTTCTGAATGATATCCATGGTAGGGTGGGGGGGTTCTGAATGACATCCATGGTAGGGTGGGTGGGTTCTGAATGACATCCATGGTAGGGTGGGAGGGTTCTGAATGACATCCATGGTAGGGGTGGGAGGGTTCTGAAAGATATCCATGGTAGGGTGGTTGGGTTCTGAATGACATCCATGGTAGGGGTGGGAGGGTTCTAAATGACATCCATGGTAGGGTGGGAGGGTTCTGGATGACATCCATGGTAGAGTGGGAGGGTTCTGAATGATATCCATGGTAGGGTGGGAGGGTTCTGAATGACATCCATGGTAGGGTGGGTGGGTTCTGAATGACATCCATGGTAGGGTGGGAGGGTTCTGAATGACATCCATGGTAGGGGTGGGAGGGTTCTGAAAGATATCCATGGTAGGGTGGTTGGGTTCTAATTGACATCCATGGTAGAGGTGGGAGGGTTCTGAATGATATCCATGGTAGGGTGGGAGGGTTCTGAATGACATCCATGGTAGGGGTGGGAGCCTGGGAGGGTTCTGAATGACATCCATGGTAGGGTGGGAGGGTTCTGAATGATATCCATGGTAGGGTGGGAGGGTTCTGAATGACATCCATGGTAGGGGTGGGAGCCTGGGAGGGTTCTGAATGACATCCATGGTAGGGGTGGGAGGGTTCTGAATGATATCCATGGTAGGGTGGGAGGGTTCTGAATGACATCCATGGTAGGGTGGGAGGGTTCTGAATGACATCCATGGTAGGGGTGGGAGGGTTCTGAATGACATCCATGGTAGGGTGGGAGGGTTCTCAATGACATCCATGGTAGGGGTGGGAGGGTTTTGAATGACATCCATGGTAGGGTGGGAGGGTTCTCAATGATATACATGGTAGGGTGGGAGGGTTCTCAATGACATCCATGGTAGGGTGGGAGGGTTCTCAATGACATCCATGGTAGGGGTGGGAGGGTTTTGAATGACATCCATGGAAGGGTGGGAGGGTTCTCAATGATATCCATGGTAGGGTGGGAGGGTTCTCAATGATATACATGGTAGGGTGGGAGGGTTCTGAATGACGTCCATGGTAGGGTGGGAGGGTTCTCAATGATATCCATGGTAGGGTGGGAGGGTTTTGAATGATATCCATGGTAGGGTGGGAGGGTTTTGAATGATATCCATGGTAGGGTGGGAGGGTTCTGAATGACGTCCATGGTAGGGTGGGAGGGTTCTGAATGACATCCATGGTAGGGGTGGGAGGGTTTTGAATGACATCCATGGTAGGGTGGGAGGGTTCTCAATGATATACATGGTAGGGGTGGGAGGGTTTTGAATGACATCCATGGTAGGGTGGGAGGGTTCTCAATGATATACATGGTAGGGGTGGGAGGGTTCTGCATGACGTCTATGGTAGGGTGGGAGGGTTCTCAATGATATCCATGGTAGGGTGGGAGGGTTCTCAATGATATACATGGTAGGAGAGGGAGGGTTCTGAATGACGTCCATGGTAGGGTGGGAGGGTTCTGAATGACATCCATGGTTGGGTGGGAGGGTTCTGAATGACATCCATTGTAGGGGTGGGAAGGTTCTGAATGACGTCCATGGTAGGGTGGGAGGGCTGTGAATGATATAGATGGTATATCGACTGGTTATAGCGACTTATACTAAGTCGTTTTAACGACTTATATGTCGTTATGTCGTTATAACGACTTATCTTAAGTGGATTTAACGACTTATAGGTCGTTAAAACTAAGTCGACTTTACGACTTATAAGAGATAAAAAATGTTTTTGTCATTTTAACGCTTCAGTACATATTGGATATACTGACAAAAAATCTATTATTGGCCTATTCATCGATATATAGGGCCAAATAACAAAAACACACATTGGCCAAGATACGGCGGACCCATCAAATTAGGCGTACACGATTCTAGACTAGACTAAAATTGTTAGACAGCAGGACCCTTTCTGATAATACTTTGCTGGATATGGTAGAGTTGGAGGATAATATTTTAGCAGGTGGGATATCGATTTAATGTATTGGACAATAAAGTATTTTCAGACGATTTTTTGACGCGGTGGGTTTATTCATGTTGAAATAAAATCAACAAAAGTGTCAATTTTCATGCCGATATTTTGTGAGCAGGCGTCTATTTCACCTAATGAACACACCAAATCGATTTCAATTCGTACATGTGTTTGCAAGGTGGTACAAAAATTGAACACTTCAACATATGTAAATATGCGAAAACTGTGAATTTCTGCTCGGTATATGCGCTTGTGGCAGTGGAACCATCTGGCTGGACGATGTGAATTGTAATGGAGGAGAATCGACGCTGTTTGAGTGTGAACACCGTGAATGGGGACAAAACAACTGCGATCATAGCGAGGATGTCGGCATCGAGTGCTGTAAGATCTCCAAATAGTGTTTATTTGAGTGTTGTATCGGAAAAAACAAGAATATTCAATGAATAAGGTGTGAGCCTTTAGGCAAAAACCGTGGACCTTGATTATTTGCTGTATTTCCCATACCGTGTGATGAACAATGTTTCTATTTTTTCGTGGGTTCAATTAGATAAAAACAAACATCACTGGGAAGGTAATTTAATTAGATTTAGTGTAATACGCTTAAAGAGTGCAATATAAATGAAAAAATGAATGATCTACAGATAATTAAGTGAGAGTATGGGAGCGTTCCCAATGACATCCATGGTAGGGGTGGGAGGGTTCTGAATGATATCCATGGTAGGGTGGGTGGGTTCTGAATGACATCCATGGTAGGGGTGGGAGGGCTCTAAATGACATCCATGGTAGGGTGGGAGGGTTCTGGATGACATCCATGGTAGGGTGGGAGGGTTCTGAATGATATCCATGGTAGGGGTGGGAGGGTTCTGAATGATATCCATGGTAGGGTGGGTGAGTTCTGAATGACATCCATGGTAGGGGTGGGAGGGCTCTAAATGACATCCATGGTAGGGTGGGAGGGTTCTGGATGACATCCATGGTAGGGTGGGAGGGTTCTGAATGATATCCATGGTAGGGGTGGGAGGGTTCTGAATGATATCCATGGTAGGGTGGGTGAGTTCTGAGTGACATCCATGGTAGGGTGGGAGGGTTCTGAATGACATCCATGGTAGGGGTGGGAGCCTGGGAGGGTTCTGAATGACATCCATGGAAAGGTGGGAGGGTTCTGAATGATATGCATGGTAGGGTGGGAGGGTTCTGAATGACATCCATGGTAGGGTGGGCGGGTTCTAAATGACATCCATGGTAGGGGTGGGAGGGTTTTGAATGACATCCATGGTAGGGTGGGAGGGCTCTCAATGATATCCATGGTAGGGGTGGGAGGGTTCTGAATGACGTCCATGGTAGGGTGGGAGGGTTCTGAATGATATACATGGTATATCGACTGGTTATAGCGACTTATACTAAGTCGTTTTAACGACTTATATGACTTTACGACTTATAAGAGAAAGAAATGTTTTTGTCATTTTAACGCTTTAGTACATATAGAATATACTGACAAAAAATCTATTATGCCCTATTCATCGATATATAGGGCCAAATAACAAAAACACAAATTGACCAAGATACGACGGGCCCATCAAATTAGGCGTACACGATTCTAAACCTATATAGCCTAACTTAGACTATTTTTAAATCTGCAATTTAATAAATTTCAAGCCTTTTGGCTTTGTACGGCAGAATAGAAGCCATCCCATGATACAGACCCTTGCTTCTCCACCAAGACTCGTAATTTAACTTTGGCTCTCTTTGTAGCTCGTGATCATATACTCTGGCGCCACCATGCTGTAAATCATCCTAATGGTGTCAGCCTCTTCTGTCCGCGTTGAATGATTAAAATAGATAGTAAGAATACTCGCCAATTTCTATTTTTTTGTCATATGAACTGTACCACTTTGCTCCTTAGAAAGCAGGATATATCTCAAATAAAATTGTTAGACAGCAGGACCCTTTCTGATAATACTTTGCTGGATATGGTAGAGTTGGAGGATAATATTTTAGCAGGTGGGATATCGATTTGATGTATTGGACAATAAAGTATTTTCAGACGATTTTTTGACGCGGTGGGTTTATCCATGTTGAAATAAAATCAACAAAAGTGTCAATTTTCATGCCGATATTTTGTGATATTTTGTGAGCAGGCGTCTATTTCACCTAATGAACACACCAAATCGATTTCAATTCGTACATGTGTTTGCAAGGTGGTACAAAAATTGAACACTTTAACATATGTAAATATGCGAAAACTGAAATTCTACTCGGTATATGCGCTTGTTGGTGGCTCATTAGAAAGCAGGACACCATGTTAGAGAGAGTATCCCGCATGACACCATGTTAGAGAGAGCATCTACATGACAGATCTACAGAGGGTGATGATATGACTATGGTTGTGATCGAGGGATATTCATTTAATATCAAAAAAATAAATTTGAATCTTTAGGAAACTGCTTTACGATGGCGAATAGCCACTGATGCTAGTAATTGCTAGATGAAACATTTAATGCATCAATACACCACGTTCCCTTTGCAAAGAAATGACTATAAAATAATAGAATTCATTACAACGAGCAGGTTCTGAGCCTTCATAATTTTGAGATTGGGTGAATCGAAATTCCGTGATTTTATAATTCATCTTGAGGTGGGAATTGTGGCAGCAATTCCCATCTCATGATGAAGGAAATTGAGAAAAAAGTGTTGGCTCAGATCATACTCACCGAGCTACCCTTCCAAAACGTAGCATGGGCCAAGATAAAAAAACGTGATGGGTCCTTTTTTGACCCTTGTGCTGCTAAGGCCGTATATATACTAGACGTTTTCAGGCAAATTTCATATTGAGTAAATTGCCACTGAAATTTGTAACATATCGTGTGGGAGATCCTCAATTAATCAAATAATTCAGTTTAGGACTGATAAACTGGATTGTTAATTATCATGATTATGTAACAAATTGTTTATTATGCATGTTGTTTATGTAACTATAATGTTATTGGTCTTTGTAGATTAATTCCCAATACCATTGTACGAACACATTTTATTTTTGTAGCTTACATTATTCTGGTTTTCTTGTAAATTGCTATTACCTAGAATGATTTATGACACATTGTGCCTTGTTACTTTGTCCGTTCTGGTTATGACGTCAACAGCGGCGACGATGAGCGGGCTTACTACCAGAAGTATAAATCTTCATTTACACTGCTGTTTAATACACTGGCGTGTAAATAGTGTACATATATTGTATCTACATGTTATAACGTGATGTTACAGGGACATGTCTATTTTTCATAAATAATATTATTTTTCATTCGCTTGAAGCTGGAAATTGGGTTAGCAATTCCAGCTTCAAATGAATGAAAAATACTGACAAACAATTGTGTAGCACAAGGGCTAAAAAGCGTGACAAAACGCAAGTGTGACAAAACCTGCTTTGAAAAACACAACCACGATGAATTGTTTAAAAAGGTTTTTTTTTATTAATACTCATCCCTCTTTTGGGGCTTTAAAAACACAAAATATGAGTATATCACAAAACATAGGCAAATAAAAAATCTGGCACGGGTCCATTAGTACATCATATTGATTTTTTATCAACAGATGTTCACATAAGGCTGGTCGGTGGGTCGGACACGTCAGAGGGAAGATTGGAGGTGCTATACCAAGGTCAATGGGGGTCTGTCTGTGATGACATCTTCACGGATCAGGAGGCAGGCGTTGTATGCAGGTAAGTGATAATGAACCCTACAACCTATCAGCACTTTCAGGTGAGTGATTATCAACACTACAACCACTCAGCTTTTTCAGGTAAGTGATTATCAACCCTACAACCAACCAGCTATTTCAGGTAAGTGATTATCAACCCTACAACCAACCAGCTATTTCAGGTAAGTGATTATCAACCCTACAACCAACCAGCTATTTCAGGTAAGTGATTATCAACCCTAGAACGAACCAGCTATTTAAGGTAAGTGATTATCAACCCTACAACCAACCAGCTATTTCAGGTGAGTGATTATCAACCCTACAATCAACCAGCTATTTCAGGTATGTGATTATCAACCCTACAACCAACCAGCTATTTCAGTTAAGTGATTATCAACCCTACAATCAACCATCTATTTCATGCAAGTGATTATCGACCCTACAACCAACCAGGTATTTCAGGTAAGTGATTATCAACTCTACAACCAACCAGCTATTTCAGGTGAGTGATTATCAACCCTACAATCAACCAGCTATTTCAGGTATGTGATTATCAACCCTACAACTAACCAGCTATTTCAGGTATGTGATTATCAACCCTACAACCAACCAGCTATTTCAGGTAAGTGATTATCAACCCTACAATCAACCATCTATTTAATGCAAGTGATTATCGACCCTACAACCAACCAGCTATTTCATGCAAGTGATTATCAACCCTACAACCAACCAGGTATTTCAGGTAAGTGATTATCAACTCTACAACCAACCAGGTTTTTCAGGTAAGTGATTATCAACCCTACAATCAACCATCTATTTAATGCAAGTGATTATCGACCCTACAACCAACCAGCTATTTCATGCAAGTTATTATCAGCCCTACAACCAACCAGGTATTTCAGGTAAGTGATTATCAACTCTACAACCAACCAGGTATTTCAGGTAAGTGATTATCAACCCTACAACCAACCAGGTATTTCAGGTAAGTGATTATCAACTCTACAACCAACCAGGTATTTCAGGTAAGTGATTATCGACCCTACAACCACTCAACTATTTCCTCTTATTTCCTTCACATATATGTGACTTATTGACGAAATTCCCACCTGAAGGCTAATAAATATCTTGCTTTTCAGCTTGCGACGTAAGCTATTAGTTCAGTTTTTGAAACTCGCGTCTGTCGTTAATTTTATGGTCTCTCTGCTCTGCCTGAAGCGAATATAGATCTTGATTTTATAAAATATCGAAGTTGCCTGCTAGTCACGATGGCTCATTCTGTGCACTTGTGGCTCGAAACTCAGAGGTACTGGGTTTGAATTCAGGCCAGGTTGGATGTTTGTCATTGAGGTTGTGCATATACTGTGCTCCAAACTGTTGAAACGCCTGGAGTGTGCAGTTGTGTCCATGGTACTGTGCACTATAAAGAATCTTTGAAGTCACTCGAAAAGAGTAGGCAATAGTCCTGGTGAAATTGTGAGAAAACTGTTTGTATCTATTTATATCTGTGGAACAAAAAGCGAATGGTAACCATTGCAGCGAAACGTTTTTCATGCAAGAATATGCAAATTAGGCAACCATTAGCCCAAATATAGTCGTTTTTTTATTCCCCGCCCGACGAAGGTGGGCGATGAGTATTTGTGTTGCTTCGGATGTCCATCAGACCGTCCGTCCGGCCCGCCGTCCGTCTGTCCGCGTTTTGTTTCCAGAGCAGATCTCGGAAACCTGTGGATGGATTTATTTAATTTTACACACACACATCCCTTACGTGGTTTATATGTGCCTTTTGGAATTTTTGAAGTTTCACCTACACAATTGGGCTACCATCAGCCATAATTATCTTTAATGTGCCTGATATCTGGCCGCATTTTGTTTCCGGAATAGATCTCACAAACCCATGGGTGAATTTATTTAATATTGCACACACACATCCCTTAGGGTGGTATAGATGTGCCTTTTGGGGATTTAGGAATTTTAACCTGCTTAAATGGCCAACCATCGGCCATAATTTACTTTAATCTGCCTGATATCTGGAAAACCGTGCCAGATAGCTAGACCATTACTATAAAACCAAACATGCAGTTTCAGGTAGGGAAATGCCCTGAAAATTTCAACTCGATCAAGTAAAAAATAGCCGACTATATGCCATAATTAACATTGAACCACCAGTCATCTCCAGAATGGGCATTCTTATGTCACATGTATAGGCCTTCAGTATACAGTAGGCCTACATGTTGATTGCATTCAGCTCGAGTAGCTATACCCTGATTACAAGACTACGAATACATATCAAATGAGACACTCACCCAATTCTGTTTTAATGTTAGGCCAATGTCTGCGACGTTGGCCCACCATCGGAGAAGTGTACAGTGTTTGAGGTAAAGCCCTCCTGCCCAGCAAATACAAAACATTTGTATCACATTTATACAACGTCGGTCCAACGTCTTCGGCGTTGCTCCAACATTGTATAAATGTCATACAAATTATTTGTGTTTACTGGAATGTCAATACAAGCGTGTAGTGAGTCCGTTTCGAGATCCCCGCAGTAATACAGTCAGTTGTTTTGCAAACCAACGCCCAGCTAAGAGCCATGGCTAAGAGCTTTGTGGAATTATTAACTCATAGATTTCGCTCAATTATATAAGAACTTCCTATGATTTGGGAACTTGCTCTTAATGCAGCGTTGGGTAATAAACACATATTTATTTTTTTATGGAATAGGGCCTAGGCCTACCCAGGGCACTATATTGCATTCTGGGGGACCCATGTCCTAGATATTTTGACAGTTGACTATACCTTGAAACCTATACATTAGCGTGAAAATTTGGGATTCAATTTTAGGCCTACATCTGAAGATATAATGTCATAATCTTAGGAGCTAGATAAAAAACTCTCATCACCTGTAATTGATACAATATGATTTAAAAAGGTGTGTTAAACACCTTCCATATTAAAATGAAGTATCACGTTTTATTCCTGGGATATTTATAGCTGACTGATTTTTTTAATAGTCGTTAAAATGACCTATTATCGGCCACATTTTACCAAACTCATTTATTTATTCTAAGTGTTGTTGTTGATCTAGAATATACTGAAACAAATACTTTAAAAAAATTATGGTGAATGATGCTGTATTAGAGTATATACTTTAAAAATAACAGAAATTAAATACAAAATGAAAAATAAATCAACAAAAATACAATCAGCTAGACTATCAAGACAACTAATTTTTGAATAGCATGTATTCAAATTATTATTCATGTTTATCTATTTTTAGGTGAAAAACTTTGTAAATTTAATATTCTTCACAATCCATCTAGCTCCCAATCTTATGATAGGTCTCACTATAGCTTCAGGTGTATTATTGAATCCAAACATTTTACGCGATAATATACCTTTAATATGCGTGATATCTGACAAACTGTGCCAAATAGCTAGACCATTACTATGAAAACAAAATGTGTGGTTTCAGATCGGGATATGCTCTGAATTTTTTTAAATCGATCAAATTCAAAATGGCTGACAATCGGCCATAACGAACTTGAATATGTTTAATATCTGACAAACCGTGCCAGACAGCTAGACCATTGCCATAAAACAAAATGTGCGGTTTGAAGTAGGGACGTGCCCTGAAAAATTACAACTCAATCAAATTCAAAATGACCGACTATCAATTATTATTGACTTTAATATGTATAATATCTGGCAGGCCGTGCCAGATAGTTAGACCATTGCTATGAAAAAACCGTGTGGTTTCAGGGAGGGATATACCTTGCAAAATGTCAAGTCGATCAAATTCAAAATGGCCAACTTGGGCCATTATTGAATTTCTTAGGAGTAACATCGGGAAAACTTTGGCAGTTAGCTGGGTGATTTACAAAAAAAAACGAAATGTGTGGTTTCAGTGAGGGGGGGGGGGGTGGTTCCGCAGGCTGCGCCCCCCCTCTGGATCCACCACTGCTGGCTAAGTGTTTGCTGGGATGAGTTCCAAGACATCATAGACAACCTTTATATGAAGGTCAGTCGACGTGGCCAGTACGAAAAGTACTACAGAAAAAATGTAGATTATTTGGTCCGAATCTACTGTTCTTCACTATAAACTGACGTTACATGTGTATAATTGTTTTTTTTTGTTATGTAACATTGAAGACCTAACACTTGAAAATTAGTCAGATACAAAAGCCACCGGGATCTGGAGCAATAACTTGATCATTTCTTCGTTTTCGTTCTTATTTAATTCAGGGAGTTAGTCTTGTGTTGTTCATTGCTGTCATGGCCTTCTTGTTATAGAGAACTCGGTTACCAGGGCGGTAACACCACGTCTAAGTTCCCGCGTGGCAGTGGAACCATCTGGCTGGACGATGTGAATTGTAATAGAGGAGAATCGACGCTGTTTGAGTGTGAACACCGTGAATGGGGACAAAACAACTGCGATCATAGCGAGGATGTCGGCATCGAGTGCTGTAAGATCTCCAAATAGTGTTTATTTGAGTGTTGTATCGGAAAAAACAAGAATATTCAATGAATAAGGTGTGAGCCTTTAGGCAAAAACCGTGGACTTTGATTATTTGCTGTATTTCCCATACCGTGTGATGAACAATGTTTCTATTTTTTCGTGGGTTCAATTAGATAAAAACAAACATCACCGGGAAGGTAATTTAATTAGATTTAGTGTAATACGCTTAAAGAGTGCAATATAAATGAAAAAATGAATGATCTACAGATAATTAAGTGAGAGTATGGGAGCGTTCCCAATGACATCCATGGTAGGGGTGGGAGGGTTCTGAATGATATCCATGGTAGGGTGGGAGGGTTCTGAATGACATCCATGGTAGGGGTGGGAGGGTTCTGAAAGATATCCATGGTAGGGTGGTTGGGTTCTGAATGACATCCATGGTAGAGGTGGGAGGGTTCTGAATGATATCCATGGTAGGGTGGGAGGGTTCTGAATGACATCCATGGTAGGGGTGGGAGCCTGGGAGGGTTCTGAATGACATCCATGGTAGGGTGGGAGGGTTCTGAATGATATCCATGGTAGGGTGGGAGGGTTCTGAATGACATCCATGGTAGGGGTGGGAGCCTGGGAGGGTTCTGAATGACATCCATGGTAGGGGTGGGAGGGTTCTGAATGATATCCATGGTAGGGTGGGAGGGTTCTGAATGACATCCATGGTAGGGTGGGAGGGTTCTGAATGACATCCATGGTAGGGGTGGGAGGGTTCTGAATGACATCCATGGTAGGGTGGGAGGGTTCTCAATGACATCCATGGTAGGGGTGGGAGGGTTTTGAATGACATCCATGGTAGGGTGGGAGGGTTCTCAATGATATACATGGTAGGGTGGGAGGGTTCTCAATGACATCCATGGTAGGGTGGGAGGGTTCTCAATGACATCCATGGTAGGGGTGGGAGGGTTTTGAATGACATCCATGGTAGGGTGGGAGGGTTCTCAATGATATCCATGGTAGGGTGGGAGGGTTCTCAATGATATACATGGTAGGGTGGGAGGGTTCTGAATGACGTCCATGGTAGGGTGGGAGGGTTCTCAATGATATCCATGGTAGGGTGGGAGGGTTTTGAATGATATCCATGGTAGGGTGGGAGGGTTTTGAATGATATCCATGGTAGGGTGGGAGGGTTCTGAATGACGTCCATGGTAGGGTGGGAGGGTTCTGAATGACATCCATGGTAGGGGTGGGAGGGTTTTGAATGACATCCATGGTAGGGTGGGAGGGTTCTCAATGATATACATGGTAGGGGTGGGAGGGTTTTGAATGACATCCATGGTAGGGTGGGAGGGTTCTTAATGATATACATGGTAGGGGTGGGAGGGTTCTGCATGACGTCTATGGTAGGGTGGGAGGGTTCTCAATGATATCCATGGTAGGGTGGGAGGGTTCTCAATGATATACATGGTAGGAGAGGGAGGGTTCTGAATGACGTCCATGGTAGGGTGGGAGGGTTCTGAATGACATCCATGGTTGGGTGGGAGGGTTCTGAATGACATCCATTGTAGGGGTGGGAAGGTTCTGAATGACGTCCATGGTAGGGTGGGAGGGCTGTGAATGATATAGATGGTATATCGACTGGTTATAGCGACTTACACTAAGTCGTTTTAACGACTTATATGTCGTTATGTCGTTATAACGACTTATCTTAAGTGGATTTAACGACTTATAGGTCGTTAAAACTAAGTCGACTTTACGACTTATAAGAGATAAAAAATGTTTTTGTCATTTTAACGCTTCAGTACATATTGGATATACTGACAAAAAATCTATTATTGGCCTATTCATCGATATATAGGGCCAAATAACAAAAACACACATTGGCCAAGATACGGCGGACCCATCAAATTAGGCGTACACGATTCTAGACTAGACTAAAATTGTTAGACAGCAGGACCCTTTCTGATAATACTTTGCTGGATATGGTAGAGTTGGAGGATAATATTTTAGCAGGTGGGATATCGATTTAATGTATTGGACAATAAAGTATTTTCAGACGATTTTTTGACGCGGTGGGTTTATTCATGTTGAAATAAAATCTACAAAAGTGTCAATTTTCATGCCGATATTTTGTGAGCAGGCGTCTATTTCACCTAATGAACACACCAAATCGATTTCAATTCGTACATGTGTTTGCAAGGTGGTACAAAAA
Organism: Flabesymbios commensalis; assembly: GCA_964017125.1. Classification (NCBI taxonomy): domain Eukaryota; kingdom Metazoa; phylum Annelida; class Polychaeta; order Terebellida; family Flabelligeridae; genus Flabesymbios; species Flabesymbios commensalis. The sequence continues at coordinate 74,472,514 of OZ024913.1, read as the reverse complement.
TTGAACACTTTAACATATGTAAATATGCGAAAACTGTGAATTTCTGCTCGGTATATGCGTTTGTTGGTGGCTCATTAGAAAGCAGGACACCATGTTAGAGAGAGTATCCCGCATGACACCATGTTAGAGAGAGTATCTACATGACAGATCTACAGAGGGTGATGATATGACTATGATTGTGATCGAGGGATATTCATTTAATATCAAAAAAATAAATTTAAATCTTTTAGAAAACTGCTTTACGATGGCGAATAGCCACTGATGCTAGTAAATGCTAGATGAAACATTTAATACATCAATACACCACGTTCCCTTTGCAAAGAAATGACTATAAAATAATAGAATTCATTACAATGAGCAGGTTCTGAGCCTTCATAATTTTGAGATTGGGTGAATCGAAATTCCGTGATTTTATAATTCATCTTGAGGTGGGAATTGTGGCAGCAATTCCCATCTCATGATGAAGGAAATTGAGAAAAAAGTGTTGGTTCAGATCATACTCACCGAGCTACCCATCCAAAACGTAGCATGGGCCAAGATAAAAAAACGTGATGGGTCCTTTTTAACCCTTCTGTTACTGAGGCCGTATATATACTAGACGTTTTCAAGCAAATTTCATATTGAGTAAATTGCCACTGAAATTTGTAACATATCGTGTGGGAGATCCTCAATTAATCAAATAATTCAGTTTAGGACTGAAAAACTGGATTGTTAATTATCATGATTATGTAACAAATTGTTTATTATGCATGTTGTTTATGTAACTATAATGTTATTGGTCTTTGTAGAATAATTCCCAATACCATTGTACGAACACATTTTATTTTTGTAGCTTACATTATTCTGGTTTTCTTGTAAATTGCTATTACCTAGAATGATTTATGACACATTGTGCCTTGTTACTTTGTCCGTTCTGGTTATGACGTCAACAGCGGCGACGATGAGCGGGCTTACTACCAGAAGTATAAATCTTCATTTACACTGCTGTTTAATACACTGGCGTGTAAATAGTGTACATATATTGTATCTACATGTTATAACGTGATGTTACAGGGACATGTCTATTTTTCATTAATAATATTATTTTTCATTCGTTTGAAGCTGGAAATTGGGTTAGCAATTCCAGCTTCAAATGAATGAAAAATACTGACAAACAATTGTGTAGCACAAGGGCTAAAAAGCGTGACAAAACGCAAGTGTGACAAAACCTGCTTTGAAAAACACAACCACGATAAATTGTTTAAAAATATTTTTTTTTATTAATACTCATCCCTCTTTTGGGGCTTTAAAAACACAAAATATGAGTATATCACAAAACATAGGCAAATAAAAAATCTGGCACCGGTCCATTAGTACATCATATTGATTTTTTATCAACAGATGTTCACATAAGGCTGGTCGGTGGGTCGGACACGTCAGAGGGTAGATTGGAGGTGCTATACCAAGGTCAATGGGGGTCTGTCTGTGATGACTTCTTCACGGATCAGGAGGCAGATATTGTATGCAGGTAAGTGATAATGAACCCTACAACCAATCAGCACTTTCAGGTGAGTGATTATCAACCCTACAACCAACCAGCTATTTCAGGTAAGTGATTATCAACCCAACAACCAACCAGCTATTTCAGGTAAGTGATTATCAACCCTACAACCAACCAGCTATTTCAGTTAAGTGATTATCAACCCTACAACCAACCAGCTATTTCAGGTAAGTGATTATCAACCCTACAACCAACCAGCTATTTCAGGTAAGTGATTATCAACCCCACAATCAACCATCTATTTCATGCAAGTGATTATCGACCCTACAACCAACCAGGTATTTCAGGTAAGTGATTATCAACTCTACAACCAACCAGCTATTTCAGGTAAGTGATTATCAACCCTACAATCAACCAGCTATTTAAGGTATGTGATTATCAACCCTACAACCAACCAGCTATTTCAGGTATGTGATTATCAACCCTACAACCAACCAGCTATTTCAGGTAAGTGATTATCAACCCTACAACCACTCAACTATTTCCTCTTATTTCCTTCACATAGATGTGACTTATTGACGAAATTCCCACCTGAAGGCTAATAAATATCTTGCTTTTCAGCTTGCGACTCAAGCTATTAGTTCAGTTTTTGAAATTCGCGTCTGTCGTTAATTTTATGGTCTCTCTGCTCTACCTGAAGCGAATATAGATCTTGATTTTATAAAATATCGAAGTTGCCTGCTAGTCACGATGGCTCATTCTGTCCACTTGTGGCTCGAAACTCAGAGGTACTGGGTTTGAATTCAGGCCAGGTTGGATGTTTGTCATTGAGGTTGTGCATATACTGTGCTCCAAACTGTTGAAACGCCTGGAGTGTGCAGTTGTGTCCATGGTATTGTGCATTATAAAGAATCTTTGAAGTCACTCGAAAAGAGTAGGCAATAGTCCTGGCGAAATTGTAAGAAAACTGTTTGTATCTATTTATATCTGTGGAACAAAAAGCGAATGGTATCCATTGCAGCGAAACGTTTTTCATGCAAGAATATACAAATTAGGCATCCATTAGCCCAAATATAGTCGTTTTTTATTCCCCGCCCGACGAAGGTGGGCGAGGAGTATTTGTGTTGCCTCGGATGTCCATACGTCCATCAGACCGTCCGTCCGGCCTGCCGTCCGTCTGTCCGCGGAGCAGATCTCGGAAACCTGTGGATGGATTTATTTAATTTTACACACACACATCCCTTACGTGGTTTATATGTGCCTTTTGGAATTTTTGAAGTTTCACCTACACAATTTGGCTACCATCAGCCATAATTATCTTTAATGTGCCTGATATCTGGCCGCATTTTGTTTCCGGAATAGATCTCACAAACCCATGGGTGAATTTATTTAATATTGCACACACACATCCCTTAGGGTGGTATAGATGTGCCTTTTGGCGATTTAGGAATTTTAACCTGCTTAAATGTCCAACCATCGGCCATAATTTACTTTAATATGCCTGATATCTGGAAAACCGTGCCAGATAGCTAGACCATTACTATAAAACCAAGCATGCAGTTTCAGGTAGGAAAATGCCCTGAAAATTTCAACTCGATCAAGTAAAAAATAGCCGACTATATGCCATAATTAACATTAAACCACCAGTCATCTCCAGAATGGGCATTCTTATGTCACATGTATAAGCCTTCAGTATACAGTAGGCCTACATGTTGATTGCATTCAACTCGAGAAGCTATACCCTGATTACAAGACTACGAATACATATCAAATGAGACACTCACCCAATTCTGTTTTAATGTTAGGCCAATGTCTGCGACGGTGGCCCACCATCGGAGAAGTGTACAGTGTTTGAGGTAAAGCCCTCCTGCCCAGCAAATACAAAACATTTGTATCACATTTATACAACGTCGGTCCAACGTCTTCGGCGTTGCTCCAACATTGTATAAATGTCATACAAATTATTTGTGTTTACTGGAATGTCAATACAAGCGTGTAGTGAGTCCGTTTCGAGATCCCCGCAGTAATACAGTCAGTTGTTTTGCAAACCAACGCCCAGCTAAGATCCATGGCTAAGAGCTTTGGCGGAATTATCAACTCATAGATTTCGCTCAATTATATAAGAACATCCTATGATTTGGGAACTTGCTCTTAATGCAGCGTTGGGTAAGAAACACATATTTTTTTTATGGAATAGGGCCTAGGCCCACCCAGGGCACTATATTGCATTCTGGGGGACCCATGTCCTAGATATTTTGACAGTTGACTATACCTTGAAACCTATACATTAGCGTAAAAATTTGGGATTCAATTTTAAGCCTACATCTGAAGATATAATGTCATAATCTTAGGAGCTAGATAAAAAACTCTCATCACCTGTAATTTATACAATATGATTTTAAAAGGTGTGTTAAACACCTTCCATATTAAAATGAAGTATCACGTTTTATTCCTGGGATATTTATAGCTGACTGATTTTTTTATTGGTCGTTAAAATGACCTATTATCGGCCACCTTTTACCAAACTCATTTATTTATTTTAAGTGTTGTTGATCTAGAATATACTGAAGCAAATACTTTAAAAAAATTATGGTGAATGATGCTGTATTAGAGTATATATTTTAAAAATAACAGAAATTAAATACAAAATGAAAAATAAATCAACAAAAATACAATCAGCTAGACTATCAAGACAACTAATTTTTGAATAGCATGTATTCAAATTATTATTCATGTTTATCTATTTTTAGGTGAAAAACTTTGTAAATTTAATATTCTTCACAATCCATCTAGCTCCCAATCTTATGATAGGTCTCGCTATAGCTTCAGGTGTATTATTGAATCCAAACATTTTACGCGATAATATACCTTTAATATGCGTGATATCCGACAAACTGTGCCCAATAGCTAGACCATTACTATGAAAACAAAATGTGTGGTTTCAGATAGGGATATGCTCTGAATTTTTTTAGCTCGATCAAATTCAAAATGGCTGACAATCGGCCATAACGAACTTGAATATGTTTAATATCTAACAAACCGTGCCAGACAGCTAGACCATTAACATAAAACAAAATGTGCGGTTTGAAGTAGGGACGTGCCCTGAAAAATTACAACTCAATCAAATTCAAAATGACCGACTATTAATTATTATTGACTTTAATATGTATAATATCTGGCAAGCCGTGCCAGATAGCTAGACCATTGCTATGAAAAAACCGTGTGGTTTCAGGGAGGGATATACCTTGCAAAATGTCAAGTCGATCAAATTCAAAATGGCCAACTTGGGCCATTATTGAATTTATTAGGAGTAATATCGGAAAAACTTTGGCAGTTAGCTGGGTGATTTACAAAAAAACGAAATGTGTGGTTTCAGTGAGGGGGGGGGGGGGGGGGTGGTTCCGCCGGCTGCGCCCCCTCCGGATCCACCACTGCTGGCTAAGTGTTTGCTGGGATGAGTTCCAAGACATCATAGACAACATTTACTTTATTTGAAGGTCAGTCGACGTGGCCAGTACGAAAAGTACTACAGAAAAAATGTAGATTATTTGGTCCGAATCTACTGTTCTTCACTATAAACTGACGTTACATGTGTATAATTGTTGTCTTTTTGTTATGTAACATTGTAGACCTAACACTTGAACATTAGTCAGATACAAAAGCCACACAAGATCTGGAGCAATAACTTGATCATTTCTTCGTTTTCGTTCTTATTCAATTCAGGGAGTTAGTCTTGTGTTGTTCATTGCTGTCATGGCCTTCTTGTTATAGAGAACTCGGTTACCAGGGCGGTAACACCACGTTTAAGTTCCCGTGTGGCAGTGGAACCATCTGGCTGGACGATGTGAATTGTAATGGAGGAGAATCGACGCTGTTTGAGTGTGAACACCGTGAATGGGGACAAAACAACTGCGATCATAGCGAGGATGTCGGCATCAAGTGCTGTAAGATCTCCAAATAGTGTTTATTTGAGTGTTGTATCGGAAAATACAAGACTATTCAATGAATAAGTTGTGAGCCTTTAGGCGAAAACCTTGGACCTTGATTATTTGCTGTATTTCCCATACCGTGTGATGAACAATGTTTCTATTTTTTCGTGGGTTCAATTAGATAAAAACAAACATCACCGGGAAGGTAATTTAATTAGATTTAGTGTAATACGCTTAAAGAGTGCAATATAAATGACAAAATGAATGATCTACAGATAATTAAGTGAGAGTATGGGAGCGTTCTCAATGACATCCATGGTAGGGGTGGGAGGGTTCTAAATGATATCCATGGTAGGGTGGGAGGGTTCTGAATGATATCCATGGTAGGGTGGGTGGGTTCTGAATGACATCCATGGTAGGGGTGGGAGGGCTCTATATGACATCCATGGTAGGGTGGGAGGGTTCTGAATGATATCCATGGTAGGGTGGGAGGGTTCTGAATGATATCCATGGTAGGGTGGGTGGGTTCTGAATGATATCCATGGTAGGGTGGGAGGGTTCTGAATGATATCCATGGTAGGGTGGGTGGGTTCTGAATGACATCCATGGTAGGGGTGGGAGGGTTCTGAATGACGTCCATGGTAGGGTGGGAGGGTTCTGAATGATATCCATGGTAGGGTGGGAGGGTTCTGAATGATATCCATGGTTGGGTGGGAGGGTTTTGAATGATATCCATGGTAGGGGTGGGAGGGTTCTTAATGATATCCATGGTAGGGTGGGAGGGTTCTGAATGATATCCATGGTAGGGTGGGAGCGTTCCCAATGACATCCATGGTAGGGGTGGGAGGGTTCTGAATGATATCCATGGTAGGGTGGGTGGGTTCTGAATGACATCCATGGTAGGGGTGGGAGGGTTTTGAATGATATCCATGGTAGGGTGGGAGGGTTCTGAATGACATCCATGGTAGGGTGGGAGGGTTCTGAATGATATCCATGGTAGGGTGGGAGGGTTCTGAATGACATCCATGGTAGGGTGGGAGGGTTCTGAATGATATCCATGGTAGGGTGGGAGGGTTCTGAATGACATCCATGGTAGGGGTGGGAGGGTTTTGAATGACATCCATGGTAGGGTGGGATTGTTCTGAATGACATCCATGGTAGGGTGGGAGGGTTCTGAATGATATCCATGGTAGGGTGGGAGGGTTCTGAATGACATCCATGGTAGGGCGGGAGGGTTCTGAATGATATCCATGGTAGGGGTGGGAGGGTTCTGAATGACGTCCATGGTAGGGTGGGAGGGTTCTGAATGAAATCCATGGTAGGGTGGGAGCCTGGGAGGGTTCTGAATGACGACCATGGTAGGATGGGAGGGTTCTGATTGATATACATGGTAGGGGAGGGAGGGTTCTGAATGACGTCCATGGTAGGATGGGAGGGTTCTGATTGATATCCATGGTAGGGGTGGGAGGGTTCTGAATGATATCCATGGTAGGGTGGGAGGGTTCTGAATGATATCCATGGTAGGGTGGGAGGGTTCTGAATGACATCCATGGTAGGGTGGGAGGGTTCTGAATGACATCCATGGTAGGGTGGGAGAGTTCTGAATGATATCCATGGTAGGGTGGGAGGGTTCTGAATGATATCCATGGTAGGGTGGGAGGGTTCTGAATGATATCCATGGTAGGGTGGGAGGGTTCTGAATAACATCCATGGTAGGGTGGGAGGGTTCTGAATGACATCCATGGTAGGGGTGGGAGAGTTCTAAATGATATCCATGGTAGGGTGGGAGGGTTCTGAATGACATCCATGGTAGGGTGGGAGGGTTCTGAATGACATCCATGGTAGGGTGGGAGAGTTCTGAATGATATCCATGGTAGGGTGGGAGAGTTTTGAATGACATCCATGGTAGGGTGGGAGAGTTCTAAATGATATCCGTGGTAGGGTGGGATGGTTCTGAATGACATCCATGGTAGGGGTGGGAGAGTTCTAAATGATATCCATGGTAGGGTGGGAGGGTTCTGAATGATATCCATGGTAGGGTGGGAGGGTTCTGAATGACATCCATGGTAGGGTGGGAGGGTTCTGAATGACATCCATGGTAGGGTGGGAGGGTTCTGAATGACATCCATGGTAGGGGTAGGAGAGTTCTAAATGATATCCATGGTAGGGTGGGAGAGTTTTGAATGACATCCATGGTAGGGTGGGAGAGTTCTAAATGATATCCATGGTAGGGTGGGAGAGTTTTGAATGACATCCATGGTAGGGTGGGAGAGTTCTAAATGATATCCGTGGTAGGGTGGGAGGGTTCTGAATGATATCCATGGTAGGGTGGGAGAGTTTTGAATGACATCCATGGTAGGGTGGGAGAGTTCTAAATGATATCCGTGGTAGGGGTGGGAGGGTTCTGAATGACATCCATGGTAGGGGTGGGAGGGTTCTGAATGATATCCATGGCAAGGTGGGAGGGTTTTGAACGATATCCATGGTAGGGTGGGTGGGTTCTGAATGACATCCATGGTAGGGGTGGGAGGGTTCTGAATGACATCCATGGTAGGGTGGGAGGGTTTTGAATGATATCCATGGTAGGGTGGGAGGGTTTTGAATGACATCCATGGTAGAGTGGGAGGGTTCTGAATGATATCCATGGTAGGGTGGGAGGGTTCTGAATGACATCCATGGTAGGGGTGGGAGGGTTCTGAATGACATCCATGGTAGGGTGGGAGGGTTTTGAATGATATCCATGGTAGGGTGGGAGGGTTCTGAATGACATCCATGGTAGGGTGGGAGGGTTCTGAATGATATCCATGGTAGGGTGGGAGGGTTCTGAATGATATCCATGGTAGGGTGGGAGGGTTCTGAATGATAACCATGGTAGGGTGGGAGGGTTCTGAATGACATCCATGGTAGGGTGGGTGGGTTCTGAATGACATTCATGGTAGGGTGGGAGGGTTTTGAATGATATCCATGGTAGGGTGGGTGGGTTTTGAATGACATCCATGGTAGGGTGGGAGCGTTCCCAATGACATCCATGGTAGGGTGGGAGGGTTCTGAATGATATCCATGGTAGGGTGGGAGGGTTCTGAATGACATCCATGGTAGAGTGGGTGGGTTCTGAATGACATCCATGGTAGGGGTGGGAGGGTTCTGAATGACATCCATGGTAGGGGTGGGAGAGTTCTGAATGATATCCATGGTAGGGTGAGAGGGTTCTGAATGATATCCATGGTAGGGGTGGGAGGGTTCTGAATGATATCCATGGTAGGGTGGGAGGGTTCTGAATGATATCCATGGTAGGGTGGGAGGGTTCTGAATGATATCCATGGTAGGGGTGGGAGGGTTCTGAATGATATCCATGGTAGGGGTGGGAGGGTTCTGAATGACATCCATGGTAGGGTGGGAGGGTTTTGAATGATATCCATGGTAGGGTGGGAGGGTTCTGAATGACATCCATGGTAAAGTGGGAGGGTTCTGAATGATATCCATGGTAGGGTGGGAGGGTTCTGAATGACATCCATGGTAGGGGTGGGAGAGTTCTGAATGATATCCATGGTAGGGTGGGAGGGTTCTGAATGATATCCATGGTAGGGTGGGAGGGTTCTGAATGATATCCATGGTAGGGGTGGGAGGGTTCTGAATGACATCCATGGTAGGGTGGGAGGGTTTTGAATGATATCCATGGTAGGGTGGGAGGGTTCTGAATGACATCCATGGTAGGGTGGGAGGGTTCTGAATGATATCCATGGTAGGGGTGGGAGGGTTCTGAATGACATCTATGGTAGGGTGGGAGGGTTTTGAATGATATCCATGGTAGGGTGGGAGGGTTCTGAATGACATCCATGGTAGGGTGGGAGGGTTCTGAATGACATCCATGGTAGGGTGGGAGAGTTCTGAATGATATCCATGGTAGGGTGGGAGAGTTCTGAATGACATCCATGGTAGGGTGGGAGGGTTCTGAATGACATCCATGGTAGGGTGGGAGGGTTTTGAATGATATCCATGGTAGGGTGGGAGGGTTCTGAATGACATCCATGGTAGGGTGGGAGGGTTCTGAATGACATCCATGGTAGGGTGGGAGAGTTCTGAATGATATCCATGGTAGGGGTGGGAGGGTTCTGAATGACATCCATGGTAGGGTGGGAGGGTTTTGAATGATATCCATGGTAGGGTGGGAGGGTTCTGAATGACATCCATGGTAGAGTGGGAGGGTTCTGAATGATATCCATGGTAGGGTGGGAGGGTTCTGAATGACATCCATGGTAGGGTGGGTGGGTTCTGAATGACATCCATGGTAGGGTGGGAGGGTTCTGAATGATATCCATGGTAGGGTGGGTGGGTTCAGAATGACATCCATGGTAGGGTGGGAGCGTTCCCAATGACATCCATGGTAGGGTGGGAGGGTTCTGAATGATATCCATGGTAGGGTGGGAGGGTTCTGAATGACATCCATGGTAGGGTGGGTGGGTTCTGAATGACATCCATGGTAGGGGTGGGAGGGTTCTGAATGACATCCATGGTAGGGGTGGGAGAGTTCTGAATGATATCCATGGTAGGGTGGGAGGGTTCTGAATGACATCCATGGTAGGGGTGGGAGGGTTCTGAATGATATCCATGGTAGGGTGGGAGGGTTTTGAACGATATCCATGGAAGGGTGGGTTCTGAATGACATCCATGGTAGGGGTGGGAGGGTTCTGAATAACATCCATGGTAGGGTGGGAGGGTTTTGAATGATATCCATGGTAGGGTGGGAGGGTTCTGAATGACATCCATGGTAGAGTGGGAGGGTTCTGAATGATATCCATGGTAGGGTGGGAGTGTTCTGAATGACATCCATGGTAGGGTGGGTGGGTTCTGAATGACATACATGGTAGGGTGGGAGGGTTCTGAATGATATCCATGGTAGGGTGGGTGGGTTTTGAATGACATCCATGGTAGGGTGGGAGCGTTCCCAATGACATCCATGGTAGGGTGGGAGGGTTCTGAATGATATCCATGGTAGGGTGGGAGGGTTCTGAATGACATCCATGGTAGGGTGGGTGGGTTCTGAATGACATCCATGGTAGGGGTGGGAGGGTTCTGAATGACATCCATGGTAGGGTGGGAGGGTTCTGAATGACGTCCATGGTAGGGTGGGAGGGTTCTGAATGATATCCATGGTAGGGTGGGAGGGTTCTGAATGACATCCATTGTAGGGGTGGGAGGGTTCTGAATGATATCCATGGTAGGGTGGGAGGGTTCTGAATGACATCCATGGTAGGGTGGGAGGGTTCTGAATGACATCCATGGTAGGGTGGGAGGGTTTTGAATGACATCCATGGTAGGAGTGGGAGGGTTCTGAATGATATCCATGGTAGGGGTGGGAGGGTTCTGAATGACATCCATGGTAGGGGTGGGAGGGTTCTGAATGATATCCATGGTAGGGTGGGAGGGTTTTGAACGATATCCATGGTAGGGTGGGTGGGTTCTGAATGACATCCATGGTAGGGGTGGGAGGGTTCTGAATGACATCCATGGTAGGGTGGGAGGGTTTTGAATGATATCCATGGTAGGGTGGGAGGGTTCTGAATGACATCCATGGTAGAGTGGGAGGGTTCTGAATGATATCCATGGTAGGGTGGGAGGGTTCTGAATGACATCCATGGTAGGGTGGGTGGGTTCTGAATGACATCCATGGTAGGGTGGGAGGGTTCTGAATGATATCCATGGTAGGGTGGGTGGGTTTTGAATGACATCCATGGTAGGGTGGGAGCGTTCCCAATGACATCCATGGTAGGGTGGGAGGGTTCTGAATGATATCTATGGTAGGGTGGGAGGGTTCTGAATGACATCCATGGTAGGGTGGGTGGGTTCTGAATGACATCCATGGTAGGGGTGGGAGGGTTCTGAATGACATCCATGGTAGGGTGGGAGGGTTCTGAATGACGTCCATGGTAGGGTGGGAGGGTTCTGAATGATATCCATGGTAGGGTGGGAGGGTTCTGAATGACATCCATTGTAGGGGTGGGAGGGTTCTGAATGATATCCATGGTAGGGTGGGAGGGTTCTGAATGACATCCATGGTAGGGTGGGAGGGTTCTGAATGATATCCATGGTAGGGAGGGAGGGTTCTGAATGATATCCATGGTAGGGTGGGAGGGTTCTGAATGATATCCATGGTAGGGTGGGAGGGTTCTGAATGACATCCATGGTAGGGTGGGAGGGTTTTGAATGACATCCATGGTAGGAGTGGGAGGGTTCTGAATGATATCCATGGTAGGGGTGGGAGGGTTCTGAATGATATCCATGGTAGGGTGGGAGGGTTCTGAATGATATCCATGGTAGGGTGGGAGGGTTCTGAATGATATCCATGGTAGGGAAATGCTGACTCCTCATACTCCACCAAGAACACCAAGATCTACCAATACATCTCTGTTGACTGTGCCAACAATACACACGAAACACGGGAACAGAGCATTCTCCTGTGCTGCTCCCAGGCATGGAATGAACTGCCAATACTATAAAAAACTGTCCCTCCACTTCTACTTTCAAACAATCTGTCAAGACTTATCTTTTTAATCGAGCATATTGCTGATGCCTTATTGTTGACTGTTTAGAGCGCCTGCGAACGGCCGAAAAGGCTGATGTATGGCGCTATATCAAATGCTTTATATTATTATTTATTATTATTAGGGTGGGAGGGTTCTCAATGATATCCGTGGTAGGGGTGGGAGGGTTTTGAATGATATCCATGGTAGGGTGGGAGGGTTCTGAATGATATCCATGGTAGGGGTGAGAGGGTTCTGAATGACATCCATGGTAGGGTGGGAGGGTTCTGAATGACATCCATGGTAGGGTGGGTGGGTTCTGAATGACATCCATGGTAGGGTGGGAGGGTTCTGAATGATATCCATGGTAGGGTGGGTGGGTTTAGAATGACATCCATGGTAGGGTGGGAGCGTTCCCAATGACATCCATGGTAGGGTGGGAGGGTTCTGAATGATATCCATGGTAGGGTGGGAGGGTTCTGAATGACATCCATGGTAGGGTGGGTGGGTTCTGAATGACATCCATGGTAGGGGTGGGAGGTTTCTGAATGACATCCATGGTAGGGGTGGGAGAGTTCTGAATGATATCCATGGTAGGGTGGGAGGGTTCTGAATGACATCCATGGTAGGGGTGGGAGGGTTCTGAATGATATCCATGGTAGGGTGGGAGGGTTTTGAACGATATCCATGGAAGGGTGGGTTCTGAATGACATCCATGGTAGGGGTGGGAGGGTTCTGAATAACATCCATGGTAGGGTGGGAGGGTTTTGAATGATATCCATGGTAGGGTGGGAGGGTTCTGAATGACATCCATGGTAGAGTGGGAGGGTTCTGAATGATATCCATGGTAGGGTGGGAGTGTTCTGAATGACATCCATGGTAGGGTGGGTGGGTTCTGAATGACATACATGGTAGGGTGGGAGGGTTCTGAATGATATCCATGGTAGGGTGGGTGGGTTTTGAATGACATCCATGGTAGGGTGGGAGCGTTCCCAATGACATCCATGGTAGGGTGGGAGGGTTCTGAATGATATCCATGGTAGGGTGGGAGGGTTCTGAATGACATCCATGGTAGGGTGGGTGGGTTCTGAATGACATCCATGGTAGGGGTGGGAGGGTTCTGAATGACATCCATGGTAGGGTGGGAGGGTTCTGAATGACGTCCATGGTAGGGTGGGAGGGTTCTGAATGATATCCATGGTAGGGTGGGAGGGTTCTGAATGACATCCATTGTAGGGGTGGGAGGGTTCTGAATGATATCCATGGTAGGGTGGGAGGGTTCTGAATGACATCCATGGTAGGGTGGGAGGGTTCTGAATGACATCCATGATAGGGTGGGAGGGTTTTGAATGACATCCATGGTAGGAGTGGGAGGGTTCTGAATGATATCCATGGTAGGGGTGGGAGGGTTCTGAATGACATCCATGGTAGGGGTGGGAGGGTTCTGAATGATATCCATGGTAGGGTGGGAGGGTTTTGAACGATATCCATGGTAGGGTGGGTGGGTTCTGAATGACATCCATGGTAGGGGTGGGAGGGTTCTGAATGATATCCATGGTAGGGTGGGAGGGTTCTGAATGATATCCATGGTAGGGTGGGAGGGTTTTGAACGATATCCATGGTAGGGTGGGTGGGTTCTGAATGACATCCATGGTAGGGGTGGGAGGGTTCTGAATGATATCCATGGTAGGGTGGGAGGGTTTTGAACGATATCCATGGTAGGGTGGGTGGGTTCTGAATGACATCCATGGTAGGGGTGGGAGGGTTCTGAATAACATCCATGGTAGGGTGGGAGGGTTTTGAATGATATCCATGGTAGGGTGGGAGGGTTCTGAATGACATCCATGGTAGAGTGGGAGGGTTCTGAATGATATCCATGGTAGGGTGGGAGTGTTCTGAATGACATCCATGGTAGGGTGGGTGGGTTCTGAATGACATACATGGTAGGGTGGGAGGGTTCTGAATGATATCCATGGTAGGGTGGGTGGGTTTTGAATGACATCCATGGTAGGGTGGGAGCGTTCCCAATGACATCCATGGTAGGGTGGGAGGGTTCTGAATGATATCCATGGTAGGGTGGGAGGGTTCTGAATGACATCCATGGTAGGGTGGGTGGGTTCTGAATGACATCCATGGTAGGGGTGGGAGGGTTCTGAATGACATCCATGGTAGGGTGGGAGGGTTCTGAATGACGTCCATGGTAGGGTGGGAGGGTTCTGAATGATATCCATGGTAGGGTGGGAGGGTTCTGAATGACATCCATTGTAGGGGTGGGAGGGTTCTGAATGATATCCATGGTAGGGTGGGAGGGTTCTGAATGACATCCATGGTAGGGTGGGAGGGTTCTGAATGACATCCATGATAGGGTGGGAGGGTTTTGAATGACATCCATGGTAGGAGTGGGAGGGTTCTGAATGATATCCATGGTAGGGAAATGCTGACTCCTCATACTCCACCAAGAACACCAAGATCTACCAATACATCTCTGTTGACTGTGCCAACAATACACACGAAACACGGGAACAGAGCATTCTCCTGTGCTGCTCCCAGGCATGGAATGAACTGCCAATACTATAAAAAACTGTCCCTCCACTTCTACTTTCAAACAATCTGTCAAGACTTATCTTTTTAATCGAGCATATTGCTGATGCCTTATTGTTGACTGTTTAGAGCGCCTGCGAACGGCCGAAAAGGCTGATGTATGGCGCTATATCAAATGCTTTATATTATTATTTATTATTATTAGGGTGGGAGGGTTCTCAATGATATCCGTGGTAGGGGTGGGAGGGTTTTGAATGATATCCATGGTAGGGTGGGAGGGTTCTGAATGATATCCATGGTAGGGGTGAGAGGGTTCTGAATGACATCCATGGTAGGGGTGGGAGGGTTCTGAATGACATCCATGGTAGGGGTGGGAGGGTTCTGAATGACATCCATGGTAGGGGTGGGAGGGTTCTGAATGATCCATGGTAGGGGTGAGAGAGTTCTGAATGTCAATGCTTTGCGTGAGGTATATAGTTAGTGATGGGGAATAGCGATATGGTCAGGATATGGTCAGGGAGTTCGTTCAACGACCGACGAAGTCTAAAATCCTTATTCTATTATAGTATAGATGATAGTACTCCTTCAAAATACTTGAACATTTTAGATATAGTGCAAAAACGTGCAGCTCTTGCTTCCACTAAAGCCTATAAAATAACCTACTCACTGAGGCTACATCAAGAGCTGGGATGGGATCGTTTACAAAGAGGACGCAATATTTTAAAAATGTGAACTTTTATTTTTTTATTTATATTCTATTCATTTATTGATTTATTATATAAATGTTTTATTTTTTAGATATACCCAAACCGCAAGGACCATTAGGACACGTTCCACAGGCCTTATGGTGCCCAAAATCGATACAAAAAGCTGTAAAAATAGTATTATTCGCACATCTGAGATTTCCTGTAACAAATTACCACCTGCTTTAAGAGAGATAAATATTATCCTTTCTTATGAAAAACTAAAAAGCTATTAATCAACTAAATCACTTAATAGACTAGTTGTGTTTGAAAAAAATACTGATACAACGAAGGAACCACGCAGAAATTCATTTTGAACGTGTGTTTAGAATGGAATTCCGATTCCGTGACCCCGACCCAGGGGCTAACAGCGGCGCCGCTAATCACCCAATGAACTGTATCTATGATTGAATGAGAACTGAATAAAAGATTATATGGCTGGTAGGCGAGGCAGAGTTTGAACTAGCAACGTAACGCTCACGTAGCCAGGAGTTGAACACGCCACCTCACACACCAATCATGTCTTATTATATTTTTTTTAAAACTTGACTTATGCTGTACCCTATCTGTACATTATGTCAATGCTGCGGCATTGGTGACCTGAGAGATAAAGTCATGAGGCGCATTGCTAATTCCGGGAGACGAAACAGGGGACCATCCCACTAAACATCTTAAAATTAAGATCATCTTAACTTTCCCTTATTTGCATTTGATAAGTTAAGATGATCTTACTTTTCTAATGCAAATAAGAGAAAGTTAAGATGATCCTAATTTTAAGATTCTTTGTGGGATGGGTCCCAGGACCTAATACCCTAAGATGTGTATCATTCAGAACCTTCCAATTCCTACCATGGATGTCATTTAGAACCCTCCCACCCTACCATGGATGTCACTCAGAACCCTCCCACCCCTACCATGGATGTCATTTAGAACCCTCCCACCCCTACCATGGATGTCACTCAGAACCCTCCCACCCCTACCATGGATGTCATTTAGAACCCTCCCACCCTACCATGGATGTCACTCAGAACCCTCCCATTCCCGTATTTCTTATTTTTGGCATGGTTGTCCAAAATAAGAAATCAGAAATTTCGTCTCTATATCTAGCCTAACTGATAAATACGCAGCACAAAACTTTAAAAAAATTGCAGTTCTAGTCTATGGACATGTTTACATCATATGGTCATATTACGAAGCCAAAATAAAAGCACCGATTTTTTTAATGATTTTTGCCTGGGACTGTCCCTTTAAGGGCTTTCATAATAATCTTACGTACTTCTGCTGGTGATGTTTGTATAAGAGACACGCGCGCGTCCTTGAATGTTAAGGAAAGATCCTCTGGTATTTACCCCTCTATTGGTGCCCCAAGTTGCTATTGAACTCAGAAATCCATTGGTGCGGCCAAATGTCTAATCCGACTGAAATTGGTGAAATTATCCGAGCCGTGGATGAGCCCACACCGTTATGGTGTGGGCCATGGATTGGTGTATTTGTTTTACCCGGAAAAATCAACGTTTGTCAACATGGCGATGACTGAGGGCGATCTCGATCTTAAGGTCCGGAAAAGGCCCATAACGTTTGAATGCAGTGCGACAAAAAACATGCGACCATGGAGTTGAAATGTTACTGATTGTAATAAACCGATTTTTGACCTGATTATTCGAGGCCAAGTCTTAGATATGATCGTCCAAAGAAATAACTCACAATTTTGTATGGGTGCAATATCTGAACGAAACCTTCAGTTTTAAATTGTGTTTCAGCCACGTTGGGGCTAAACTTATCCTTGCCTGGCGAGCCCGGCCAATTTCATTTATGGCAGGGTATTGGCCAAGGCTCTTAGTCACGTGACCATCATGCCTGTGCTATTGAGGCCGGTGAATAATTTCTGGGTCAAGTCATATGAAATGCGTCAGAGGGGAAATACAATACTGTGAACTACTCTTCATCCGGGGAAGTGACGTTTCAAAAATGTCTGAAATCGGGGATTACCCTATTTTCATCTAAAAATAGCAACAAGTCACAAACATTCGCCACTGGGGCATACCAGAGACTACATGAAGCTCGGCCACGCCGCGTAGTGTGGCTCTGGGAACCAGAGTAAACTTATCCATGACAGCGAAATAGTACAAAATAGGGTCCTGTACGAAAAATGACCACTTCCAGAATTAACAACATCATTTTTCATGGCCTAGGCTTACTATGGTAATTTAGGAATAATTGATACTTATAATACTTGTTATAACTATAATGTTATATTTTTAGATGCCGTACCATGTGTAGCCAGCTGCAGAAGCAAGGCAAACGGTAATTACCCTTCCTGTGATGAAAACCGCAGCTTTGTCACCTGTTCCAATAGCCACAGGCAGACCACCAGATGTGAGGCAGGGATGGAATGGCAGCAAACTAGGGGCAGGTGTATCAGGGTTCCAACACCACCAGAATGTAAGATAACATAAGAATAGAAGCAGATGTGTCTGGTTTCATAATCAGATTACAGGCAGATTTGAATGGTTTCAACATTGAAATAGTATTATTATTAACGATTTTTATGGCGCTGTACAGTATTAAAAACAAATAAAATACCATAATCATCATTAAAAGTTCTGCGAAAATAATATCAATTTCTTCAAGTATGTGAGTAGGCCTAGTGTCTGATAAAAAGAAAAGTTTTCAGATGATTAAATGAATGGTCTATTGATATTTTATTGACAATGGCATCTCGTTCCAAAGTCGAGCAGCTGCCACCGAGAATGCTGCATCACCTTTCATCGTCGTGGTCTTTGCCAAGCACAGGAGAGTTTCATCAGATGCGGATCTAGGCCAACGAGTAGGATTATAAGTCTCCAATAATTTAGTCCAGTGCAAAGAACGCATTATGGGAGTTATGTGAGCTCTCTTATCTGCTCGCATCACCAGTCGAGCAGCTTGATTCCGTATTTTTGAAGCCTCAGAATTTGACAGCTTTGAATCGTTAGCAAACATATGTTGCAGTACGAGACATGATTAGTGCTTGTACTGCAGCATGGAAAGCTTTAGAGAGCTTTAGAGACTAACTTTAGTCCTAACTCATTGGAGTAGAGGTGTATGTGTCTCGTTCCACCATTAAATTAGAGATGGATGTGTCTGGTTCCACCATTGGATTGCAGGTAGATGTGTCTGGTTCCATCATATCAGTCTGGACCATGTTGTGCTATGGAGAACGCAACCAGCGTGTGCTTTATCTGCAACCTAGAACAGTTTGTGAAGTTCTGATAGTAGGGTTGCAATCGGTTTCAATGGTTGTCCGACAGGAACGTGACATAGATTCGATTTAGACTTCGTAAATTAGTTCATAATTATTGTATTCACTCGTTTTCTTCCACCACAGGTTCAATGCTTCAGTGCGGCGCCAACGACCCAATCTCAACCTACTATAATGACTATAAGTAGTTTATTTGAGACAGCTAATTAAGTTTCATAAATGTTTCCTTGTTTTTTAATAGTATAATACATTAACTAAGCTTGACTAATCCTTCATGTTGTGCACAACGTGAACGATATCGATATTTTAAAATTTTTGTTTTTCATCTGATTGTATTTGTTAGGCAGTATGATATAATAACTGAATTGATTTTTTTGTAGGTTATGATGAGCCTATAGTGTTATCTGCTGCGTGCGACGACTATGCGAAGGTCTACGTCGATGGTGCTTTAGCTACCCCCAGCAATACTGCAGAAAAAAAGTGGAATGCTTCATCTAATTACAACATGCATGCCTGTAACACCCTGATCGCCATATCTTGCCAAGATATAGGAACCCCAGGAGGAATTTTGGCTTCGACCACCACTGGAGTAATGACGGATACCACTTGGAGATGTACAGATCGGCTGGAATTTGGATGGGAGACGGTCGGCTTCACAGAGTCTGATGGTGTATGGGGAACCCCCGGGACGTATGGATCCAACAGGCCAGGCGAGACCCGGCATGGAAACATGAGACATATACCTATAGCACATATGCCCGCCATAAGTTATTCAGCAGACTGGATCTGGTTTGGATCAAACGACCTTGACGGCGACCTGAAAACTGTCTATTGTAGGAAAGAGCTGTAAAAACACTGACGGTTTACAAGTATAAATAGATAGGTTTTTTCAGTTCGCTTTCAAATTCTATCCATATTCAATACCTCATCTGGTTGTCTCACCTGGGCTGTCATGTTCTTAGCGAACTACGTTCGATTTAACACACGCTGTTCAGCAGGTGGGTTTGTCTCCGAAATTCTTACACTTCAAACAGCTTACGCATATTTTAGCAAACAATCTATTTTTTTAAATTTATGGAGTCTGCAATTAGTCTCTAAATCGGAATTAGTATATTATTCATAAATTAGTTGCTCACCTCGATTTTAATCGTCGCCAGATTTTGCTTATGTTAAAAAATCTGGCAGTAGCCAAGGTCGCACCTCGCTCTGAAGCATGCAGTTGTATTTTAAAAATATACGGCGACTCTAAAAAAAAAATACAAAATCGAAACAACGGTTAGAGATTAAATTAGGACTAATTTCAGACCACCTAAATGCTGCCGAACTGCATATCATGCCCTGGCATACTGGCTTAAGACTGACATACGTGGGGACTTGAAGTTTCACAAGTCCAATTAATTTTCATTCACTTGGAGTTGGAGATCTCGATAGCGAGATGCAGCTTGAGCTGAGTGAAAAGTTAAAATTTATAATTCAGAAGTTTAAGGTTGAATTTCGAGAGGACTAGATTTGTTACATTATTTTGAAATGTAGAAATAATTTGCAGCTGTTGGATATATTCATCCTAATATCACTATGAATATGACTTCCCAAGATTTAGCCATAATAGACATACTTACATTTAATAAATCTTATTTCTATGGATTTATCAATGAAATTAAAGCGACTTTGGCAATGTTTATAAATCCTAATATCATAGTAATCATGTGCACTGACAAATTTTAAGTATTGTCTACATCAACTATTCATTCTTTCTTATTTTAATAGCATGTTAACTTTTAGTACTTTATATTAGTGTTCAGCCAGCTTTACCATGATTACCTTGTAACACCTGCCACCGTTTAGCTGGTGATTGCTGTACGCTCTGAGCTTCAGTTACATGTATCTTTTTAAAAAATTTTTTTAAACAATCCAATAAAATTAAATAATTTAAAAGGTAAACAAATTGTGATCAATCATGAAGTGATGATTATGAATTGCTTGGCATGCCTAACGGAAATGTATTTGTAGATTAAGCGACGTACAATAACTTATTATTAAATTTAACTTTGTCTCAATTCAGACCAGCTGGGCCAAATTTTACTCTCGCCCGGACAAGAATATAGCGTCCCCTTAGACTGATATGAAAGGGTGTATCTGCCACTTTGTAAAGTAATTAATCCATCAAATTAAACAAAAATATTACTTGTCCAATACAATTATCCCTGGAACAATTTTTAAATAAACACAAGTGTTAATTGCCCAAAGCCCAAAGCCCAAGGCATTGAAGCTTTACACTTGATCATATATGCGTGAGTCGGTATTGTAATTAGACAGTACTATTACTTGTACATGGCTTGTATACCATAATTCTAAGTAGCATGATTGTCCTCGAAACCTTTTACACCCAATGTTAATCATTAAAATTGTTATGGATCACACAATAGTTCTTCAAATGTAGTTTGTATGTACATTTCATGCTTGTAGCATAGTATAAGTGATCTGAAATAAAATGCATCTATCAATAAGATTTTCTTTGAAAATAAAGTCATGTACTTTAATTGTTTTTACAGTTTATTTATTGTTTGCCGAAACTTTGCCTCGCAAAACATGTGTGTCTTTTATGAGTATTTTAAAATGAATACAATGACTTAAATATATATTGAATGCGTGCAACATATGACAAATCATATTAAGGGCCTATTTATTCGTTTTTTAGCCCACCTTTGAAAAACGCCGGCCACCATAATTCCCCGCCCCGCGCAAGTGATAGAGCATTTTCAGGGCATATCCCTCCCAGAAACCACACATTTTGTTTTATTGTAATGGTCTAGTTCTCTGGCACAGTTTTCCCGATATTATGGATATTCAATTCACTAATGGCAGCAAGTCGGCCATTTCAAATTTGATCGAGTTGACATTTTTCAGGGCACATCCCCCCCCCCCTGAAGGCGCCCATTTTGTTTTATTGTAATGGCCTGGCTATCTGCCATGAATTTCCAGATATTACTCCTATTAAAGCCAATAATAGCCCAAGTCTTTTGAATTTGATTGACTTGACATTTTTTCTGGGCATATCCCTCCCCGAAATCGCACATTCCTGGCACGGTTTGCCAGATTCAGGCATATCATGGTTAATTATGGCCGATTGTCGGCCATTTTGAATTTGATCAAGTTGAGTTTTTTAGGGCATATCACTACCTGAAACCGCACACTTTGTATTTGTCTGGCTATTTGGCACACTTCGCCAGATATCAGCAATATTGGAACAAAATAAGCTATTTTGGCCGAGGGATGTATAGGTCCAGAATTAGGTCAAAGGTCAAAACCTAAAAGGTACCACTACACCCCATAGGGGATGTGTGTGCCCGACCGGCCAGACATCCGAGGCGACGCCATAACCCCCGCCCCAACTTCGCTGAGCGGGGGATACAAATAAATGTGTTTTATCCCTATTATAAAATAGAATGGTGTCGGTTTTGCCATTCATTTGTGATATATTTGTGATTTACATGATCAATTTTTAGGAGTGATTTTTATTATCATACCTATATGAGATCGTATTGCTAATTTAGTTATCAGCTTCTAATGAAAAAAAAATCGATATTTTCCTAAACACTAGAACAGTAACTATTTACTACCATACTTAATTTGATGTAGGGCGATTTCGGATAATTTGTTTCGGTTATTTCGGTTATTTCGGTCATTATTTTATCAATATATGTGATTTTGGACATTTAGTATTATAATGTATTAGAGAGTGACCATACCCATTGTGATTATTTTGGAGAATCTTTTGGAGTGATTACGACCAATATTACGTCAAATGCCCAATATATATCCTACATGTTATTCTCGATTGTGGACTCGCAGACAAGAATATCGGTTGGATCGGATTTTAGTCATCGCAGTTGGCATATATAATGATCCAAACTGTTCGAAGACCTGGAGCCGAATTCTCCAACTTTCGAAAGCTATGAATTTTAATATCGTAACTTACTAAGTTTTATTTACGAAATTTATGCTGGCCGGATTTTAATATCTTTGTATTCTCGAAAAAAGTCAATACAATTCGTGGCTAATAAATTTCGTACATTAAATAGGTATAATTTTTGTTCTTCCAACTTCCCCCACTTATATGGGAATGTCAAGGATACATGCTCATTGGGCTATTAGGATCCTCTTGATGGCATATTTCTAGAATACACTCCATACGACATCATATTTACTCCAAACCCTTCTTTTCAACGTAATTTGTTTAACGTAAGGCATAGCGTATGCCTAACGTCGTTGGTTTAACGTAAGGCATAGCGTATGCCTAACGTCGTTGGTTTACCGTAAGGCATAGCGTATGCCTAACGTCGTTGGTTTAACGTAAGGCATAGCGTATGCCTAACGTCATTTGTTTAACATAAGGCATAGCTTATGCCTAACGTCGTTGGTTTAACGTAAGGCATAGCGTATGCCTAAAGTCATTTGTTTAACGTAAGGCATAGCGTATGCCTAACGTCATTTGTTTAACGTAAGGCATAGCGTATGCCTAACGTCATTTGTTTAACGTAAGGCATAGCGTATGCCTAACGTCATTTGCTTAACGTAAGGCATAGCGTATGCCTAACGTCATTTGTTTAACGTAAGGCATAGCGTATGCCTAACGTCATTTGTTTAACGTAAGGCATAGCGTATGCCTAACGTCATTTGTTTAACGTAAGGCATAGCGTATGCCTAACGTCATTTGTTTAACGTAAGGCATAGCGTATGCCTAACGTCATTTGTTTAACGTAAGGCATAGCGTATGCCTAACGTCATTTGTTTAACGTAAGGCATGGCGTATGCCTAACGTCATTTGTTTAACGTAAGGCATAGCGTATGCCTAACGTCATTTGTTTAACGTAAGGCATAGCGTATGCCTAATGTCATTTGTTTAACGTAAGGCATAGCGTATGCTTAACGTCATTAGTTTAACGTAAGGCATAGCGTATGCCTAACGTCATTTGTTTAACGTAAGGCATAGCGTATGCCTAACGTCATTTGTTTAACGTAAGGCATAGCGTATGCCTAACGTCATTTGTTTAACGTAAGGCATAGCGTATGCCTAACGTCATTTGTTTAGCGTAAGGCATAGCGTATGCCTAACGTCATTTGTTTAACGTAAGGCATAGCGTATGCCTAATGTCATTTGTTTAACGGAGGGAAAGCGTATGCCTAACGTCATTTGTTTAGCGTAAGGCATAGCGTATGCCTAACGTCATTTGTTTAACGTAAGGCATAGCGTATGCCTAACGTCATTTGTTTAACGTAAGGCATAGCGTATGCCTAAGGTCGTTGGTTTAACGTAAGGCATAGCGTATGCCTAACGTCATTTGTTTAACGTAAGGCATAGCGTATGTCTAACGTCATTTGTTTAACGTAAGGCATAGCGTATGCCTAACGTCATTTGTTTAACGTAAGGCATAGCGTATGCCTAACGTCATTTGTTTAACGTAAGGCATAGCGTATGCCTAACGTCATTTGTTTAACGTAAGGCATAGCGTATGCCTAACGTCATTTGTTTAACGTAAGGCATAGCGTATGCCTAACGTCATTTGTTTAACGTAAGGCATAGCGTATGCCTAACGTCATTTGTTTAACGTAAGGCATGGCGTATGCCTAACGTCATTTGTTTAACGTAAGACATAGCGTATGCCTAACGTCATTTGTTTAACGTAAGGCATAGCGTATGCCTAACGTCATTTGTTTAACGTAAGGCATGGCGTATGCCTAACGTCATTTGTTTAACGTAAGGCATAGCGTATGCCTAACGTCGTTGGTTTAACGTAAGGCATAGCGTATGCCTAACGTCATTTGTTTAACGTAAGGCATAGCGTATGCCTAACGTCGTTGGTTTAACGTAAGGCATAGCGTATGCCTAACGTCTTTTGTTTAACGTAATGCATAGCGTATGCCTAACGTCATTTGTGTAACGTAAGGAATAGCGTATGCCTAACGTCATTTGTTTAACGTAAGGCATGGCGTATGCCGACCCGGGATTCACGTTAACCCTCTGCCTGCTAATCACGACAATAAGTCGTTTTTAATCCGTTTTATTAGCCGATTAATTCAATGTTATTGGGACTGAAACGACTGTTTAAACATCAATATTTGTAAATGTTTGGTCTCAAAATAAACAAATATGAGTATTTTTCAACCACTTGGGGGTGTGGGTCGCTGTAGCTTAAGTGGTTGAAAATTTAAATTAATTAATTAAATCCAGGATAAGGGTTAACCAGGGTGAATGAATTTCGCTTTTTTCTCAGACAATTCTCAACCCATTTTTATAAAACGTTACAGACACTATTTCTAGTCATGCGGCTGCTACGCTGAATTTTTTTGTAAGATCTGCTGATCTCTTCAAATACGACGAAAGATTATTGTTCAATGTTTGACCTCGTGATTAATATAGATAACACAAAGAAAATGATTTTTTCAAGAGTAAATCTACGAAAACCCCGCTATTTTAATTGTGGGAATCAAAATATTGAAGTTGTAAATGAGTACAATTATTTAGGATTGGTTTTTAATTATAATGCTAAATTTAATGTAGCAAAGTTTATATCAAAGAGGTTCAAAAGCTATGTTTTGATTGTTAAAAAAAATAAGAAAAATGTCATTACCTGTCAATGTAGCTGTAAAGCGTTTTATTAACCTTGTGAAACCCGTTGTATTGTATCGCGCAGAGGTGTGGGGGTGTGAAAGTTATCATATTTTAGAAGGATTACAACTGAGATTTAGTAAATATAAGTAAACAAGTATACCTGCTCAAACATGATATATGGAGAGCTGGGTGTAACACATCTAAGCATTGATGTAAATATCCGCATGGTGGTGTATTGGGCAAAACTATCAGTAGTAATCAGAATACAATTTCAAATATAATTTACTCTATCATGTGAAACGCAGTGACGTCACTCGGTGAAACAAGGTTATATAACACCCCCTCCTCCATACTTCCTTCTGTGAAACGCATACCATCATTGTATTAGCCAACTCAGTGGAAACAAAGGAGGTCAAGGTCATTGAGTTTCACACAATATTACATAAGCTACACAATTTAGAATAATTTATATCTGACTGGATAAGTACTGTACGATCTATACTAATGACTCTGAATTCCCTTTTCTGTTGATTGTCTGTGTCATAATCTTAAAGGGACTGGCCCAGGCTAAAATCATCAAAAAATCGGTGATTTTATTTTGGCTTCTTAATATGACCATATGATGTCCATGTCCATAGACTAGAACTGCAAAAGTTTTTTAATTTTTGTGCTGCGCATTCACCAGTTAGACTAGATATAGAGACGAAATTCCCGTATTTCTAATTATTGACAACCATGTCAAAAATTAGAAATACGGGAATTTCGTCACTATATCTAGTTTAACTGGTGAATGCGCTGCAGAAAAAAATTAAAAACTTTTGCAGTTCTAGTCTATGGACATGTTTACATCATATGGTCATATTAAGACGCCAAGATAAAATAACCGATTTTTTGATGATTTCAGCCACTCCCTTTAAAATACGATTGAGAGATTAATTGATTCAAAAATGACACGAAGGTACTTCTCAAAGTTGGAGGGCGGGTGCCCTAGGGTAGTGGTTAGCACCGCTGCCTTTCACGCCAGCGTTCGGGGTTCGGTTCCCGGTCTCGGCGGTTTGAAAGAAACAAAAAATGTTTCTTCTCCATCCACGTGTGAAAGTCAGTATTGTGGGGAGCCTCCGTGACCGAGAGGTAGCGTACTCGGCCTCAGACCGCCAGGGCTCGAATTTCGAGTCCTGTGTCTGGAGGACAGTGTCATCTCAATCATCTCACCATCCTCAGGAGGTTCTCCTGGCCCAGTTTAGCCTATATGTGCACAAAAGTGGCCTAAAGCCCGATTCATTTCATTTTTTTTTTTCAAAGTTGGAAATGTACAAACTATAGGATTTTTAAAAATATATTCGGGTTTTAGAAATACCTAATTGAACTTCCATTTACCTATTGAGATCGGATGCCATGAAAATGTACTACGGGCCATGCGTTTTTGTCAACATTTTCGCAAAGACATTAGCGATGAATACCACGATTCATTATGTTGTCCCCAATTTAGCCATGAACGAACAAAGTATTTAGATCCTAGGTTTTGAAAAAAACCATCAGCTATACAAATGGAAAAAACAATGATCGACAAATGTATATCTCAGAAAGCTATGTCTTTTTGTTAAATTTATATTATCAAAAGTTTAATGTAGTAATTATAGTAATTATAATTGAATATTATATTTAAATGTGTGCATGTGTATATACATATACTTCAAACAAATGTAAATGTAGTTAACGCCAGCGCTCTCCTGGCATATGCATACCTGTATATGTCTTGGAGGTCATCAGACATAAATACTTGTTACTTGTTACTTGTAAGTATTGCATACGTTTGACCATTTGACATGTAGTTCTAATGAAGTTCTGAGATGAAGTTAATGGATTTATAGAGGAACGACATTTTCTGTATAGAGAGACGTATCAGACGTTTAACTTTTAAACTACTGTAGATCTTGTAGTATTCGCGAGGTCAAATTTTCGCGAGGAGGACGAATTCGCGAATTCAAGAATCTCGCAAAAATTATTATTATAATAGCGCTACTGAAGAATAATGAAAATTTGCCAGTTCTAATTAAACTTCGTGAAAAGTCCCAAAGTCAGAAATTCGCAAAAAATTAAACACGCGAAAATTACCAGATCTACGGTCTACATTTTGCTTTTAAACTACTAGTATATAATTTCTTCATGGTAGTCGTCACATCACTGGACAATAACCCTTGTAAAATTGCATTAACCCTTTCAAGCCTGAATTTACCATTGTCATATTCATCCACTACAAGCCGCGAATTGTTGTCGCAATTCTCGACTTGTAGTGAATGAAGATGACTTGAAGTGGGTTGGAAATGAAAAAAGATGTATTGTTATTATTAAACAGTTCCATGAAAATGTTCGTTCTAAACCCCTAGTTTTAAGGAAATCAGGTCATTTTTCAGAAATGCAAAATGATGCTTTGATGCATCGTGAGGGCTTTACCCTTTCAAGCGTGAATTTACTATAGTCATCTCCATCCACTACAAGCCGCGAATTGCTGCTGCAATTCTCGACTTGTAGTAGATAAAGATGATTTGATGTGGATGGAAAATTCAACAAAATTGCCATGTATTGGTGAACCAGTTTCATTGAAATTTTCATTTGAAAACCACTAGTTGTAGGAAAATTAAGTCTGTTTTCAGGGATGTAAAATGATGCTTTAATGCATCGTGAGGGCTTAAAGGGTTAAAGGGTTAAAATGGTAGAGTTGACGGCGAAATCAGCGAACATCACTCACCACGGTTAACAGGGCAACCCTTATGACGCTAGGGGCGACTAATCCAGTTTAATAGCCGACCAAATCAGAGTTATTAAGAACGAAATGAACGTTTAAATATAAAAATCTGCAAATGCTTGGCTTCAAAATAAACAAATATGTGTCATTTCCACCCACTGAAAGTTGTGGCTCGCGGTAGCGAAACACAACTTCAAGTGGGTGAAAATTTAAATTAATAATTTTCAGGAAAACGATTAATGTGAATCGGACTATAGTGTCAGCAGAGTATGGGCCTACTAGTTATTAGGTTAGAAGACTGTTGTGAAAAACATTTTGGTTAGAAACAACCTCATCTCATACGGCCTCTTGGGTATATACCTTTACTTTAACCCTTTTAGCGCGGGGAGGAACTTTAAACGTCAGAATCTGACGTATACAGTCGATCCCCGCACTGAAAGAGAAAAATAATTCACTCTTTCGGTGAGGGGATCGACTATAGACGTCAAATTCTGACGTCAAAAGTCCCCGCGCTGACTGGGTTAAAGCTATCCACATTATGATGAATAGTTAAATCTCAGAATGTTTAAAAAAAGGCGGCTTTACACATATATGTAAATAATTGAATTTACCTGAGCATGTAAATAAACAGACTCACACATATATATCTAAATTAAATAGTTATTGTTTTTTTACCGGAACGTGTCAATAAACATGAAATATACCAACATTTCAGGAATAGTTTATTAGAAGAATTGGGAGGATTCGTAATAAGTACCCAGCAAAATGAGACGTCGGCCCAACGTTGGTTTATTGTTGGGCCAACGTCGTAGACGGTAGGCCAACAGTAAACCAACGTTGGGCCAATAGCTCATGTTTTCTGGGTAGGCCTACAGCAATAATCTCTGACAGGAAAACATCATTCTAGATCCGAGTGCATTCTTTATTATATCTGTATACCAAAGAAAAAACTGTTTTATAGATTGACCATATATGTGTTTTCATAATGTCTTTCCAAAACACGCAAAACTGCTTCCAAAATAACAACTTTTTCTACAATCACCCTTTCAACGCGGGGACCGACTTTAGACGTCAGAACATGACGTCTATAGACGTCAGATTCTGACATCTAAAGTCAATCCCCGCACTAAAAGAATTAAAAAAAATTATATTGGCCGTAGACCCATAACATAGGTATTCAAATAAAGCGCAAAGAGCTAAGTAAGGCCTTTATAATGATTTCAAATTGAAGAAAAACCTCTTTTGTCTCTATTGTTTATACAAACATATTTCAACGTTCTAAGGGTTATTTTTTTCACAATATTTGACTTATTTCCTCAATAATCTGAAACAGCCTATAGTAACACATCATAAGAATGGTGGACAGATGGACGACGGATGCACGCGATACGTGACAATAATAAGCTAAACACAATTAAAGTCAATATAAGAGACGAAATGTACACTTCTGAATAAAATTGTGAATTTTGGCACACAGATAGTTAAGATCTTCCTCTACAGAAATGTTGAAGGAAGCAAGTTAGCACGTCCAGATTTTGGCCGCAATCTTTGTATTCAAAAGGGCCGCCACCACGGCAATATTTAACCCTTTCAAGCCTGAGTTTACCATAGTCATCTTCATCCACTACAAGCCGCAAATTGCTGTCGCAATTCTCGACTTGTAGTGGATGAAGACGTTTGATGTGGTTTAAAATTAAAGAAACTTACCATGTATTGGTAAACCAGTTTCATGGAAATTTTCATTCTAAAACCCTTGGTTGTAGGAAAGTAATTATGTTTTCAGGAACGTAAAATGATGCTTTAATGCATCGTTAGGGCTTAAAGGGTTAAAGAAAGAAGACACTTCTAGATCTCATAACAAGCTTATTTTATGACATAACCCTTAATATATCTAAGAAAATAACAAAAGTTCTAGAAAATCATCCTCAAGCACTTTGATTTATTCAAGATGGCGTCCAAGTTGGCCACAGGCGCATTGTCATATTTATTACGATTATTTTTGTATAAATTGCATATCGACGGACGGAGGCGCCGCATGACGACAATTGGCATCCGCCAAAATTTAGCTGAGGCCTAAATAGCAACTCACATCATTGTTATCATGACATCAATTGGTGGTTTACTATTATAAAAGTGGATAGTCTTTTCAATGTTGAATATAAAAAAAAGTAATCTCATCAATTTTCAAAGTGTTAAAAGGTGTATTTTTAAATTGAGTTATTCAATGAATATAAAAATTATGACTAATATAAAAATATAAATTTAGGAAGAACGATATATATTGGTGTGATATTATGGTGTGTTAATTGATATGACCACATAGGGCCTATACACATAAATAATTACGACATAACATCTGGTGAAATTTAGCAGTTACAGTTATTATATGTAAATGACGGAAAAAGCGCCATCTGGTGAATAGGCCTACCGTGTATTACGGCCGAAACATATATATCTTCGACCGAAACCATTGTGTACGAATCTTTACTGAATTCTCAGAAGTAGATAGAACTAAATTGTAAGGTGTTAATGTAGATAAAACACTTTCCTGGTGTATGCAGGTTGCTCAGGTTAAACCTCTTATAGATTATTCATTCTTAAGAAAATTAGAAAATATTTACCATTAGAAATTAAAATTAAATTTTATGATTATTCTGTCAAACCACTAATTGAATATTGCAGCTCAGTTTGGGGCGTTTGTTGAAAAGAAAATCAAAGCAAGATAATTAAAATTCAAAAGAAAGCTGCAAGATTAATATTAGAAGCACCACCTTTAACACCAAGCAAACACATGTTTCAAGAGCTCAAATGGTTACCTTTTGATGAAATCGTAAAATTTAAACAGGTCAGTCTAGTGTATAAAGCTGTAACTGGTAGTGCACACCAATATATACAGACACTGTTTACTAATATTAAAGATCACTCAAAATATTCCCTTAGATATTCAACAAATAACAAATTATTCGTTCTTAGAACACATCACAAATCATTTTCTTATACAGGCGTAATTATTTGGAATGCAGTACCAGAGAATTTAAAAAAATCTGAAACATTTGCTAAATTCAAACAATTGTATATTAAAAAAAATAGAAGAAAATGAATACAAATAATTTCAAGTAATTTCACAAGACCTGTATATATATATAATCATACTGTAGCTGTATTATTGTTCCTGGCAGGCGCGGGGATTTTGGCTGGTGTTAGGAGGGTGTCGGACTTGGCCAGCATTTGACCGGCGCTGGGTTGACGACTTGTTTCTGCTGGAAACACGTGTGATGATGAAGTTTTTAATACATACTTTAATAAACATAATTATGCAAATTTATCTATCTTTAGGTTTCTTTGCTTTCCACAGTATTGTTTTGCTACTACATATCATATGTTCATTATACATAGTAGCTATTTGAACTCTGGTTTTGTTGCGGGAAACATCTTGTTAATGCCAGTTAATTATACTTTAAGTAGTCAACATTTCTATTTTCAAAGCATTTTTTATTATGACAATGCCACCTAATATTTTAATTCTGTATGTGATTTCATCCAAACTACCATGTCAATAAAACATATATATATCTAAGCTAACTACCTTTAACGTTTATAGTCAAGAACCATAGTAAATTTAATATTTTATTGTACTTCGTTCGTCATGTTTGTCTGTACATACTATAAATTCTTTTTTTTCTGTTTATATTCATTTCATGTATTTTGTATATATAATGTTTTGAGGGCCCCAAGGAAGATGGGTGAATGCTCATTGGGTTTACCCCTTGAAATAAAGATATTATTATTATTATTATTAGATATGAGTTTATGTCAGACACCACTTGTGAGGTTCTAGCTATTGCGGTGGGTCAAGATGGCACTGTGAGCCAGCCTAACAAAGAACATTGAAGGCCCATAAACCAGGCTAAAATCATCAAAAAGTCGGTGATTTTAATTTGGCTTCTTAGTATGACCATATGATGTAAACATGTCCATAGACTAGAACTGCAAAAGTTTTTTGCTTTTTGTGCTGCGCATTTACCAGTTAGGCTAGATATAGAGACGAAATGGTTGTCCAAAATAAGAAATCAGTATGGGTATGGGCCTTTAAGTAAGAAATTGGGACCAATAATAAAGATTATTAAAGTTTTATTATATATAGTAAATGTACAACGGTACAGCTGGGGTGACGGTGAGCGTAGAGTTGAATTAAAGTTCATGGCGCTGGCATTGAGTTGAATGGTGGACTGTAGGCAATCTGCGTCTTCACGTTGTGTCATCCAGTCCAAATCCGCGAGTTTATTGAGGGAAAAGAAACGTCTTACCAGAGTTTTGTTGATTATCATTATGATATCCGATGTAATATTTACTGGTCAGGGGACTCGCAAACGAAACGTCGCTCGTAAATGGATCGTAAAGCAAACGTCGTGTGCACCAACTGCATCGCAAATATAGGAGGTGTGCACCAAATAGTCGCAAACACACACGTGTCGTTCTTGAGTCTCAAATGAGCCGTAAAATGCTGAGAAGGTGGTTTAAATGGGTCGTAAGCAAACGTAGCAATCTGGAATCACATTAATATAAGTACAGTAATGGCTTTTAAAAGCATATTTTGTTTTCCAAAGAATAACTCGAAATATTTTTATTTGATAAAAGTGTAAACATGGTAAAAATCCTACAGTTTGACGGTGATAAAATGTAAATGTATAATTATTCACAACGAAAGAACACACTCACACACACTTGAACCACGAAATGTCGGCGTTTATCATAATTGTCATCGTCATTAGTTCTACTCTATGGATCCCTCACATCATTTTGCCGATATGGGACCTTGGTTTTTTACTAATGTGTTTTGCGAATGTAGGCTAAAACTGTGATTTGGTGCTACTAGCATACCGCAAATATTTCAAGCACTCAAATTCTGGTCAATTTCAATGACAGACAGATTTGTCATTTCCTGAATAAAACGGTTATTATAAACACGTTTCGCTGGTTTTTCTGACATTTGTCATCACGTCTTGCTTGTTGCACAGGCGGATTTCCGACGCAATGTATGGTAATCTTACCTGCAAACACGAGGCGGTTACCCGATATTGTTTCAATGTTGGGTTAGCACTGCATGCGTTTAACCAATAACGTTGGGTTATGTTCGCAGACGGTGGGCCTACAATAAAAGTGTTAATAACGCTTTCAGTCAAGTGCCCCGATCTCCCCTACCAACCTTATCATTAGAACTAATAAGGTTGGTAGATGAGCTATTCGGCGCGTTCTTTCAGTCGTATAGATGGAACTGCTGCGCGGTGATCACTAAGGCTGTTGTTTACGATTTTTACAACGTGGCTCTAACTGATTTTATACTCAGTCTGATTTTAAAAGTAGTAAGTGCATGTCACGTTTATATAATTTATAAACATAATTTACAAGGTCCTTAATCAACACATTGCCTTAAATTATGTGGTATGTAATGGGCTATACGTGAAAACATTATATCATAGCAAAGATATATATCCTCTCCACAAGTATATTGAAAAATAATTATCATTTCATTAGCAGCTACTGAGATAGATGCACTTATATAGGTAGACACATACATAATTATTTTTCTTCAAATCTACTTGATAGTCAGAAAATAGACAGTTTTTATAAGTATCTGGATGGATCAAATGTTTTTACTGCGGTCCTTGGAAGTACAATATTCTACCACATTGAAGATATATCTCCTTCTCATTTATCTACTCCTCCTTGTTTTAATATCACCAGACAAGTTGGAAACAGACACATATATGTAGGCATTTATGGCCGAAAAATATAGCTGCATAATGTTCTCAATCGATCCACAGCCTTTAATATGGCATGAATCCATAAGGCCTATGAAACATGCAGCAACCCTCCCCCCCCCCCCCCGGATAAGTACAGTTAAACACCATTTTATTATTTATCAACCGCTACTCAAACAGAGATATATATATACGTAAGGTTATCCAGATATGCTATATATCCGCAAAAAGGCCATTTGGTAAGGTCTCCAATCGATCCACGACCTATTTATGTGACATGTTTCAGTAGGAAATTGCACTGTATTAAAGCTGTCAAGTGCATAGTTATTTTCGTATCATCTGCCGTTCATCAATTACATGCACATAGGGAGGTGGGGACACATACATGTATACAGTGATCCAGATATACGTGATGCTATTTTTCCTCCATTTGCCAGGCCGAGCATGCTACCTTTAGGATACATTACTGAATATTCAGCCTACAAGTGGGAAGGGGAAACATCCTGTTTCTTCTTCTTTAAACCCCACAAAAAACCAGAGCTGGTTGACAAATCCGCGGAATACCAGAGCTGGTTGGCAAGTGTCTCACCTTCGGTAATTGTAATTTCCTGATTCACATAGCATTTTTATTTTTATCATGTCTGACATCTATAGGTTTAGCTATTTTGCATGGTTCTATGTCTGGAAAGCCATGTAAGATACAAGCAATGTAATACAATGCAATGCAACGCAATGCAATACAGCGCGAAACAATATGCTTGTTTTAGTTCCGGTCATATGTATGAGCAAGGCGGTGGTGATAGGGTGTTATCACAGCAATGTAACACGGGTAGAGGTGTGCTTAGCCTTTAGAGACAAAATGAATGATTGAAGTAAAAAAAAGCAGGATGCGTAGCCACATCTCGTTGTTGTTGTAGTTTTATCTAAATAAGGTTCTAAGGAGTGAAAGTGAGTTGACCACCATATTCTGTTCTGTTTTGCGAAATTATTTTTTCAGAATAGGTATTGTTTTTAAATTGCTTTTTTGGCGGCCGTTTTTTTATCAGTCAGAAATACCATTATGGTCAGAACTTGTGTACTATTTGGCAAAAAAATGTAATTAGTATATTCAACTCATTTTATTTAATGCGCTATATGGCGCCACCGCCACGTGGGAAGATGTGGAAGTGTAATTAACATTTTACTGGTCCAAATGACAAATATAGAAAGAAGGTAATGGTGCATACTTATTAATTTAATATTATTATATAGCAATACATTATGCACCGAATAATTTAGCAATGTTCGATAACAAAAGAATTTTAATAAATGAATGATGGAATGATGGATACACTTCATGGCTTGTGGAAAAATCACCAGATGTTTTTTTCTAGAATCACCAGTGATTACTATGTGTAATAATAATTGACCATGTTGACCAACATTTGTAAAAGTTCAAATATCCTTCAAATATGTCAAGTGACTAATTTAATTACAAAACAAAATCATAGGATATTGTTTATATGTTGGTCACCTAATCTAATTAGTAGATATCTCTTAAACCAACATTGGTGTTAGCTGGACAAAACACAATTATAGCATATTGTTTATACGTGTGCCACTTAATGTAAGGCTATACTATTAGCAGACATTGCGGAATGATTTTTATGCAACCTACACTATTACATGTGATATGTTAGTATATATAGTACAGCTCCACTTTAAGCCGGGCTGATGTTATACAACTTTATCCATAATATAATAAGCTATAATTAGCATTCTGAGATGTGTCTGATAAATCCAGGATAAATGATTCTAATTATGTCCAAATGCTCCCCAGCCATGTCCAAATGCTCCCACATATATGAGTGGATTTGGACAAATTATAATTTTTTTATATCTCTACCCATGTTCTTCTCTATAGAATGTTAAAAATACATATGGCTATCCATAGGCATAGTTAGTCTCCCTCTTTGGGCAAAATAATGAGCTTTGTCACATGAAAATAGTAAGAGAAAAATGAAAAAAATGCTGACACTGTCCAAATCCTCCTGGCTCTCCCCTCCTATCTAAAATAGTACACATCGATGTAATTATTATTACGAAATGCCTAACAAACTTTATTTAATCTTGATCGTGGATAATGATAATAAAAGTACAATGTTATATAACGAATCATGTATAGTTTGGTATTTTTCCCATTATATTTCCACTTTCAAGTCCTGTTTGGTGATTTTCATAGTGATTTCTTTGCCGCCTTTGAGGAGTGGATAATTGAATACAAACACATGATGTACACTACGCTGGTTTTCACCAGAAACATACAGTCTGTGATGGTCAGTGTCCAGATACAGGGTGCGTGGTGATCTCACGTTCAGTATCTTCGCCATATCTCCTGTCTTCTTCAGCAGCAGGACTTGATTCTGGATGAAGTCAGCAATCAGGACACCCCTGTGAGGATCAGTGATGACATTAGATGGTAATGCCAACTCAACACCTTGTATGTCACCCTTGTATCGTGTCTTCACTTGTCCTTTATTATCAATCATCACAACCTGTATATCATTCCAGTCACTGACGACATACAGATCACCTTGACATGTTACACTCCGCGGATTAACATCATCAGGCAGATTGATGACAGCCAGTGTCTGACCGTCATGTCTGTAGCGGTGAATCTTGTGGTGGTTAGGATCGCATACCATCAGTTCACCTCCCTCATTGTATGATCCCCAAGGATTATAATGAAGCTGCTGTGTCTGGTGATGTGCCATGGTGGTGTCATCAATTATCTTGATCCAGACCAGAGATGTATTATCATGGCTACTAACCACCAACATGGCGATGTCTCCATTCACCACCAGACTCATCCCAGTAACAAAAGCATTTGCTCCACCTTCATGTTCATACTTGTGACTGAGTGAACCATCAGGTGCATAGCAGTATACTATTAAATTTGATTGATGTAAAACATAAACACGCTGATGGTACACCACCAACCCTCGAACGTTCAACTTATTGTGGGCATGTAAGCGGATCATACATGCCACTTCTACCTGTTTATAAGATGCCATATTTAACGTTTTTGTCATTACAGATTCAGCCAAATCTATCTGAATTTGACCAAAGAGGCCAAATTTCTTGCTCTTAACAATCTGAAGTGTCCACATAACAACTGGTAATTCTTTATTGAAGTGATTTTCTACATCCGTCTTTAAAGATTCAGTTACGGTCACATAGTCATAAGGACTGTCTTTCTCAGACAGCTTAACTTGACAGGATTTGAGTCTCTCTAAACTGGCTAGTGTCATGGACTGGCTGTCTAGAGTGACATCACCTGCTTTTATCATACGTCTGCGTGCCGCTTGTAGATCTGCCAGCATTTGATTTTCTTCTCCATCCAGCTTGTCATGGATCTTTTTAAAGGTAAACTTCACGTTCCCACACGCGTCATCAATATCTGCCTCAGCCTGCTGAACTTGCTTCTTGGTTGTTCCCATAGCTTGCTTAACAGCTTTAATCAGTTCATCCGTGTCATCACAGATTTGTTCAAGTTTGGTCTTACACACTTCTGCCTGTTGATCAAGATCACATCGCTCGTGACCATCATGGATTGAATTAGAGCAAGTGTTACACATAGCTTGATTACACTTGAGGCAGAATAGGTCCATGGCCTGATGTGTATGGCTGTGACATGGCGGGTAAGGTGGTACCTTAGACTTGATGAATGTCTCACCTTCACTCGCTGGAATAACTTGGTGAGATTTGGTGAATCTCGCTTTGCTATGATCATCATAACATTGCTGACAGAGAAATACACATTGCTTACAGTATTTCACACCAGGTTGGCCACAATCCTCTGTAGAACACACAATATATCCACGTTTCTGTAATCGACCCTCTCTTACTGCATCTTCTGTCATGACCACTTCCTTCAACTCATTCATGAAGAAAAACTTAGGTAGATTATCCACACCACCTTGATATAGCATTGTCACTTCTCTACACTGTGGACAAGGCAGAGCGTTTCCATGATTTACCTTTTGATGATAATCTTTGAGACACGTGTAACAATAAATGTGTCGACATGACAGAAGTCGAGGATCCTGTAGTTCACTCAGACAAATAGGACACTCTATTAACTGTAACAACCTTTGCTGTCTATCAGGCATACCTGAAGCTGTCGCCATGGTGATAATGTACTAATTTATAGATGTATTTGTTTTCTTATTATCGTGCCATTATAAATGTTCGATGTGTCCCGTAATGATTGTCAGTGATTTGGTGCAGTTGTTCAATGTGTTTATAGCACACCTATTGTCACTGGTCCTTCTATTTTTCGTCTTTTGTAATCCACATGATGATTGTGTGACTGTTCAGTGTGTTCTGTACAGATTGTCAGTTATATACCTGTAAGTGGTCTGTATCGTGACTCGTGACACAGTGTGTATTTACTTCATATATCAGTAATATAATACGTAACAATAGTCATGCATGTGTACTTCTCTTTGGGATTGGCACTGCTACATCGAACAGGAGACGTTCCCAGCGTTCCGAGGCAGTGAACCGATGTTGTTTTGAGGTTGGGTCAACGTCGGAGACGGTGGGCCAACGCTAAAACAACACCGGCTCACTCCCACCCGTCTGTTGTTTTGAGGTTTGGCAACGTCACAGGCGATGGGCCAACGTTAAAACAACACCGGCTCACTCCCTCCCGTCTGTTGTTTAAAGGTTGGGCCAGCGTCGCAGGCGATGGGCCAACGTTAAAACAACACCGGATCACTCCCTTCCGTCTGTTGTTTTAAGGTTGGGCCAGCGTCACAGACGATGGGCCAACGTTAAAACAACACCGGCTCACTCCCTCCAGTCTGTTGTTTTAAGGTTGGGCCAACGTCGCAGATGCTGGGCCAACGTCGCAGACGGTGAGCCAACGTTGAAACAACACCGGCTCACTTCTCCCGTCTGTTGGGTTGACTAAATATTGGTTTCATATTGATCAAATGTCAAAGACACTGGCCAACATTAAGTCTACATTTGTTCAACAACCAGTCTTTATACTGGTATGTACACTACTAACCCCTTTTAGTGGGGGCTCTTAAGGCAATATATCAGACGAAGTGTGTACTTCTGGATAAAATTGTTAATTTTGGCACACAGATAGTTAAGATCTTCCTGTACAGGAATTTTGATGGAAGCAAGTTGGTAGGCTACATGCAGTTTTGGGCCGCCATCTTGGTTTTCAAAATGGCCTCCACTTGGGACCTATATCCAGCAATATTTCGAAAAGGAAGACACTTAGAGAGCTCATAACAAGCTGATGTTTTTAGGGAAGAACCCTAGAGGTATCTAGATCAACATGGTAAACGTTCTAGAAAACCCTTCTCAAGCACTCTAACATATTCAAGATGGCATCCAGGATGGCCGCCAACGTATAATCATATTTGATAAATGGCGCAAAATGATCGATTTTAGCTCGATTTTCTTTTGTGATACACTATTTCAAATAGTTTCGTGGTCCGTAAAGCTATATAGACTACTACCAGCAGTTATGGGAACATATTTAAATCTTTTATCCCAAGAGGCTTTTTAGCGAACGCCTTTGTAATTTTTTTTTATTGGGACAACAATATTGTTTATAATCAATTAATTAAGTATGGTGATGTATATTGGTGTCAGTAATAATATTTTAAAGGCATATTAAAGGCACGCTTATATTGGTCACTTAATTTGTATTTTTAGTTATTCAAGATGGCCTCCAAGATGGCTGCCAGTGTATGGACAGATTTAAGAAATTGAGTAAATTCTTCATTTGTATATCAATTTTCTTTTGTAAAACATAATTTCGAATAGTTTTATGGTCTGTGAGTCCATCTAAACTACTCCTAGACAACGTTAAGCAGTATTAAGCACCTTAACAAGGAGAGTTTTCAATTAGCGACATAAAATATCCAAAATGTAATTGGTGAACAATTAGCCCTTAAACCTTTCCAGCCGTTTTTCGGGTGTGAAACTGATTTATGTTTTTTACTTAAATCGATAGATTTTAGCTCAATTTTCTGTTGTGATGGACCATTACAAATATTTTCGTGATCAGTAAATTTATATAGCCTATCCCCATCTATTTTGAAAATATATTTAACCCTTTTATACCTAGAGGCTTTTCAGCTAACGCCTCTATAATCTATATTGGGACAACTTTATTATTTATAATCAATTAATTCAGTTTTAATGGTGATGTATTGGTGTCAGTAATATAGTTATGGTGAAGTCACACTTACTGGTCAATTAATTTGTTTTTTTTAGTTATTAAAAATGGCGTCCAAGATGGCTGCCACTGTACGGGCAGATTTAAGAATTTTGTGCAAATTCGTCAATTTTAGCTCAATTTTTTTTTGTAATGCATCATTTCAACTAGTTTTATGGTTTGTGAGCTCATCTAAACTACTTCCACACAATGTTGAGCAATATTTAACACCACTTGGCTCATACACTTTCACAGCTGTTTTCCAGGTGTGAAACTGATTTGTTGATGATATATTACATGTGAGTTTGATGTTTTCTGAGTGAACCACTTTTTGTCAGTGTATCCGCCTGGTAATAATGTCACCATACACATACTGGATCACAAAAATTATCAGTGATACGTGTAACGTAAACGAATATACAGGTGCTTTAATTCATGCACTGGTATGTCGACGTCGATCAATTGCCACTGGAAAGGTGGTGTATTTATAATGACAGTGTATATAGGACTTTTCAAATGGAGAAAAAGGGCTTTGGGAAAAGAACACATCAATGTTAATTTTTTCACTTTTACTCTTTGAATTTCTTGTTATTACGATTTAATTTACTGTTTATGTGTCAAACAAATTCACATTATTTAAGAATTACCATCACAAAAGAAAGCTGACTCTTACAACATCGTCGATACAACCAGTCACACGAAAGTCATAAATTTGCAAAAGTAAATCACATTTTTATATCCCGATTTACTCCAGGATTAACTTAAGAGAATGGTAGATATCCATCAACATGATCAAGTATTTTACTATATATGTCCCAGGAAAAAAAACAGTCAAAGACACTTGACGGCGTCGTAGGTACAATATTAAAAGTAAACTAAAGGACAGTAACCACGAAGGTACACCTAAGAGTTACTGGATTGTACCAAATTTTGTAACGATCCATCAAGGTCAAACACACTAAACTAGGTCAAAGTAGTATAGAAAGTGGAACAAAGTATAGAAACCACGAACAGCACATCTAGGGCTCCTGAGAATCAATGTACGACATTTGGTGATAGTTTCAAAGTTATGGCCAGGACAAAAGCGCAACATATTTAAGTACAGTAGCTTAAAAAGGTACATATAGAGCCCCTGAGGATCATTTGCACTAAATTAGGTATTAATCTATCAAGTATTTTCTACCATTCGACCCGTATCTAGGACCTTTATCACACAATATCCCTATAGACACTGTCATTATATCTAAATACACCACCTTTCCAGCAGCAATTGATGGACATACCAGTGCATGCATTAAAGCACATTCATGTATATTCGTAAGTTACATGTATCGCTGATAATGTTTGTGATCAAGTATGTGTATGGTGGCATTATTACCAGGGGAATGCATTAAGACCAATTTTACTTACCCCCAGACGAAGAATGTAGGCAGTGACATATCACATACATGTAATCACATGTCACTTACATTAGAAATGCATAACATTGTTATGCATTTCTGCTTACATGCAATATATCTTCAAATGATCTTTCCAACCTTCCCTAAGCCAGCGATGTGATTAGAATGTAATAAACAGAGTAAGGTTTTGGTTAGTAGGCCTATGTCATACTCACTCTCATTAGTCCTCAACACATTGTCGACTATATGACCAAAATATCTTCAATATTAACTAGTTATTATTCATTACAGTGATAACGTAACCGCCGAGGATAATGTGACATGTAAAAAACATAAATCAGTTTCACACCGAAAAAACAGCTGGAAAGGTTTATATGGGCTAAGTGGTTCACCAACTACTGTACATTTTGGATGTTTTATGTCGCCAGTTAAAAAACTTCATGTTAAGGTGCTAAATATTGCTTAACGTTGTCTGGGAGTAGTTTAGATGGACTCACAGGCCATAGAACTAGTTGAAATAATGCATTACAAAAGACAATTGATAAAAAATTGAGGAATTTACTCAATTTCTTAAATCTGGCCATACACTGGCAGCCATCTTGGACGCCATCTTGAATAACTGAAAATACTAATAAAATGACCAATAAGCGTGCTTTTAATATAGCTATATTACTGAAACCAATATACATCACCATTTATACCTAATTAATTGATTATAAATAATAATGTTTTCACAATAAAGATTGCAGGGGCGTTCTCTAAAAAGTCTATCAGGATAAAAGGGTTTAATAAGTTTTCAAAATTGCTGGGTATAGTCTATATAGCTTTACTGACCACGAAACTATTTGAAATGGTGTATTAGAAAAGAAAATCAGGCTAAAATCGACCATTTTACGCTATTTATCAAATATGACTATACGCTGGCGGCCATCTTGACGCCATCTTGAATATATCAGAGTGCTTCAGGTTACGAGCTCTCTAATTGTCTTCCTTTGTGAAATATTGCTGAATATATAGTAGTAAATCATTGCTTTACGTCACTTTTCGGCACAAAAGGTCTTTTAAGTGACATTATAATACGATAAAAACGTTGTAGTCAATTAATGAGATGAATGATGTACAGATGATGATGTGAGGGTGGGGGTGATAGGGCATGGTGGGTTATTGAGAGCGTTTTCCTTCGCTCGCCCGATAAGGGGTTCTGGGCATGTCTAGGGGATATACCCCCAGACATGCCCAGACGGCCGGAGACTTGAGTTTCGCTGTACAATTTAATGATGAAACTCTGTGGCATTTTGCGCTATCCTCGGGTCGGATAGTCCCCAGAGTAACAATAGGAAGGATCACTCCCTCTGGGTAACTCCATTCATCCCACGTGAGAGACCTAATGTCAAACACGCTATTGCCGGTTATTTAAGGCTACCACAGCCTACATCAGCGCCAGCACTGATGCGGGTGCTGCATTGGCTCCGCTGTTGAGCGGAGGAACCAGGGTACGCCACTGGCAATCCGCCCGAAGATTATAGCCAGATACGAGGAGGCTGCAGCTGCCCTCAGATGATTGCTGTAGACTAGTGCTTTCGTACAATGCCGTAACAGCATCCAACAGACGAAACAGATCCCTAATGAACCTCCCCGGATGGGGGCTAAAAGTACTACTACTAGCAATCATCCCAGTACCCCTTGCTTAATATAGGTCCCAAGTGACGGCCATTTTGAAAACCAAGATGGCGGCCAAAATGTGGACGTACCAACTTGCTTCCATCAAAATTCCTGTAGAGCGGTATCTTAACTATTTGTGTGCCAAAATTCACAATTTTATCCAGAAGTGCACACCCAATTACCTAAGAGCCCCCACTATTTGGGCCTTGTTCGAATCGTACCAATTTACCAATCCAGAGCATTTGCTTCGCACCAGATCAGTCAAAACTATAACCGGATTGACCAAATCATCAAACCTGCCTGCATGAAGGTTTGGTAGTTTGGATCTCGAACTGGATTGCCAAACCAGCTCGTTTCTTTGGCTCAAACTATTTTTAGACACCGTTACGAGGTAACTGTACTGCTATCAATTCATGGCGTTCGTTTCGGGGGTACAAACCAAATAGTACAGTATTTAACAGGGTTGGGGTCAATTATAATTGTAATTGAGTAATTAATTACAATTTCAGTGTAAGTGTAATTGTATTTGTAATTGAAAAATCGTGACGTATTGTAAATGTAATTGTATTTGTAATTAAAAAATATGTGGCAGTGTAATTGTAATTGTATTTGTAATGAAAATTTTATGGTCGTAATTGAGTCAATTACACTTCAATTACATCTCAATTACAGTGTTTTTTAGGAATTATCATTTCATAAAAACACATAATATCGAATGAGCTTTTTATAATTTGTATGATATAATTTTTTTTAATTTTTTTTATGCTAGAAAAGCTGCCAGAATTATATACCTATATTTATAAATAATTAGGCCTTAAAATGAATAGAATAACTCACCCTCGGGTCATTAACACATTTTTGGGGTTAATTATGGGTCGATGTCCCACACAGCATGCTAGCATTAACTCATCATCGGTGCAGCGTGTTGGTTGGGGTATTAGCTGATTTTAGCCAAGATCACGTTCCGTGGGATTAGTGGAGTAATCATTTTCTTATTCAACTGATTAAGGAGTCAAGCGCTAGGGTCAATACGTGATACATATATGTAGTTATCAATCCAATATTGTCTTAATGATTATTTAATGTTGGACCGACGATTTGAAACTCTAACTTTATCTGTAATATATTTCTATATGTCCCAGGTATTATACTATTTGAAATTTGGTATTTAAAATATTTAAACGCTTTTTATTATCTTACGCGCGTATGTTTATTTGTTTTTAATGCAAAGTGTATTCAGCCAGGATTTGTTGAGATATTTGAAAAGGGCTTAATTAT
This sequence comes from Flabesymbios commensalis, assembly GCA_964017125.1. Lineage (NCBI taxonomy): Eukaryota > Metazoa > Annelida > Polychaeta > Terebellida > Flabelligeridae > Flabesymbios > Flabesymbios commensalis. The sequence continues at coordinate 74,428,375 of OZ024913.1, read as the reverse complement.
AAAACTTTAGGATTGGTACTCGTAGGGTTAATTGCCTGACTATGGCGCGACTCAGCGTCTACACCTTAGAGATGCCGTGACTACTTGTTGTTGTAGGGATCATTTTCTATACACCCGCCAGAGGACTGAATGAGCAAGGTTGGATATTCCCGGCATGGTGGGGGATCTGGGTGGAGGGTGATGGGTTGGGGGTATTATTATGGCCGTGACAACATCACAGTGTCTCCTTGTGGTTGACAACATCGCAACAGTTGATTGGTCCACAATAGACTAGTGCAGACATCGGCTACAGGGGCGGGGTGCTGTAGGTGACTCCAATTGAACACTGATTTCCATATGACCAATCACAATTAGATCACTTGTGAAAATCTACATTAACAAATCAATGGATGACAGTGAACGTCCAGCATGGTCAAGGACACGCCCTAAAATCACGCCACACTATGTATGGCATGGACCAATCTTCCCAGCACCACACTCGAAGACAGTTAACAAATGTTGTTTAAATATATCATCGACGGTGGGCAATCATTTAAACAACACTGCTTCAGTGTTTTGTGTCTTGATCTGACTTGTTCAATGCTCGCCCAACCAAATAAGTTTGAACATTATATGTTTTTTATCTCTTTTCATAAACCCATTGACCAATAAATACAACGCGGAAATATACTTTTGTAATTATAATGGAAACATTTGATCTCGTATATTAAAAGCCCGATAAACACACAACATTTGTGTAGCATTTGTTCAACGTCGGCCCAACTTCTTCGACATTGCTCCAACATTGTATAATTGTTACACAAATGTTGTATGTTGAAGGGGAGGTGACATAACTGTTGTTATTCCATAAACTAACTAGCATTACACAGTAGTTATTTTGCGATGAAATAGTGAAAAACTCAAGTTATTCAGCTCATTTAATTCTACAATCTTTAATGCATGTATTCCATCCCATACAGTGGTGTCGCAAAGTGTCGTTGTTAGTATGAACCAATGCACAATAAATTAGCAATTTCATTGTTTGTTTTGTCTTTTTTTATCAACCTGTCATTCGATAAAACGTGGAAATACACACCGGTAATTGTAATTGTATTTGTAATTGAAAAATATAATTGTAATTGTATTTCCGATTGAAAGTTTCCAGCGAATTATGTGTACCATAATCAAGGAAAGTCATTCAAGTCCAGTTATTTGACACTTTTTTGTTACACTATTTCATTCACACATTTTTGTGTTCACTCTCATTATTATTTTTTGATAATCTTTTATCGTGATTAATTTTTATTCGTGTTTAATATCATTGTATGAGCTATAACCCTTTGCCTCCTGGTAACATTATTTGATGACTTAGTCTGCAGTGGATGACGTTTTTTTTCAAAACGTAGTGATGAAAAAAGAGACTGATTGGACTAATTTAATTTTTTGCCAAAATTGTTCCCACTTTTTCTTTTTATTCAATAATTTAAATGTATATTCATTTTTACAAAATATGCGCATTATCGATGCGCTTTGTGAAACACTGTTTGATGCCATACTATTTAATTTAATTTTTATAAATTACGAGCTTTCTGCTGCCACGCAAGCCTAATCCGCAATACTATCAAATGTATTCAATTGGAATTTGACATGACATTGTATGTATTAGAATCGGTGCTCAAATATAGACAAGACTGCAGGGAAAATAACATATATACACTCGAATTCAAAACATACGTTTGCTATTTATTTTACATAGATTATTTTTCAATCATTAACGGTATCCCATACGAGAAAATTTCAGGAAATGGCCACAAAAGAAGCTTAGAAAAGATAGATGACTATTTAAGCATAGAAGGAAGTAGAATACAAAAAGAACATGTTGTCATATGTAAAACCAATGTATATGAATATAACTTGTGTATCATCAGCGAATAAAGAAACGGTAACAAAGAGAGGTTCACAGTAGAAGACAAGAATGAGATGTGATAGAAAGAGATTGCAACCACAGTATAGGAAATCAAAGGAACATAGTATCGGCAAATCAATTGTAGCAACACTGACTAAAGAAATATAAATAGAAAAGTAAAGCAAATTGCCTGACAGACAAAGTGAGATAGGAGTGTAAAAGGGTGTAAAGTAAAAAAAAGGGAGGAAAAAAGAACAGGTAGAATAATCGTAGAAATAAAAATACATAGAGAGACTTCATGGAGTGTCAGTACTATTATAGTGCTCAAAGTCATATTTTGGCATGAACATATAATAACACCTAGTTATTATTCCGATTTTTAATCCTATCGATTTTTAAATTGCTCCCGCAAATCCCACCTCGAAGGGAAAAACAAATTATTTTAAAAACATATATCAATGCTGAAAACCAGTATCCATAATATCAGAAAAGCATAATACTCAGCTATTATAAGCTTTAAGTTAGTCATTAGACTAGATGAAAGCCTATAATAACTGTTGTAAGTACTGTAACTATATAATACATCTATATAGGCCTATTCATGTCTAGTATCATGTTTTTCGACTTGATATTTTTTTATCAAAAGTGATTTGAACATGTTTGGATCTAATCTGGAACTGTACAAATTGAGTTATTACTAGTATAATCAATCAGGAGGTATACATGCCTATATTACCCACTGTCTCTGAAAGATGTCTCTTAGGGCCATATGTCCGAAGCTAGTTTAGCTAACACGAAGTTTAGGCTTAACACAGTGTTAAGTAAAACAGTGTTTTAAAAAAAATAACCCGTATGCCAAAAGCAAGGTTAGCATCGTGTTAATAAACCATAAGGTTAAATCCTACACCAGTGTTGTAACACCGTGAAGCATACTTGCAGTGATTCCCCTCAGCGCCGACAATGGACACGTCCGACAAACACGATACGTTCCACCAATAGTAAGGTCCAAAACCATGATTCCGTGACCAACATTCTGCAAGTAACGTTTGACGGTTGTTTTAGGTAGCTTAAGGTATTTGTAAAAAAATAAGCTCCCACGCCTCTTTTAAAAAGGCGGGCGAAATTTTCTAGAGCGTAAAATCCAAAATGGCCGCCATCAGTCACGGTGAAAAGAAAAAAATCACTTATTTCATCCACTGATCTCCTAGTGGAACACATTTTTGAATGCATTTATGTAGAAAATGAATTTATTGAGGTCATAGTAGTATTATTTACCATATAATTGTAAAAATGTAAGATTTATATTACCAAAATAGGAAAACGCGTCAATCCGTTATAAACAGATAACTTTTGATCTGGCTGACTCAAAATGTCATGTAAAACCTCTTTTTATTTATATTTTTGGGGTGGGGAATCGATTTCTAGGGTTATTTTGACAATTGTGTGCTTCTTTCATGTGAAAATCCAAGATGGCCACCGTTCAGCATAAGGAAAAGCCCAAAATGATCAATTCATAGTGAATCAATTAAAAATGTGCTCTGCTATTTGAGGCTACAAAAAATGATGTCTCTCAAGTATATGGACTTGCTATGATTTGGGAACTTCCTCCCAATGCGGCGTTTGGTATGAAATGCATATAGTATTATTATGTTATACCCACGGGCATTATTGCATTCTGGGGGACCCATGTCCTGCGTATTTTAACAGTTGACTATACCTTTGAATATCATTATAATAGTATTTCTTGGCTGTGCCTACCAGGCTTGGGGCGAGTACTGGACAAAAGTACTCGAGTACAAGTACAAGTACTTGAAAAATTGACGAGTACAAGTACAAGTACAAGTACTGGATTTTCAAAAGTACTTGAGTACAAGTACAAGTACTTTGAAAAGTACTTGAGTACAAGTACCGAGTACTTTCGTTGTAAACTCTAATTAAGTACATAAAATTTATTAAATAAATAATTGATTATAATATATCTTACTTCATGTTGATATATGTGACCCGATCCGGCAAAATGAGTTTTAAGTCGCACTTTAGCAATTCATTATAAAGAAACAATTTTTTCTATTTATTTTATTTTAATACGTGTGGTATTTTTCAAAAGTGCACAAATTGCCTTTTTGAACATCAAATGCCATTTTCTCAAAAAAAAAAACGCAATTTCAGACTTCATATTTTTCTGAGTTTGTCAAGTCATATTTTCGGAGTTAAACACGCTACAGAGTTGTGTGATATACCATTTTATAGGTTTTTTGTGTAGGTGCGGGATATCTTAATAACTCCAATATTTAAATATGCGACTGACGACTCATTTTGTCGGGTCGGGTCACATATAGATTTATATATGAGTGGTGAAAATAATATTTTATGGGACAGGCCTATTATTAATATTGCATGATGCCATGTCCCAGCCAATAGCATGATATTGCATTTTCCAATCAGTGTACAACGTATTGTATGCTACATGTAGGCTTACTATTTGGCGAATCATAATAAATAAATAAGCACATGCTGGTATACAAATAGTCTGTGTCTAAAGCTTTACGTTGCAAAACACGCTAGTTTAAAAACTTTCAGTAGTCCTAATGATGGTAGAATTTTGGGCCAGTGCCGCCAACATTTGGCCGCCACTGTAATACACGTTTAAATGAGCCTGAACACACATTGTGTCATGGAAAAGATCAAGGCTATTAAAGGTATACGGATCACAATTCTGCCCTGAAAATTCAAAAGACGGTATCTGCTAACTTGTAAAGTGAACATAACTGCCTTTTGGCTTTGCACGGCAGAATTGCTTTGCGATAACAGGCACACTTTAGTTGCTGGTGACTGTGATATCAAATCAAATGTTTACCATAATACATGACTGTATATCCGTACAAGTTCAGCCCGGGAATACGCTGGCTGATAAATTTGCCTATTATTTGTATGCAATTTATAGGACGAGCACCTCAGTGTTGTATCTATTTTTATACTCGGTCCGTCATCACATTTCGGGGACGGAAAGGGTTATATAAAGCCGCCGTAGGCCTACAATTGACTCATTATGTAACCTCACACCTTTAACCCTTACGCGACACTAACGTGTTCAATTATATTTTTCTCTAATTTGTAGCTATAATTGCTGACTCAATTTCTAGCTTCAAATGACAAACTACATAATCACGATATTAAACAATAGACAAATAAAAAAATACATATTTTGGCTTACCTGCTGCTTACTGGTGACCTGACGCTTGTATATATATTGTACATTTTAGGGTAGTTCAGTTCGCTAGACACCTGACGTCTAGTAAACTTGTGCATGATTTCGTCTACTTTTATTTTTTATTTTTTCCTGTTTTTAGTATGTACAGCGATCCGATTTGTTTTGGATGAACCGCTTTATAAATGATTTGTAATAATGATATACAAAAAATAGTGGTGTCCCACAGATAAAGGGTGATGTTTGCCGTCTAAGTACTTTGGCCGTCTTTGTTTGAACAGTACTGTTATATCATGTGTTAATACTACGTACTTGATGGTTAATTCTTGTAAGGTCTCTGTGGATAAGACGTCGCGTTGTCGCGGTCGTGTTTTTTGATATTTACACAACACTGGTACTGAGTTGTATGAGCTATGGCAGTTTTAATATATCTTAGTCCACACCGAGTCTCAACTGCTTTATAAATATAACAGTTATAAACTACTTGCTCACTCAAGTGATATTATTTGTTCGGTGCTGGGGAAATGTCGGCTAAGTGTCTACGCAATTGGGCCAATATTGTGCAAATATTATGCAAATACGTATCGATCGTCCCAACAAAAACGATATTTAATTGAACCTATAGTAATCTTGGTACATAGTCTTCAACGTTGGCCCAACAATATACCACCATTGTTTCAATGCCTCATGTTTTCCGGGGCTTTGCTGCGAAGAACGAGGTGTTGTAAGTGTGATTCTTAAATCTCGCGACATTATTGTTAAAATCACGCCCCGCCCCTTTAATGATAGTCCTACTGTATAGTATAGTCACTTGTAAATGTTATATATCAACATATATTCCTGATTTCCAAAGAAACGTCTCTTGTCTTTTTTTAAGAATAGTTATTTAATTATCTTGTGAACTACACGAGGATAGTAGTATACACAAGGCAGAACAAGCATTATTAGCAGCATGATATTGTAAAAAAAAGTGCACTTCTGTTAAAAGTTGATGTGAGTAATTGGACTAGTTTTGAAATAATTTCAAAGTATTTATTAAATCTTTTTTCAATATATTAGCTAAACGGATGGTAAAAGAATCATTAACTGAATGTCCCATATCCTGCAATAATGATTTAGAATTTGTCTGTGAGCTTTTTGAATCAATTTAATATGACTAGTACTCGTAAAGTACTCGTAAGTACTCGTTAAAAGTACTTTTATTTTTAAAAGTACTTGAGTACAAGTACGAGTACAAGTACTTTTTAAAAGTACGAGTACTGAGTACCGACGAGTACTGCAAAATCGGTACTCGAGTACCAAAGTACCGAAGTACCGAGTACTTTGGCCCCAAGCCTGGTGCCTACTAGTCTTGTATGAATGTTCACAAGATATCTTAGATTGTGATTTTAGTTTTATATAATTTCACTAGGAATTATTGATAATGTCTATCATTTCGAGTCAATTATTGTTTTTCTTTACGTTATTTTTCTGAATATCAGATGATGTTTTCGTTGAAATATATGTTTTACAACTTACTTGTATTGATTTTTGTAACCTGAAATAGCAGAGCACATAACATATTTAATTGATTCACTGTGATTGATCATTTTGGGCTTTTCCTTATAAATGCTGAACGGCGGCCATCTTGAATTTTCACATGAAGGAAACACATATTTTAAAAAATAACCCCACAAATCGACTCCCCACCCCAAAAATATATAATAAAGAGGTGTTACATAAAATTTTAGGTCAGCCAGATCAAAAGCTAGCTGTTTTTAACGGATTGCACCCCTCGGTGACGCGTTTTCCTATTTTGGGGGTATAAATCTTACATTTTTACACTTCTATGGTAAATAATAATACTATGATTTCAATAAATATATTTTCTACATAAATGCATTCAAAAATGTGTTCCACTGGGAGATCTGCGGATGAAATAAGTGAATTATTTCTTTTCACTGTGACCGATGGCGGATTTTACGCTCTAGAAAATTCCGCCCGCCTTTTTAAATGAGGCGTAGGAGCTTATTTTTTACAAATACCTTAAGCTACCTAAAACAACCGTCAAACGTTACTTGCAGAAGGTTGGTCACGGAATCATGGGTTTGGACCCTACTACAATGGTGCTTTATTGTTCCTGCCAGCGTCGAAGACCACGGCCCAACATTAATTCACCAACGGCACAGCGTGTCGTGTTTGCAGGTGGCTGTCCTGGTTGTGAAGATCAGCCATGACAATTTAACCTTCCCAACCTACAAATGCTCCTTCTCATTTACATTCGCCGTGATAAATCGCAATTCCAACTTTATATGCCTTAACCCTTTCACCGCGGGTGGCGCCAAAAGGCGACCACCTGGCAGACCGCGGATGTCGCCTTCTGGCGACATCTGTAATGACTGTTTTTATTTAAAAAATTATTTAATTCAGCGCTCAGGCATTTTATGACATTATACTTCAGCGGTGAAAGGGTTAAGATGAAAGAAATTTACCTTATTTGATGAAATATGCAATGGGTATATATACAAAATCAAAACTGCGCAATAAAATCTAAGAGAATAAAATTATTGAATTATTATATACTTTTTATGATACACCATAACATCTAAGATAATACAAAATGCCTTAACCCTTTCAGGACAGGGACCGTCTGTTGACGTCTGAATCTAACGTACATAGACGTCAGACGTCTAAAGGCGCTCCATGCGCTGAAAGAATGAAAAACATTATAATTGCCGCACACCCATTACATAGGTAGGGGGTAACTCAATCTAAGCAGAAGGGGCTAATGAAGACATTATTTCAAATTGAAACAAATCATTAATGTTTCGGTTAGCTCGTTCTGCTTCAGTTGAGTACCTATATATGTTATAGGTCTACTGCCATATTAATTTTATTTATTTATTATTATTTTTTTAGCATGGGGACCGCCTTTAGACGTCCGAATTTGACGTCTACAGACGGTCCCCGTGCTGAAAGGGTTAATACATTTTGTATTATATCAGATGTTATTGTGCCCCGTCATTTATTATCTTATTATTATATTAAATGATTTTTTTTGTAAACCTTTCCAGTCGTCATCTGGTCTACATTTTTAGGGACCACTATTGGAAATAGGAGTCACCAGACCCTGTATAGTGTCTTTTATCCCTGGTGACCAGCATGGTGGTTCTGATTGTTTTATAATCATGCTTACATGTACTGTTTTACTGAAATTTAAAAAAAATCTCATACTTTATACGGAATTTATTTTAGCGTTGTAAAGGTTAATATTTCATTGTCATATGTATGTACAATAAAATCCGAGAAAAGGAGAACATTTAATTAATCCGATTGGTGTATTAGTATTTAATTGTGGTAGGCATGCATAGATGTGTGTATAATTTTGTTTGGTAAATCACTGATTTGAAAATAAAGAAGTTGATACCTGCAATGGCATACAAATTATTTTGATTTGCTTTTCCATTAAATATAACAAAATATTTGATAATGTTGATTTTTTTCTAATGACTCCACACAATTATGAGTGTCGTCTATTTATATTCCATGGATAATTATGATAATTCAGCAATTTCTATGATTCTATTTCAAATTGCTGTTGCCATCAAGGGTTAACTTCTGGAAACACTGCAGTACTGCCAGTAACACTGCAGTACTGTCAGTCACACTGCAGTACTGTCAGTCACACTGCAGTACTGTCAGTTATACTGCAGTACTGCCAGTAACACTGCAGTACTGTCAGTCACACTGCAGTACTGTCAGTTACATTGCGGTACTGCCAGTAACACTGCAGTACTGCCAGTAACACTGCAGTACTGTCAGTCACACTGCAGTACTGTCAGTCACACTGCAGTACTGTCAGTTACATTGCGGTACTGCCAGGTACACTGCAGTACTGCCAGTTACACTGCAGTACTGCCAGCTACACTGCAGTACTGCCAGTTACACTGCAGTACTGCCAGTTACACTGCAGTACTGCCAGTAACACTGCAGTACTGTCAGTCACACTGCAGTACTGTCAGTCACACTGCAGTACTGTCAGTTACATTGCGGTACTGCCAGTTACACTGCAGTACTGCCAGTTACACTGCAGTACTGCCAGTTACACTGCAGTATTGTCAGTTACACTGCAGTACTGCCAGTTACACTGCAGAACTGTCAGTTATACTGCAGTACTGCCAGTCACACTGCAATACTGTCAGTCACACTGCAGTACTGTCAGTTACATTGCGGTACTGCCAGTTACACTGCAGTACTGCCATTACACTGCAGTACTGCCAGTAACACTGCAGTACTGTCAGTCACACTGCAGTACTGTCAGTCACACTGCAGTACTGTCAGTTACATTGCGGTACTGCCAGTTACACTGCAGTACTGCCAGTTACACTGCAGTACTGCCAGTTACACTGCAGTATTGTCAGTTACACTGCAGTACTGCCAGTTACACTGCAGTACTGTCAGTTATACTGCAGTACTGCCAGTCACACTGCAGTACTGTCAGTCACACTGCAGTACTGTCAGTTACATTGCGGTACTGCCAGTTACACTGCAGTACTGCCATTACACTGCAGTACTGCTAGTAACACTGCAGTACTGTCAGTTATACTGCAGTACTGCCAGTCACATTGCAGTACTGTCAGTTACACTGCAGTACTGCCAGTTACACTGCAGCACTGCCAGTTACATTGCAGTACTGTCAGTTACATTGCAGTACGGTCAGTTACATTGCAGTACTGCCAGTTACATTGCAGTACTGTCAGTTACAATGCAGTACTGTCAGTTACATTGCACTACAGTCAGTTACATTGCAGTACAGTCAGTTACATTGCAGTACTGTCAGTTACATTGCAGTACTGTCAGTTACATTGCAGTACTGCCAGTTAGACTGCGGTACTGCCAGTTACATTGCAGTACTGTTAGTTACATTGCAGTACTGTCAGTTACATTGCACTACAGTCAGTTACACTGCAGTACTGCCAGTTACACTGCAGTACTGCCAGTTACACTGCAGTACTGCCAGTAACACTGCAGTACTGTCAGTCACACTGCAGTACTGTCAGTCACACTGCAGTACTGTCAGTTACATTGCGGTACTGCCAGTTACACTGCAGTACTGCCAGTTACACTGCAGTACTGCCAGTTACACTGCAGTATTGTCAGTTACACTGCAGTACTGCCAGTTACACTGCAGTACTGTCAGTTATACTGCAGTACTGCCAGTCACACTGCAGTACTGTCAGTCACACTGCAGTACTGTCAGTTACATTGCGGTACTGCCAGTTACACTGCAGTACTGCCATTACACTGCAGTACTGCCAGTAACACTGCAGTACTGTCAGTCACACTGCAGTACTGTCAGTCACACTGCAGTACTGTCAGTTACATTGCGGTACTGCCAGTTACACTGCAGTACTGCCAGTTACACTGCAGTACTGCCAGTTACACTGCAGTATTGTCAGTTACACTGCAGTACTGCCAGTTACACTGCAGTACTGTCAGTTATACTGCAGTACTGCCAGTCACACTGCAGTACTGTCAGTCACACTGCAGTACTGTCAGTTACATTGCGGTACTGCCAGTTACACTGCAGTACTGCCATTACACTGCAGTACTGCCAGTAACACTGCAGTACTGTCAGTTATACTGCAGTACTGCCAGTCACATTGCAGTACTGTCAGTTACACTGCAGTACTGCCAGTTACACTGCAGCACTGCCAGTTACATTGCAGTACTGTCAGTTACATTGCAGTACGGTCAGTTACATTGCAGTACTGCCAGTTACATTGCAGTACTGTCAGTTACAATGCAGTACTGTCAGTTACATTGCACTGCAGTCAGTTACATTGCAGTACAGTCAGTTACATTGCAGTACTGTCAGTTACATTGCAGTACTGTCAGTTACATTGCAGTACTGCCAGTTAGACTGCGGTACTGCCAGTTACATTGCAGTACTGTTAGTTACATTGCAGTACTGTCAGTTACATTGCACTACAGTCAGTTACACTGCAGTACTGTCAGTTACACTGCAGTACTGTCAGTTACATTGCAGTACTGTCAGTTACACTGCAGTACTGTCAGTTACATTGCAGTACTGTCAGTTACATTGTAGTACTGTCAGTTACATTGCAGTACTGTCAGTTACATTGTAGTACTGTCAGTTACATTGCAGTACAGTACTGTCAAATACACTGCAGTACTGTCAGTTATACTGCGGTACTGCCAGTTACACTGCAGTACTGCCAGTTACACTGCAGTACTACCAGTCACATTGCAGTACTGTCAGTTACACTGCAGTACTGTCAGTTACACTGCAGTACTGCTAGTTACACTGCAGTACTACCAGTTACACTGCAGTACTGTCAGTTACAATGCAGTACTGTCAGTTACATTGTAGTACTGTCAGTTACATCGCAGTACTGTCAGTTACATTGTAGTACTGTCAGTTACATTGCAGTACAGTACTGTCAAATACACTGCAGTACTGTCAGTTATACTGTGGTACTGCCAGTTACACTGCAGTACTACCAGTTACAATGCAGTGCTGTCAGTTACATTGCAGTACTGCCAGTTACATTGCAGTACTGGCAGTTACACTGCAGTACTGCCAGTTACATTGCAGTACTGTCAGTTACATTGCAGTACTGTCAGTTACATTGCAATACAGTCAGCTACATTGCAGTACTGCCAGTTACATTGCAGTACTGCCAGTTACACTGCAGTACTGCCAGTTACATTGCAGTACTGTCAGTTACAATGCAGTACTGTCAGTTACAATGCAGTACTGTCAGTTACACTGCAGTAATGTCAGTTATACTGCAGTACTGCCAGTTACACTGCAGTACTGCCAGTTACACTGCAGTACTGTCAGTTACATTGTAGTACTGTCAGTTACATTGCAGTACTGTCAGTTACATTGTAGTACTGTCAGTTACATTGCAGTACAGTACTGTCAAATACACTGCAGTACTGTCAGTTATACTGCGGTACTGCCAGTTACACTGCAGTACTGCCAGTTACACTGCAGTACTACCAGTCACATTGCAGTACTGTCAGTTACACTGCAGTACTGTCAGTTACACTGCAGTACTGCCAGTTACACTGCAGTACTACCAGTTACACTGCAGTACTGTCAGTTACAATGCAGTACTGTCAGTTACATTGTAGTACTGTCAGTTACATCGCAGTACTGTCAGTTACATTGTAGTACTGTCAGTTACATTGCAGTACAGTACTGTCAAATACACTGCAGTACTGTCAGTTATACTGCGGTACTGCCAGTTACACTGCAGTACTACCAGTTACAATGCAGTGCTGTCAGTTACATTGCAGTACTGCCAGTTACATTGCAGTACTGGCAGTTACACTGCAGTACTGCCAGTTACATTGCAGTACTGTCAGTTACATTGCAGTACTGTCAGTTACATTGCAATACAGTCAGCTACATTGCAGTACTGCCAGTTACATTGCAGTACTGCCAGTTACACTGCAGTACTGCCAGTTACATTGCAGTACTGTCAGTTACAATGCAGTACTGTCAGTTACAATGCAGTACTGTCAGTTACACTGTAGTACTGCCAGTTACACTGCAGTAATGTCAGTTATACCGCAGTACTGCCAGTTACACTGCAGTACTGCCAGTTACACTGCAGTACTGCCAGTTACATTGCAGTACTGTCAGTTACATTGTAGTACGGTCAGTTACATTGCAGTACTGCCAGTTACATCGCAGTACTGTCAGTTACAATGCAGTACTGTCAGTTACATTGCACTACAGTCAGTTACATTGCAGTACAGTCAGTTACATTGCAGTACTGTCAGTTACATTGCAGTACTGTCAGTTACATTGCAGTACTGCCAGTTAGACTGCGGTACTGCCAGTTACATTGCAGTACTGTTAGTTACATTGCAGTACTGTCAGTTACATTGCACTACAGTCAGTTACACTGCAGTACTGTCAGTTACACTGTAGTACTGTCAGTTACATTGCAGTACTGTCAGTTACACTGCAGTACTATCAGTTACATTGCAGTACTGCCAGTTACACTGCAGTACTGTCAGTTACATTGAAAAACTGTCAGTTACACTGCAGTACTGTCAGTTACACTGCAATACTGTCAGTTACATTGCAGTGCTGCCAGTTACACTGCAGTACTGCCAGTTACATTGCAGTACTGTCAGTTACATTGAAGTACTGTCAGTTATATTGCAGTGCTGTCAGTTACATTGCAGTACTGCCAGTTACATTGCAGCACTGGCAGTTACACTGCAGTACTGCCAGTTACATTGCAGTACTGTCAGTTACATTGCAGTACTGTCAGTTACATTGCAATACAGTCAGTTACATTGCAGTACGGCCAGTCACATTGCAGTACTGCCAGTTACACTGCAGTACTGCCAGTTACATTGCAGTACTGTCAGTTACAATGCAGTACTGTCAGTTACAATGCAGTACTGTCAGTTACACTGTAGTACTGCCAGTTACACTGCAGTAATGTCAGTTATACTGCAGTACTGCCAGTTACACTGCAGTACTGCCAGTTACATTGCAGTACTGTCAGTTACATTGCAGTACGGTCAGTTACATTGCAGTACTGCCAGTTACATCGCAGTACTGACAGTTACAATGCAGTACTCTCAGTTACATTGCACTACAGTCAGTTACATTGCAGTACAGTCAGTTACATTGCAGTACTGTCAGTTACATTGCAGTACTGTCAGTTACATTGCAGTACTGCCAGTTAGACTGCGGTACTGCCAGTTACATTGCAGTACTGTTAGTTACATTGCAGTACTGTCAGTTACATTGCACTACAGTCAGTTACATTGCAGTACTGCCAGTTACACTGCAGTACTGTCAGTTACATTGCAGTTCTGTCAGTTACACTGCAGTACTGTCAGTTACACTGCAGTACTGCCAGTTACACTGCAGTACTGTCAGTTACATTGCACTACAGTCAGTTACATTGCAGTACTGCCAGTTACACTGCAGTACTGTCAGTTACATTGCACTACAGTCAGTTACATTGCAGTACTGCCAGTTACACTGCAGTACTGTCAGTTACATTGCAGTACTGCCAGTTACATTGCAGTACTGTCAGTTACATTGCAGTACTGTCAGTTACATTGCAGTACTGCCAGTTACACTGCGGTACTGCCAGTTACATTGCAGTACTGTTAGTTACATTGCAGTACTGTCAGTTATATTGCACTACAGTCAGTTACATTGCAGTACTGCCATTTATACTGCAGTACTGCCAGTTACATTGCAGTACTGTCAGTTACATTGCAGTACTGCCAGTTACACTGCAGTACTGTCAGTTACATTGCAGTACTGTCAGTTACATTGCAGTACTGTCAGTTACACTGCAGTACTGTCAGTTACATTGCAGTACTGCCAGTTACATTGCAGTACTGCCAGTTACATTGCAGTACTGCCAGTTACATTGCAGTTCAGTCAGTTCAATTTTACCAGCTCCAATAACCATCGTATATTGTGTTATCAGTGATGCGCTACCCCTATTGTCGGCAATGTAACTGTATTCAACAGAAAATAAAAATTAACCCTTTAAACTCTCTAGGATAAAATGGCTTAACCAGCAAACACGATATGTGGTACCAATGTTGGGATAATGTTGAGCCAACATTAAGCCAATATTGGTTCAAAAACTTGTGTTTGCTGGATTAATTCTCAAATCTTGTTCCATCCTATAATCCCTTGACCTTGCTGAAGGAATAATTATGTAGCATATATTGCCAATGAGAGATGATAATCAATCACGTAACTGTCAAATGGTTAACTATGTGACTTATTCAGCAGAACATTAACCCTTTAACTTCTAAAGGATCAAACTTTTAGTTTTACTCAACTGGTTTCATTCTCTAATTAAATTATTTGGGAGATAAAAATTAACCTTTTCACTGCTATGGCTTAATTCTATAACTGTACTCTAGGATATGGACATTAACCCTTAGAGCTCTACATTTGTCCATTTTCCAGATCAGAATCGTGTTTAGTATAAGTATTAACACGTCTCTAGTATGATATCACGTCTTGCATGCATTGTTTCATCGCAAATTATGCTCACTCCCAAGATTTCTTTTCTCGACCTAAAAAAACGGCAGAAAAAGTTTATTAGTTTTGCATGTGATATTGTGTCTTAATGACCACTAAAACTGTTAATTTTGAAATGTTTTCCTTACAATGTAATGCTGTATTTACTGATACAAATTAAAGCTATATTCTCGCGTAAAATGATTGGATTCAATATTACACTGAAGCTATAGTGGGGCCTATCACAACGTTGGAAGCTAGATGTGTTGTGAAGAACAATAAATTTACAAAGTTATACACCTAGAAATAGATCAACATAAACAATCATCAGAATACATTCCATTCAGTAATTAGTTTTATCTTATAGTTTATCTGACTTATATTGTTTTCATTTTGATTTTAATTTCTGTTCTGTTTAATATAAATACTCCAATACAGCATCATGCATAGGCCTTTAAACTCATAAAGAAGATTGGTGAAAGATGGGTGATAATAGATGACTACTAACAAAATCAGTCGGCTAAAAATGTCGCCAGATTAAAATGGGAGACGTCATTTTAATATGGAAGTTGTTTAACACACCTTTTTAATTATATTGTATCAATTACAGGTGATGAGATGTTTTATCTAGATCCCAATATTATGACATTATATCTTCAGGTGTAATGTTTAAAAGTTTTTTACGCGAATGTATAGGTTGAAAGAGAAAAATCATCAAAATCAGTAAGAAAACGTGGATCTCCAGTTGCTACAGTTAAGTAATGAGGATAGAGGTCAAGGGTCAGAGTTGAGATCTTACGACAGTGCCTGAGGTATGTGATGACATCACTAAGGCCCTGGTAATGAGGTTAGAGGTCAAGGGTCAGAGGTGAGAGTTGAGATCTTACCACAGTTTCTGAGGTATGTGATGACGTCACTTAGACCCTGGCTCCTAGCCATGTCTAGAGCTGTACGACCTTTGACTGACTCTGTCTTTACGTCGACTCCATTCACCACCAACCACTTCAAAGTCTCTGATCAAAATACCCCCAAAAGTTAACAATAGTGGTATCACCAGCATCACAACATAAATATGACCCAACTATCACATTGTGAGAACAAAATTGCGTGAAAAAAACTTTTCAGAAATTGTGCACTAAACTGATTTATATTCAAAGTTTTTTTTTATTAAAATAAACTGAATACATGATTGTGCATCTTCAGAGTAATTAGAGCATTTAGTGACCTCTAACCTCATTATGGAAACAACTTCAAAGATCAAAAAAGGTTTCCATTAAACTGTACACTAAAATATGATCCAACTATCATAATGTGACAAATATTGTGACAGCAAATACTGTGACAGCAAATACTGTGACAAATACTGTGACAGCAAATATTGTGACAAATACTATGACAGATACTTTGACAGCAAATACTGTGACAGCAAGTTTGTTTAAAATGTACACTAAATTATAATATATATTATTTTTATATTTCAAACATTTTAAAATTAAATAGGCCTACATAACATTATGTATTTTGTAGCTTCATGGACATAATCTTTTTCTCACCTAAGTGGCCATTTCTCGCCGCTAGATGGACACCTGTACATCCGTTACCGTCCACCTGGTTGATATCACAGCCGTGTTTCAAGATAGCCTGTAACAAACCAATACCCTAAGATCTAAATTTACAGAGCGGAATCCACAGTGCTGGTGGTAGACTGATTAGATAATTTTCCTTTTCGAAATTTAGTTTAAACATTCTGAAGTTAATGGATTTGGGGCTATTATCAAACCTAAGATAGCCTGTAACAATATATAAGTACGAACATTGATACAAACTAAAACACTAAGATAGCCTGCAATAGTATGCAAGTACGAACATTAATCCAAAACAATACACTAACAATGTCGCATGTAACACTATGTAAGTACGAATATTGATACAAACCAATACCCTCAGATAGCATGCACAAATATACAAGTACGGATATTGATACAAACCAATACCTTGAGATAGCCTGTAACAATATACAAGTACGAGCATTGATACAAACCAATACCCTAAGATAGCCTGTAATAATATACAAGTACGAACATTGATACAAACCAATACACTAAGATAGAATGTAACGATATATAAGTACGCACATTGATACAAGCCACTATGCTAAGATAGTCTGTAACAATGTATAAGTAGGAACATTGATACAAACCAATATCATAAGAGCCTGTAACAATATACAAGTACGATTGAGCAGTATCAGCTAAGGCTGGGGGCAGATGAATTACACTAAAGACGGCTGTATTTTACAACATCAACATTGTCTTTGTAACGTTATAACTGTTTGAGACAAGCTCAGCATTTAACACTAAATGTTTTAATTACTCCCTAAAAGCTCACACTAAACATTATAGAGTATATGTTTTTTTCTGTTTCGTCGGTCACAATAAAACTTACATGTACATATACATTGCAGGATTGGCTGAAGCTATATGTAGGGGCTTGCCTCCATGTCATATTTACTTTTGGGAAAGGTAAATTGTCAATTGGCTGAGGATTTATGTAGGGGCGTGATTTTGTGTCGTACTTACTTTGAGGAAAGGTAGATGTCCGTTGGCTGAGGTTGTATGTAGGGGCGTGACTTCGTGTCATACTTACTTTGAGGAAAGGTATATGTCCATTGGCTGACACTATATGTAGAGGCGTGATTTCCTGTCATACTTACTTTGAGGAAAGGTATATGTCCATTGGCTGACGCTATGTGTAGGGGCGTGATTTCGTGTCATACTTACTTTGAGGAAAGGTAGATGTCAATTGGCTGACGCTATGTGTAGGGGCGTGATTTCGTGTCGTACTTACTTTGAGGAAAGGTAGATGTCAATTGGCTGACGTTATGTGTAGGGGCGTGATTTCGTGTCATACTTACTTTGAGGAAAGGTATATGTCCATTGGCTGACGCTATGTGTAGGGGCGTGATTTCGTGTCATACTTACTTTGAGGAAAGGTAGATGTCAATTGGCTGACGTTATGTGTAGGGGCGTGATTTCGTGTCATACTTACTTTGAGGAAAGGTATATGTCCATTGGCTGACGCTATGTGTAGGGGCGTGATTTCGTGTCATACTTACTTTGAGGAAAGGTAGATGTCCGTTGGCTGACGCTATGTGTAGGGGCGTGGCTCCATAGAAATCTCTGGCACTGGGGTTCTAATAAAAACAATAATATAACGAACATAATCTGAACAATAATGATGACACTTGATGTGGAAAGCAATGGTGGGAATGGTCTCTTGAAAAAAATAGTCAAGAATTGTGATAACTAATATCTCAGATAGGAGTCTACTCCTGTGAATTCATTTGGTTTGAAATAAATAATTCAGTTTATATCTATCGTTTTTATCATGCACACCTGTCCATTCTCCAACGCTTCCGATAATTCACGTAAATTTCCATAAAAAGCTGAAAAACAAAAATAAAGCAATAATCACTAATAGCTTTAAATATAAAGTACAATGTACGTTTTGTGAAAGTTAAAGATTAAATGTAGATGAATGATGGACTGATGAATATTACAGAATAGTTTGTATTTGACGGCGATGTGTTAATTCTTGGGAAATTCGGGTTCCAGCTGAGTCATTTCAAAATGCCATGGTACGTCTCAAATGAGTCATTTTATTCACCTGGATCAAATGAGTCATTTGATCTAGACGAATAAAATGACTCTGTATGGGGCATAACCCTTTCAGCGCGGGGACCGTCGTCATACGTCAGAATCTGAAGTCTGTACATGTTGGATTCTGACATATAAAGACGGTTCCCACATTGAAAGAACGAAAATAGTTATAATGGCCGTAGACCCATAACATAGGTATTCAAATGAATCAGGAAGAGCTAACTAAGACATTTATGATGATTTCAAATTGAAATAAACCCTTTATGCAACATTATTTCAGCGTTGTCAAATGAGGGTCAAATGAGTCATTTGATTGATATGGATAAAATGACTCTGGTATGGGGCGCAAATGAGTCATTTGATCCAGTAAATGTCATAATAAGGTTCAAATGAGTCATTTGATCCAGTAAATGCCCTGTTGGGGTTCAAAAAAATGAAATGAAATGAATCGGGCTTTAGGCCACCTTTGTGTACATATAGGCTAAACTGGGCCAGGAGAACCTCCTGAGGATGGTGAGATGAATGAGATGACACTGTCCTCCAGACACAGGATTCGAAATTCGAGCCCTGGCGGTCTGAGGCCGAGCACGCTACCTCTCGGTCACGGAGGCTCCCCACAATACTGACTTTCACACGTGGATAGGGAAGAAACATTTTTGTTTCTTTCAAACCGCCGAGACCGGGAACCGAACCCCGAACTCTAGCGTTGATACAAACCAATACCCTAAAATAGCCTGTAATAATATACAAGTACATGACACTGTCCTCCAGACACAGGATTCGAAATTCGAGCCCTGGCGGTCTGAGGCCGAGCACGCTACCTCTCGGTCACGGAGGCTCCCCACAATACTGACTTTCACACGTGGATAGGGAAGAAACATTTTTGTTTCTTTCAAACCGCCGAGACCGGGAACCGAACCCCGAACTCTAGCGTGAAAGGCAGTGGTGCTAACCACTACCCTGGGGCCCCCGCCCTGTTGGGGTTCAACTAGGTCATTTGATCCAGTAAAAGCCCTGTGGGACTCAAATGAGTCATTTAATCAAGTAAATGCTCTAATAGGGTTCAAATGAGTCATTTGATCCAGTAAATGATCTGATAGGGTTCAAATGAATCATTTGATCAAGTAAATGCGCTAATAGGGTTCAAATGAATCATTTGATCAAGTAAATGCGCTAATAGGGTTCAAATGAGGCATTTGATCAAGTAAATGCGCTAATAGGGTTCAAATGAGGCATTTGATCAAGTAAATGCGCTAATAGGGTTCAAATGAGGCATTTGATCAAGTAAATGCGCTAATAGGGTTCAAATGAGGCATTTGCTCCAGTAAATGCTCTAATAGGGTTCAAATGAATCATTTGATCAAGTAAATGCGCTGATAGGGTTCAAATGAGGCATTTGCTCCAGTAAATGCTCTAATAGGGTTCAAATGAGGCATTTGCTCCAGTAAATGCGCTAATAGGGTTCAAATGAGGCATTTGATCAAGTAAATGCGCTAATAGGGTTCAAATGAGACATTTGATCCAGTAAATGCGCTAATAGGGTTCAAATGAGGCATTGGCTCCAGTAAATGCTCTAATAGGGTTCAAATGAGGCATTTGCTCCAGTAAATGCTCTAATAGGGTTCAAATGAGGCATTTGCTCCAGTAAATGCTCTAATAGGGTTCAAATGAGCCATTTAAACCAGTAAATGCCCTAATAAGGTTCAAATGAGGTATTTGATCCAGTAAATGCCCTGTAAAGTTCAAATCGAACAAGGAAGGCTCAAATTAAAACATTGCTACTGAGACTATTATTATTATGACAATATAATTTTTACGTAATTTTAGTTCGAATAATAAAACTGATATCGACCAGGGCTTAAAGTGACCGTACCTAAATGGTCATTTACACGAATAGTCCCGCGGGAAATATTCAATGTCGACTATATTAATAATAATACCTATTATACACAGCAGTATTATGGCAAGACATTTACCAGCAGTAACCGTTCTTGTGAAGAGAACTTCACATCAATGTGAAGTGTGTATAGTGCGTGAGGTTACCACGGTAACTGTATTTCCTGGTAAATAACAGGTGGTTGCAGAGCTCTAATGATGTACGAGCACCAACCGCTCTCAGATCAATATGTATTTAAGGAAACGTCAATTCTGTTTTTGTTTAAGGTTGGGTCAAGGTTGCTTTATTGTTGGGCCAGTTTGTAAACTGGAATAACTTGTTTATTTTGCAATCAGAACGATATATCGTCGCCTCGGAGCTAAAGGATCCTATCTGCCACTCTAACGAGTGTCAGACAGGATCCTTTAGCTCCCAGGCGACGATATAGGAAATTGTTTGCAACAACTTTCTCATGGTGGACCCTTCCCTTGCATGTGCGTATATAAGTAAAAACAATATCTATAACATTATAAACCGTTTGAACGTCCTAGACAACACCGCTTCTCGTGGTAGGGCTTCTCAATTGATCGGGATAACCAGGAGAATATTAGCCACACTAGCTGTGAAATCTATGTCTGTGTCCTTTCTTCACCAAGCTCTGTGGGTTTAAGTTAATGTTGCTAGCACTGCTCTTTTCATTGCTCAAGTAGGGTTTAAGTAGTCAGCAGCATGGTGTAAATGGTCAGCAGCATGATGTAAAGGGTCAGCACCATGATGTAAATGGTCAGCTGCTGGGTGTAAATGGTCAGCTGCAAAGTATAAATGGTCAGCAGCAGGGTGTAAATGGTCAGCAGCAGGATGTGAATAGTCAGCAGCAGGGTGTGAATAGTCAGCAGCAGGGCGTAAATGATCAACAGCAGGGTGTAAATGGTCAGCAGCAGGGTGTAAATGGTCAGCACCAGGGTGTCAAATAGTTACTAGCAGGATGTAAATGCTCAGTCAACAGATTTACTGTTCCCCAAGGCTAGAAGGAACACTCCATGCTGCGGCTCTTTTCAGCCGATCGCCTCAGATGAAATGGCCATGACATGGCATAAGCCTCACATAAGCTATTGTTACACTAGACCAACACAAGGTGGTACATGTCTCTGTCTATACTATGTTACACTAGAGACTAGATAAATATATCGGTGTATACCATCACAGACATCACCTGTATATCTCTCTTGTTACACTTAGTCCGGTCAATAAAAAACTGGGATAGGAAAAATGGCGCACAAAAGCTTTTTTGCTGCATTTGAGTACATAATGACCTAATGGTCATTAAAAATAATTTTAGAACAAAAAGTTTACCTAATTCTATGGTGGGCTAAGGTCACAAAAGGTCAAATCCAAAATAGCCGTTGTCAGGGTCATTTGTTGAAGAATATACCAGAATATGTACAAAATGGGAAAAGACGCATCGTATTACACCTAATTCTAGAGCTGAGAAAGTGAAAAAAATATGTACAAAATGAAAAAGATGCACCGTATTACACCTAATTCTAGAGCTGAGAAAGTGAAAAAAATCACTTTTATTATGATGACCTTGATAACAAAAATAACATGTAAGCTGAATTATCCTTACAAAAGACATGAAAAAGATGTATTACACTTGATTCTAGTGCTAAACGTGAAGCAATTATCCCGGATTTGACCTTTCTGTAACCTTAGCCCACCATCGATTTTGGTAAACTTTTTTTCTGGTCTAAGGAGGTCAAATATATAATATGTGGAAAATTTTTTGTCCTCAGCTTTTCCTATCTTCAAGGATTTGAAAGACTTATTGACTACACTGGACAAACACTAGTTAGATGATTGCGATAGGGAAACATCCGACCCTGTCAGGACTCGAATTCGGTTCTTCCGAGTTTTGAGCCATAATCGGACCAAATTCTGGACCAAATGAAATGAATCGGGTTTTCCACCTTTGTACACATATAGGCTAAACTGGGCCAGGAGAACCTCCTGAGGATGGTGAGATGATTGAGATGACACTACCCTCCAGACAAATGTTTCGAAATTCGAGCCCTCGCTGTCTGAGGTCGAGCACGATACCACTCGGTCACGGAGGTTCCCCGCAATAATGAATCAATTTTTTTGGACCAAATGAGCCATCGTGCAGGCCACGGCGCGGCCGTGTCGCTACAATGACATACCACATTTATAAACAAACCATTTGAATGCATTTATCAAAGGTATGACAAAGTTATACAAAGTTATTGTTATACAAGGTAGTGAACAGAACTTTCGTAAACTTGTACGATGATTGTTGTATAATAATCTAGCATTGCAAACAGATAAATACGTTGCCTACCCGGTACCTGTGAAAATATAACAAAATTAACTAGGTGACTATTATATCGCACATGATATATAGCCTGGTGATTAGTCTTACCAGCTTGGTGAACACATGGTTGGCTCATGTTGATCACGTGGTGTGACGTCACGTGATTATGTGATCTCTAAACCTGAGGTAATCCTGAGCCTACACTAAGGCGTCAAAATGTATCATCCACGCAACGAGCCGTCATAATAATGACGGAATGTACCGAATACAAGACAGTGCTGATTCTGGCTCCATCCCTCTCCAGACAATCCCCGAAATGATGTCGTTTATAGATCCACCCCTCCACAGGCGATCTGATATTTAGATGCACCCACTCCTCTCACCTCCGCGCATGCGCTCTGATCATCAACTATAGATGTACTAATTACCAGGAGCCCGGATGTATGTGTAATGTGGCGCCATCTTCAGGTGAGTGTCTGTCTAATGTTACAGGAGCTTCTCATTTAACATTGATTTTTCACACATTATAGGACGGCACAACGGCTACATTTATCCGGACCCGTAGCCAGGGCGGGGGCGACCCCCCCCCCCTTCTAACGGCTGAAGGTTCACAAGCAACATTGGTTCAACGTCTCAGTAGGCCTACCATGAGAAAAAAAATTGATCATCAACAGAATTGAAACTTCGTGATGTTATTATATCCTAATATACCGTTTCTGGCACAAAAATACTTTATATTTATAGGAACATTAAATGTTATTGTGTCATGTTTTGCTAGTACATATTAGACATTTATTTTACACTTACATTGTGACTGTTATGAATATTTACTAAGCCGTGTAATGAGATAAAGTGACATAATAAGTAGTTATTAATATAGGCGTAAATCGTCCCTAAATGCATCGTATTATTCTGGAACAGACCTGTGCTTCGTGACATTGTACCTAAAAACTGTTTAACTATAAAGCTTTGGTTTTAAGCAAACATTAATATTCGACTTTCAGCATTACTTTATTGCTACTCATTAATTAGCAATCATTAT
Organism: Flabesymbios commensalis; assembly: GCA_964017125.1. Lineage (NCBI taxonomy): Eukaryota > Metazoa > Annelida > Polychaeta > Terebellida > Flabelligeridae > Flabesymbios > Flabesymbios commensalis. The sequence continues at coordinate 74,404,346 of OZ024913.1, read as the reverse complement.
GTGGTTTTATCTCCTACGTATACATGGGAAAAATCATAGCTGACAACTACACTAAACTATATAACTTGAAGGTGTCTTCTTGTCTTAAGGCAAGTTTGTGGTTTAGACACTCTAATTAAATTTAAAATGTCTCGTGTCATCTCAGATCCGGGTTACAGCTTGCGGGTAGAGCTGATAGGTAGCTGCCCCCCCCCCTCCCCCCATCGTGGAATGTTCAAAGGATGCCTTATAGCCGTAGAGCCCCTTTGAAGCATATATATATATATAGGAGGCCGGCTGTGCCAGCTGTCGTTTGCATAAATTATTGTGAAATAATTGTGCACTGTCCACTGTATTTATCCAGGCATACCCCAGAACAGCATAATCTACAATGGTAGAAGGAATGATTCTGTCCTGTCATATATAGCTCTCTAAATTATACATGAAAATACACTCGAAATCATTAATGGACCATTTGTCATGTCCTAAGCTATACAAAATGCCATGATATTTTTGGAGAGCTCAAATGCTCAAAAAAAGGAATACATTCTTATTGGTATTCATGTTGCATGAAATATACTTTCGTTTTTTATTGAAAAACCATGTAGGGTATTGCTCAGCATTATGGTATATCTATTCAGTGGCGGACAAGTGGTAGACACAAAATGGCACGTGATCGTAAAAATATGGGTGGATTTAGCAATTTAAGGATTTAAAACTCAGCAGAAATTAAAAACACATTTTGTGTTTTAGGCAGGAAATATGGAATATATATTTAAAAAGCGGCATCAAAAAAAGTACAGGAAAAAGGTTCATTTTTAGCTAAAAACGCACAAAACACACAAGAATCCTGGCTACGAGCCTGTCATCTCACTGAAATTGGAAGAAAAAGTAAACAATATTAATTTACCGTGGTGATGAATAAAATATAGTCATAAAGCAAGTGCACTAGACATGTTGCCCCAAATAAGCGACGTGTAAAGGAAAACCTTCATGTTATCACTGAGCCTAGACCGTTCTAGGCATATCCCTTAGCTAGCTCTGGGGCATATATCACGCATATAGAAACCTTATTGGTGACATAAGAACATAAAGCCAACCCAGCACACACCACGCATTTACTCAATGCTGATATAATGTTGGTACATCGTCTGCGACGCTGACCCAACATTAAAACAACATAGGGTCAACGTCCTATGTTTAGTATGAATAGCCACATACAGACACATACGCTTCCCGTGGTCGGGTTTCTCAATTGATGCTCCACAGTGACTAATTGGGAGAACGAGGGAAATATTTGCCACAAATTAGCTGTGAAATCGATGCCTCTGTCTCTTATTCATCAAGCTATATTGATTGAAATCTATGTCTGCCGAGCATTGGTACAACATTTGCACACCATTGGCCAATATTGCTTGCAGCAAGAAGGAGGGTCTCACAGCAAAAACGAGGCATTGGCATACGGACTAATGTCTTCAACGTTAGGCTAACGTATAAAGTCGATCCCGTGCTAAATGGGTAAAATATTTATAATGGCCACAGACCCAAAACACAGGTATTCAAATTAAGCGGAAAGAGCTAACTAAGACTTTTGTGATGATTTGAAATTCTAAAAACCTTTGGTCTCTTATGAAATAATACAAAAATCTGAATGTTTTATCTCACATGTAGCTTAAGTGCCGCGATTCTTAAATTTATAGTTGATGACAATTGCCCATTATTTGTTTGATTACAGAACTGATTATTAAACGAGTTTCTGATATAAATTAACAGCCACTGGTGATTTAAAGGTTATTTAATGCGAGCAATTAGGTGTGCGATGATTATATGCAGCACATGCTGTTACTCTGGAGAGCAAAGGGTGTAATGCACACTCTACAAAGTGGCCAGAACACCTTTTCAGTCCCAGGGTAGCCTAAACATCTATGTATGTGATATATCAAACAGATTAACCCTTGTGACGCTTAATCATAGAACATAAATTTCACCGATTTGAAATTGTGTCTCGCTACCGCGACCCACAACTTCAAGTGGGTGAAATTACTTAAATTTGAATCAAAACATTTATCCTAATTTCTCAAATTGAATCTTGATTTCTTCCTCAAAGTTGTTGCTTTCAAAGACAAATAAACGAGTTGAAAACGGCAATAGACGTGATTAGCACTTTAAGGGTTAATACGTGGTGAATGTACAATAAAAACAAACGATGTGTCTGATCTTCCTGGCCTGGTCAACACATGGTATGTTAACCCTTTCAGGCCTGAATTTACCATTGTCATCTTCATCCACTACAAGTCGAGAATTGCTGTCGCAATTCTCGACTCGTAGTGGATGAAAATGATTTGATGTAGTTTAAAAATTAAAAAAATTGCCATGTATTGGTAAACAAGTTTCATGGAAATTTTCGTTCTAAAACCCTTAGTTGTAGGAAAATGAAGTCTGTTTTAAGGTATTTAAAATGATGCTTAAATTCATCGTGAGGGCTTAGAAGGTTAAGAGATGTCTCATTTATCAAACTCATAAAAATAATTATGGTAAATATACAATAATAATATTTTTATTTCAAAATGGTAACCCAATGAGCATTATCCCATCTTCCTTGGGGCCCCCAAAACAATAATCAACTATATATCTAGTGTTAAATATATAGAAATAAGCTATGTATCGAGTGTCAGCGGCCTGGTCAACACATGATATGTTAAGAGATGTCCGAAATATCAAACAAATAAATACACGGTAAATAAATGATAATAAATTATATCTAGTGCTACCCACCTGGTATCACACAGGTAAACACTAAAACAGAGGAATACACGGTATTCATATAAAAATAAACTATATGTGTCTAGTGTTAGCGGTCTGACATCACACAGATAAACACCAAGGATGTTACACTTATACAAACTAGATGAATCTTACCGGCCTGGTGAACACATGGTTGGCTCATCCTGATCACGTGGTATCGTCACGTGATTAGCACAGCAGATCTTCCTATCGTGATGCTGAGATGTTTGTGCTGTTATCGCGGGGTGATCTAGAGGTGATCGTGAGGTGATTCTGTTCGAATGTGTCATACACGAAATAATCCGTCATTATATAAAGGAATGGACATGATAGACGACGATGCCGATCCTAGATCTACAATGAAATGAATCGGGCTTTAGGCCACCTTTGTGCACATATAGGCTAAACTGGGCCAGGAGAACCTCCTGAGGATGGTGAGATGATTAAGATGACACTGTCCTCCAGACACAGGATTCGAAATTCGTGCCCTGGCGGTCTGAGGCCGAGCACGCTACCTCTCGGTCACGGAGGCTCCCCACAATACTGACTTTCACACGTGGATGGGGAAGAAACATTTTTGTTTCTTTCAAACCGCCGAGACCGGGAACCGAACCCCGAAGCCTGGCGTGAAAGGCAGCGGTGCTAACCACTACCCTAAAAAAAATGAAATGAATCGGGCTTTAGGCCACCTTTGTGCACATATAGGCTAAACTGGGCCAGGAGAACCTCCTGAGGATGGTGAGATGATTGAGATGACACTGTCCTCCAGACACAGGATTCGAAATTCGAGCCCTGGCGGTCTGAGGCCGAGCACGCTACCTCTCGGTCACGGAGGCTCCCCACAATACTAACTTTCACACGTGGATGGGGAAGAAACAATTTTGTTTCTTTCAAACCGCCGAGACCGGGAACCGAACCCCGGACTCTGGCGTGAAAGGCAGCGGTGCTAACCACTACCCTAGGGCCCCCGCCCCCTAGATCTACAGTCCCCTCCACAGGCGATCTGATATTTAGATGCACCCACTCCACTCCGCTCCGCGCATGCGCTCTGATTATCAAGTATGGATGTACTAATTACCAGGAACCCGGATGTATATGTAATGTAGCGCCATCTTCAGGTGAGTGTCTGTCTAACGTTACAGGAGCTTCTCAGATGATATCGATTGTTCATACATAATATGACCATTTATTCACAACACCAACATTTATCTGACTGAAAATGTGAAGAAAAAGAAAACATTGGTAATTTTCCGTTGTGATACATAAAGACATAGTGATAAAACACGTATCTAAAATTTGTCCAGGTTGCAGACCCTAGATGAGTGATTTGAAAAAGACAATAAACAGCTACATTTAGGCTGTCATGGAGCCTATCTCCAGGGTTCAGATGTATACTTACACTAGCTGCATCTACTGCTGCTGGACCATTTAAAAAGTGTTAGTCATTGACCATGTGAGTCCAACCAAGCAAACACGAGACGTTTAACCGATGATGCGTCGATACTGCATGGCGCCTCCATTTGGGACGTTGATTCAGAATTAAAACAACACTGAGTCAACATCGCGTGTTTGCAGCAAATGATCCTCTGCTAAGATATGAATAGCTAAATGATACAGCACATTGTGACAAAAAACGTGAAATCATGATTCACAGTGATGCATACGCACAATGACCGACTCGATGCACGGGGTTGCGCCATAGAAATGTTAATGTTTTGCTAGCCTTCTGTATGTGTTTCATACCTTATGTTGCGGGACTAAAAGGATATCATTCTCTGCGTTTTGTGTATTGATCTAGAGAGCGACAGGTATAACACAGGATGGATAATTCTAGTCGTCAGTCATAAACCCTCATTATTATGCTTACATTATGACAAGCTCACTCACTCACTCACTCACTCACTCACTCACTCACTCACTCACTCACTCACTCACTCACTCACTCACTCACTCACTCACTCACTCACTCACTCACTCACTCACTCACTCACTCACTCACTCACTCACTCACTCACTCACTCACTCACTCACTCACTCACTCACTCACTCACTCACTCACTCACTCACACTCACTCACTCACTCACTCACTCACTCACTCACTCACTCACTCACTCACTCACTCACTCACTCACTCACTCACTCACTCACTCACTCACTCACTCACTCACTCACTCACTCACTCACTCACTCACTCACTCACTCACTCACTCACTCACTCACTCACTCACTCACTCACTCACTCACTCACTCACTCACTCACTCACTCACTCACTCACTCACTCACTCACTCACTCACTGACGCACGCACGCACACACTCACTCACTCACTGACGCACGCACGCACGCACAAACTCACTCACTCACTCACTCACTCACTCACTCACTCACTCACTCACTCACTCACTCACTCACTCACTCACTCACTCACGCACTCACTCACTCACTCACTGACGCACTCACTCACTTGCTGCAGCCATCGTCTAAAGAAATCATTGGTTTCTATCATCTGATGCTTCTTGTGATCTGTAAAACCATTATTAATATTATTTAACATTACATTACAATTAAGTGTAAAAGTAATCAGAGAGTTATGAACGATTTAAGTATTGTTATGATTTAGCTATATGCCATATAGTCTACATTACAATTAAAGTAATTGACAAGTGACGAACGCAAAATTCAGGTATTATTGTTAAGATTTACAATATGTAAAGTTATCTAGTTACAATTATTTACCAGGCTACGACCCACGTCAAAGATATGTGTACACCATGCAGCTTTGCTATGAGGACAAGAGAGTTTCAGCTTCCAGCTTGCCTCTTTTTATCAGTGATGTTTCAATTGCTAAGCCGTTTTGTTTTGAAATTGCACAGTATTTTTACCGAATAAAGGTTGTGGGTCACGAGAGCGAGACACACCTTCAAGTGGGCAAAACACATAAATATTATATAACAAACGCTTCAACCCTTCAACGGTGCCGCATATATTCGGGTTTTCATTTTTTTATTAGCACATTAAGTACCACATTTTAAATATGTCAAAGATCAAATGTGACATCAACCAGCAAGATTTGAAAAGAGTTGACCTCCATTTTGTCAAATCTGAATAATTTCCACTCACTTGAAGTTGTGGATCGCGTCAGCGAGACACAACTTCAGGTGGGTGAAAATTCAAATTGAATAATTTGGCGGGTAAAGGGTTAACATTGACAAAAGTACCAGTACACTAAAGCACTGGATCAGTTGTAATTAGTAAATTGAGTTTTGTAAGCGGTCAGAGAAATCTGTCCTTCACACCTTTTACACACCAGTTCGAATAAGTCTGATAGGGTCTATCATTTTATATAAAGTATATTAGTCTTGTAGCACAGTGTGAGGGCCATGCATTGTTTGTTATAAAACATTTTTTTGCACAAATTAAAAGCCCATACCTCCCAGTTCCTGAATCCGGTGTGTGTGAACCAACCCGGACGGGTCTTACCACTTGCGGATCGTGTTCGCCGGCAACCATCCGGCATACAGACAAACATACCTCCCGATGTGCTAACACCACATCCCACGGATTTCTGGCTTATCCGGATTTCTGTGGATAATTACAAACGAGATCGTTTATAAATATGATACATTCAACGCCACAATTACCTATTTACCTAAATCAAAAACCCATATTAACTAAAAACATACACAACACTAACAACCAACTAATACTCACACATACCACTCATCCACTAACACACAGCGCATAATCCGCACACATCCGCCCGGATTATAAACCATTCTAATGCATTATTTTAATTCAAATATCAACAACCACCCGCCTATATAGTATACACCCAAACACCACCTACAAATCAACATTATAAACCACCTGATCACACATACACAACCACCAACCTACATACGTAATAACCACTTCTCCATCAACCACCTAAACATACAGATTAACCAACCTATATACACATACATAACACACAAACATACCTCTACACACAGCCCTACACACTATGCATGATCTCCACATTCATCCGCCAACTACTAACCTCTAAAATCCGCTCCATAATCGCACATCCGGCACCGACCTAGTCAACATCCGGCCTGCCGGTTTCATCACTAACATCACACCAAACCACCAGGTATCACATAAAATCCCAATCTCCACATATCTCACAGCATCCTACAGATAATCCGCATCAGATCCACTCATCCGGCACAAAACCTACCAACATCTGGCGGGCCGGATCACACACCACATTTACATCCGGCATAGCACCAACCAATCAACAACCAGTATTCATTCCATACCTAACAACATTTCATACCTACCTCTATGACGTCACAACAAACTATACAACAACTAGATATATTGTGTAGCACCACCTTGTACGAATCACTGTATCCTGAAGAAGCAGCAATGCGAAACGCGTTGAAATAAACATACAAAATTGAAAATGTCTTAACTTGTTCAATCAATAACCCTTTTGAAAAATTTCAGAATTTTAAAATAATTTTTCAACAAATGAAGCAAATGTATATGGGAGGTGGCAAAATATATGCAAGCACCTGTTTATACCCAACAAAGACAGGGTATTCACCTGTTTTAATGCTGGGCCAGCATATGACAGTATCGAGGACGGTTCGCCAACATTGAAACAGCATTGGGTGAATACCCTATGTTTGCTGGGAGACTGCCGTCCATAACAGTATACACAGGGTACATTCACTGAGTGGCTCAATGTTGGGCCAGCGCCAAGCAGATTCGCACGAAGCCTTGAACCAATGTTGGAATAATGCTGGCACAACGTCTGGGACGCTGGCTCACCGTCTGCGATGTCGGTGGCACCTATGTTGAAGGTGGCAAGTGATTGTTACCGCCCAAAAAACACAAGTGTTTCTTCCCGCCCCAAAAAAGACATGCCTTTTCATCCCATGGCTGGGCTAATGTTGGGGAAGTATAGCAGTCGGTCAGCCAAAATTGACCCAACATTTGTTCAACATCACTAGTCAGGTTAGCACTGTTCACTTGTTTCTTCACCCCACACCTCTCTCATACTCTCAGCAGTATATGTTTCCCGAATAATATTATTATACAAAAGTTATACAAACATAAAAAAAACTTGCTAAACATTAAGTAGAGGGTTGTGGGTTGAGGAGGTTTTCGATATATTTATTTTTTTATATGCCTAATACAAATAGGGATAAATGAAATACCCCTTTTTGACTGAATAGTATAAGTTTATGGTATTCTCTTAATGATTTAAGGTCATTTAAGATGAAAACCTCGTACAATGCCTCTTTTTGATGATATTGCCTGTAATATCATCTTATGATTTAGTTTTGGTGATTCTGACTTACTTACATCACCAGTCATGTCCAGAATCTGGTCACATGTAGGCCTTCAGTATATTAGCTGGTTGTCTAGACTAAGTTACAAGTACCACAATATATAGCATAATGTCTGACCACAATTTATCAACATCATGTGATCATGGTAAGCAGAAACCAGTGCAAACACTAAAAGATGTAACAGTGAGAAAATACAAATCGATTGTCCGTGAACAGTGCAGCAACATATCTTCAGCTCTGCGGCAGGATCATGCAGACGAATGTGAAAACGACTGTGATGACCTGTACAACCAGTAGTATAGCACACAAACACAACTCCTAGATAATCACCTTTATTAGTGAGATCGAGCAAGCAAAACTGGAGCGGAGGTGCTTTGAAAAAAAGTGCCATCAAATATGTGCATCAACTGACCTGAATCGCTTTGAAAAAACATCGCAAAGCTGTCAGTGATATGTTAGATACAGCCAAGAGCAGCTACTTTCAGACTAAAATCTCGGATTGTGGTAAAAATGCCAAGTCTGTATACGACGTAATGTATAACCTCATCGGTCATAAGAAATCGCCACAATTACCAGAATTAGGCTCTTTTAATGAAATAGCCGAAGCATTCAGCACTTACTTCGACAACAAAATTCAGCTAATAAGAACGAATCTAAGTCATACAATCTAGACCCATCTCCCACTCAGCCCATGCAAGATCATCTGGACTTGTTAGTACCAGCTATTACAAAACTGATCAATTGCTTTCTTATCTTCTGGGATAGTACCATCAAAGTGTAAGTAGGTCTTAATCACACCACTCATCAAAAAAACATCCTTGGACACAAACATTCCTAAAAACTATAGACCTGGTTCCACTTTGAGAGAGTCGTCCTTACCAGGCTATGTGACTTTCTCTTATCAACTAATTTGCAGCATCAGTCAGTCAGTCAGCATATAGACCATCACATATCACATCAACGGCTTTGTTGAGAGTGCACTTGATACTGGACTTAACGAGAGAAAGGGAACCATGTTGGTATTGCTGGACCTCTGGGCTGTCTTTGACACAATAGCTACTAAAAAGCTTGAGGGCATAGGTGTCGACGGAACAACTCTCAAATAGTTCGCGTTATACATGCAGGAGCGTCATCATACAGTGAACATGGGTACTTCAAAATCTGGCTCTGTACCTGTACGATTTGGTGTACATCAAGGTTAAGTGTCGGATCCTTTTATGTTCACGTTATACATGACCACCAACCGTATGCAGCAGCAGATGTGATCAACACCAGCGATCAGAAAAATGGCTATGAAGAAGATAGAGGCCTGTGTTGTAGTAGGGGGGCTTAATCAAATAATCGCTCACTTCGTTGCAAAAGTCTAAAAATTTTGTCACAAGCTGAAATGACCTGGCTATTTTCGAATCTGCCGACAGACAAGCGATCTTTTTCCTCTAGCAGCCATATTGGGCAATTTCAAAATGGCCGCCACTGCAAAGCATTACACATGCTAACTTTTAAACTAATCATCACAAAACCACATGTAATACCTCTTTTCCGGGGTATTTGAGGTCAGGGATGACGATAATGACATCAGTTTCCATCAAAAGTTAAAATGTCAAGGTCAAATAACAACAGCAAGGTCAAAATCGTTTAGAATTTGCCTATTACTGTTTTTCTCATTGGTCGATGTTTAAAAAGCTGAATAAATTCGTATATTTCAGAATCCTGAAATTTTCAGAATCTGCCGACAGACAAGAGATTTTTTCCTCTAGCGGCCATATTAAGCAATTTCAAAATGGCCGCCACTGTCATGGATTACTCATGCTAACTTGTCAAGATTAAATAACAACACGAAGGTCAAAATCGTTTTAAATGTGCGTATTACTGTTTTTCTCAAAGGTCGATGTTTAAAAAGCTGAATATATTCGTAGTTTTCAAATAATTTTATAACTTGATGATGTTATTGGTCAGAGATCCCAATTAGCGTGTGTTGTTGGCCAGGTGATGATAAATAATACATATAAATTTGGCTTTCAGTCCACTGTCCAAATACACCACAGTAGAGAGCCTGAAACTCCCCAACCACTGTAGGCCTACATAGTTATTGAATTACACAATAATACTCATCTCAAACACCAGTCCTTATTGGCACATTCACCTCCTTGGCCTCAGTGTATCGTATGTATGATATACATTGTACCCCCTCCTGTTAATCTCAGCCACATGGATTTGTTTATGTTAAAAATTGAGGTTATGTGGCAAAGCCTTCATATTATAGGCCCCCTAGTCTGAGATAAGAGAAACAGTTTGAATAAAGCACGTTTGTGAACTCCTAACTAAAGAGGAGATTGATAATGTTCAACATTATGACAACCTGGTCAGGTTATCATCCTCGGATGAACGAATAAATCCCCATCAAACCTCGAGCAGAAATTGACATTTTACCTCTCTTTCCTGACAAAACCTTTCCTGCAATTTCCTTCAATTCTTGGTGACGTCAAGTACGTAATTTTGATAGGCGGACTTCATATTGAAAATAAAACTAATTTTATCTGTGGCTCTGGATGGGGAGTGGGTAAATATGTCTGAGGCTGGTGTGTTCACCTCTGGCAGAGCTATATCAACGCTGGATGACCACCATATTAAGCGCACTCGGTATGATCATCAAGTTTCATTGGTGGCCCTCTATCTCCTTCAGCAAGTAGCATACCTATAGTAATACAGATTCATTTGAAGAATGATTTGACAAGCAGTCGAGGGAGGGACGTATGTGTAAGTACTGTTCATTTATTATTAAGGTGGAAACTCATTTGTTGTTTGTGCACTCTCTGAGAGATGGTGATTTTGAGCTCAATGCCTTGGATGAATTGTGTCGCTGGTTTTTAGCTTTTAGTTTGACAACACCATTTTTTTTCCAGATGGTTACCGAACCATGTAAATGATTTAGTGATGTGGTTTTCTGTACATTCTGATATTTTCGTTGTTCAACGGTCTATTTAAAAAATGTATTTGATGGATCAGTCTCATGAACACAGCAATCGGTAGTACAAGCTGGTGGTGGTTGCTTATCAGATCTGTATGACGATATTGATTATATTACATTGTAAATGCTAGCTGCACCTGATTTTCTGACATTCATTAATGAATTTGAAAGTGTACAAAACCATCACAGCTCATCAGATGTATATCATAAAGAATCTCTATAGGCTCTAGAACGACACTTTGTCATTGACGTCGCAAGTTTCACGAGAGTACTCATAGATCATGCAAGTCCATTCTTGGATGCTGTCCAAGTAGTAATTGACACTGGTGATGTAATGGGAGCATGAAGTTACAGTCAAAGAGATTGGATGTGATCTGCATGAATAGTGTGTGCATGAAATAATCTACCAAGCACAACTCCAAGAATATAGGAATAATGATGCAAAATGCTACACTTCTTATGTTTATGTGACACCAGTCCCGAAAAAATGGAAATATGTCAGATTTTTTCACCATTCCTTGTTGAGCGTGGTATGCTCATGCTCAGTCTATGTTCTCGATGTGGCTGCTTTAATTCACATCGTACGTTCAGGATTGTATACACATGCATATAGTGCCCTATCTGAAGAGCCAAATCACCCCCTCTGCGAATGATGAGATGAATAAGATCACACCACCCTCCAGACATAGGATTCGAAATTCGAACCCTGGCGGTCTGAGGCCGAGCACGTTACCTCACAGTCACGGAGGCTCCATTGCTCCACACAATACTTACGAGTGATCTTTACGAGTGAGAGGGAAAGAAAGCTTTGTTTCCCTGAAACCTGAATGCCAGAGCGGGGGACGAACCCGCGATCTCCCGACTTTTCAAGCAGACTGCTTTATAACCACTGCATCAAACGCCCCACCCCCCCCCCCCCCCCCGCACCCCGCCCAAACTGCTCCAACTAGGAGTACACCAATTCCAAAGAGAGATTAGCAAAAATGTCTGTCCAAAAATAAACAAAAATAAGATAACTCTATACGACTCTGTGCTGTCCAACAGAACATGTGCCATGTCAGATTTTCAGATACATTGAATGACCAAATTTAATTGCACTCTAGACAAACCTAGGTCTCTCAAGTCAGAGTCTGTCAACATGAAGCGATTTGTTTCTGTGTGCTTATACATGTTATATGTATAGTAAGAGCTGTACTGTTTCATCTGTTAAAGAAGCAAGACAGCAGCACATAGACCTCACGCTCCCTTGAGAGCATACCTTACACATGCAGCTCTATTTGAGCACGTCAAAAGATCTTTCCTACATGCTTCCTATATATGGAAGCAGGCAATCATGCAATCAGGTGGTACCAGACTTTTCCAATTGGGGATAGGAATGTGATGGAAACAGGTGGTTGTCATTCAGGACGAAACTAGCTGAGTAAGTCGGGTCCACGTTGCACCTTCATAATTATGCAAGTGTGAGGGAAGTTGTGGGAATAACGAGACTGCTGACCAGTAACTAAACACATGATTGCACTGAAAACATCTCCACTTTTATTTGTTCATGGAATCTTATTAGTTTTTCATTTGTTTGTATTATTTCGTGTTAATTCCATGACATACGATTTATACAGACTGTTCAATTTTCAGAAGGTACTACATAGTATCTATTCGTTTTGTTATTGCATTGCCTTTGTCAATTGTCCATGGGAAGAAAACCTGAATTTAGTGGCTTTTTTATCATGTCATGCTTTGTACTTTGTGATACTTTATCTGGTTATTTCGAAAGGCCTTATAATAATGACAGTAATATTAGTCATTGCTGCCATTGAAGGCATGTGTATATTCTTGTTGCACTGGTTTGCAATTCGTGTGTAGAGTTGACAGAATTATTTTCAAATGTGCAAAAGTATTGAGATAAATGGTTGTGGAGTCAATTAAAAATCATCCATTCTTACTGTTTTAGTATTCCGTATTAATGTAATGATGTGACATGTTTCTTAGTTTTGGAATTTTTTTTACTGCGTTAACGTGTTTATCACCCTTGAAGACCATTTGTAAAATTATTTTTATGGCGAAATAGACTAATAATTTATATTCAGAACTAAAACAATGAAAGACCTATGTCAGAAAAATAATTAAAACCATGTAATTTTGGAGCGGTTTAAAATTTGCGGAGAACATAAATAATTTTAAATTTTTACAATTATATCGTCATATGACCTCGATATGGTCATTTTAGATTGAAAATGACATCATAAATGTGATCCTTGGTCTCAAATACCTCAGAATAGAGATATTACAAGTTATTCTGTGATTTTTAGTTAAAAAGTTATCTTGCGCAAGGTTTTTAGTGGCGGCCATTTTGAATCGTCCAATATGGCCGCTAGGGGGCACATTTCACTTGTCTGTCGGCAGATTCTGAAATGTCCAGGTCATGTCAGCCTGTGACAAAAATTTCAGACTTTTGCAATTAAGTGAACGATTCGACCATTTTTTTAGGTTAAGCTCCCGTACTATTGAGGAAATACGTCTATGGATGATCCAACATAGGCTGATGATGAACGACAGCAAAATAGAGTTCATTGTGATAATTTTCATTGGAAATTCCAACAAGGTCAGTGTTGAAAGTATTATCATAGGAGAATCTAATGTCTGACCTGTCCCTTCAGCTCGCAATATCAGCAACATTTTTTTATTGATCACATCAGTTACATCAGATCACATCACATCAGATCACATCAGTGGCTACAGAACATTCGCTGTGTCAGACGTTGTCCTACTCTGACTGCTACACAGCTGCTTGTCCGGTCTCTTGTTTTGTCTCGGCCAGATTATTGTAATCCCTTTTTCTAGGTTCAGGGTTGAAACATATGCAAATTTCGATCGCTCAGTTTGTGACATGTACCCCATATCTCCTATGATGATGCTATTGCAACTCCACTGGCTGCCTATAGTGAAGCGCATCGCGTACAAGACACTATCACTTGCATTTCAGGCTGTTGAATCGTTACAGATCAAAAAGGGAACTCCGCTAGGGCAGAAGAGCCATCCTGCTACAGCAACCACAATTCAAGTCAACCTCTGGGAAGCGGACTTTTGCAATAGCTGTCCCAAAACTGTGGAACTTTCTCCCCGAATGACTCAGAATGATACCTAATTACAAAAAACGCAATTGTTTCGCAGAAATTACCAACATATGCTATAAAATTTGAAATAAATTGTGATTGGATAAAGTGCCTTTGAGTCACTGGAGAGTTGGCGCTGTATGAATACACCATAACCATGATAACCATGACCATATATTGGGTGGGCGGAAATATGTACTTTCTCATGGTGGACACACACAAAGGATGAACCATACAAACTCTTATAATAATAATAATAATAATAATAATAATAATAATAATAATAATAATAATAATAATAATAATAATAATAATAATAATAATAATAATAATAATAATAATAATAATAATAATAATAATAATAATAATAATAATAATAATAATAAATACTTTATTTCATGAGGGTATAACAACAATACAAATCACAGGTTGACATAAATGTAAATAGGGAACAAATATGTATGACGAAGTACATTGTATTAACCCACTGAGCACTGCTCATCTACCGTGGGGCCCTCAAGGCTAAGACATAGCCTAGAAAAACTTGAAGCATTAATACAGAAAACAAATCTGTACACATATAGCAAAATTCTATAATATATTAAAAGACAGCATAAGTAGGCCTATAAACATGATAAATGAAGACAATGTAATAAAACAACATATATGATATTATAATAAACACAAAATAAACACAAAAAACACAATTTTTTTTATTATTATTCACATATATAAGAGTCTTAAAATGAAATATGTACACGTAATCCTAATAATGATTCAATTTACCTGTGACTAAAAGACACATAGAAAATTAAAATAACGTAAACATGGTGAAGCAATATTTCCAAACATTATCATTGTGTATCATTAGTAATATTATTATTATGGTAATGCAGCACAATAGTAAAAGATAGGTATCAGTAATAATGCGTCTTAATGTACAAGGTGATTGGTTACTAAAAGGCGGACAATATGATAATTTGATGTTCTTTTATTAAGAATACATAAATACATACAGTTAAAAATACATGCTATTCGGAATTTTAAAGATATTGATTACCTCTTCGTTTTTCTAAGTATTTTGAAATGCCGTATAGTCACTTTTAAATTGACTAATGGATTTTGCCTTACGTGTGTTATCATTGAGAGAATTCCAAACTTTTGGGCCATTATATCTAAAACTTTTGTGGTGCGCTTTTGGTACGTAAAGTTTATTGCTTGTTTTAGATCTTAAGCCATGATGTGTGTTTGTGCAGGGTGGTTTAAACATATCTATTAAATAAGTGGGTGCTTGATTGTTCAAAGCCTTAAATACCATTAAGGCTTCCCTACGATTGACGATCTTGTCAAAAGTGTGCCAGTTAAGTTTTGAAAATAAGGGAGCGGATGGGGCATATCGGTCTGCATCGAGAATAAGGCGCGCAGCTTGTTTTTTGTAGTTTTATAATTGTGTCGATCCCAGTTTTATTGCATTGTCCCCACACAGAACAGCAGTATTCCAGATGGGGTTTTACATAATAATTATAGTAAAGAATGCGGAGAGGCTTACAAGTTACAAGTATTTCCGTATTTTCCTGAGGATAGAGAGTTTAAAAATAACTGTTTTTCTGACTTTTTTAACTTGATGTTGCCATGATAAGTTATTTTCAATAATAACACCCAGGAGTTTTTCATGTTTTGTATTTTCTATCAATGTGTCATTTACATTTAAATAAAAGTCTCTATCTATGGTTTCTAAACGGGACTCTTTTGACTTGGATATAATTAACATTGCTTTTGTTTTCTCTGCACTTACTACCATGCCATTACCTCTGCACCAATTGTAAGTGTTTTGTGTTTCTACAGTTAATTGACTCTTAACAATTTCTAGTTCTTTATTGTGGGCAGTGATGGTTGCGTTATCATGGTCATCTGCAAATAAATGTATTTTTCCTAATCTGTTTTCTAGGGGCAAATCATTAACGTAAATTAAAAACAATAACGGACCGAGTATTGAGCCTTGTGGAACACCATAATTATTTGTCAATTCAGCTGAATAGGTGGAATTGATTTTTACTGATTGTTTCCGATCATTGAGATACGTTTGTAACCACAAAAGAGAATTATTGTTCATGTTATAGAGTGATAGTTTTTGAAGCAGTATATTATGATTCACTAAGTCAAATGCTTTGCACAAATCAACAAAAACTGCTCCACAATATTCATTGCTATACATGGAATTGAGCCATTCATCCGTCATTATAGTAAGTGCTGTTTACTACGGAAACCAGATTGTTTATTTGATATTAAATCATTTACAGTTAGCAATTCATATAATGCATTGTACATGTGTTTTTCTAATATTTTGGAAAGAAGGGGTAAAATAGAATTAGGCCTATAATTTTCTAGATTCTCAGTTGAATTTCTTTTATAAAGTGGAATAACGCGTGCTTTTTTCCAGCTAGTTGGGAACGTGCTAGTGCGTATACTATGGTTGCAAATGTCTGTTATATGCTTTGCAATTACAGGGGAAGAAAGGTGTAGGATCTTTGCTGATATATTGTCGATGCCTGTAGCCTTATTTTTGTCAAGTTTTGATATGAATTTGCAAACGAGTTGTTCAGTCATTAACGGCATTTTAAATATATTTCCCTTCGGCAGTTTTTGCTTGATAAATTATTTTAGAAGTATCAGATTTGGTGAATAACTCTTGTTGGCTGTGTCATTTAAATACTTTTCAGCTACACTGGTGAAATGTTTGTTAAAAATGTTTGCTATATCAGCATCACGTGTGAATGGTTTGTTGTTATACATTATTATATTTACAACATTTTTCGTTTGATGATTGAGCTCTTTGAAGACGCTAGCCAACATCTTAGGGTTATTTTTGTAAGTTTGGATCGATTCTGAATAAAAATTATTTTCAGCTTCACGATTCTAATGATGTATGAATAATTATATTATTCACACAAAATATTTCATAAAAGTTTAAAAAAAATAGCAAACCATTGTATGCCTACACATACTATTTCTCATTGTAGTATCATGAGCATTATATTATATATAATAAATATGATTATCATATTTCCACTTTCATCTCCACTTTGTTGATTTCGTTCTCAGTCATCTGCTGGGAGACAGTATGTGAATATAAATACATGCTGTGTTTTATGCTGGTCTGTACCAGAGACATACAGTCTGTGATGGTCAGTGTCCAGATACAGGGTGCGTGGTGATCTCACGTGTTGATCCAGTATCTTCACCACATCCCCTGTCCTCATCAGCAGCAGCACGTGATTGTTTCGGCTGTCAGCAATCAGGACACCTCTGTCAGGGTCAGTGATAAAATCACGCGGTTCACCCAGCTTCACACCATGCATGTCAGCTTCGTAATATATTTTCACCTGTCCTTTATTATCTATCAATACAACCTGGTCATGAGTAAAATCACTGAGCACATAGTGGTCACCGTCACCATGATGTGTTACCCACCATGGCTTAACATCATCAGGCAGATAGATTACAGACACAGGCGGTGTCTGACCGCCATGTCTGTAGCGGTGAATCGTGTTGTTGGCAGCATCGCACACCATCAGATCACCTCTGCCACCATATAATCCAAAAGGTATAAAATCAAGATGTTGTGTTCGGTCATGTTCCATGGTGACGCCATCAATGATCTTAATCCAGACAAGAGCATGTTCAGTGGCGTCACTAACAACTAACATGGATGTGTTTCTTTCCATCATCAGACACATACCATAAACATAATTATCCTCTCCACCTTTATGTTCATACTTGTGACTGAGTGAACCATCAGGTGTATAACAATACACTATTAAACCTTTACCATGTACAACATAAACATGCTGATTGTACACCACCATACCATATAAGGCACCTTTATCCTGGGCGTGTAAGATGATACTAATCACCTCTTTCACCTGCACTTGTTTATCTGACGCCACAGAACCCGTCACCTCTACCTGTTTATCTGACGCCACAGAACCTGTCACCTCTACCTGTTGATCTGACGCCACAGAACCTGTCACTTCTACCTGTGTATCTGACACCACAGAACCTGTCACCTCAACCATTTGTCCATCCTCCTTCACAATAACACCATGTTCTGTCATATCTAGGCTACTTCTTCATCTCATTCATAAAAAGCATATGGTTAACGATAGATTATTCCCATCACTTTGAGTAATCACCTCTCTAGACTTTGGACATTACAGAGTTTCTGTCACTCAACATCAGTGTTTCTCTACGTCAGGCACTGGGGCTCAGGCAAAGAGTTTCGATGATTTCTGTTTGCATAAAGTCCAGGGATAATCCCTTAATCTTTGAGACACTTGTAATGTTCAATAAATGTGTGGCCACGAAAGCATACTGCAGTGGCGTATCCAGAATGTGCAAGAGGAGGAGGCGAAAGCCACATTTTGACTGAAAAAGGGGGGTATTAGCTTCACTTTATTCCAAAAAATGCATGAAAATGCAATATTTTCACCAATAAGAGGGGGAGTATGCCTGTTACTCCCTATGCTGGATCCGCCACTGTACTGGGCACCAAATGGATTCTGAGTCACTGTACTGCAATGCTGGCCTTTCACTCCTTTAGGCAATGTCTCTCAGTCACAGGGGAATACAATGCACCCACTGGTAGATCAGTGAATGGCTGTCTGCACACAATCACTAGTGTTGGCCTACATAGAATAACACACCCTTGTTATCTCAGACAAATAACAAACTCTGTGCATTTCGGACGTGGCCTCTATATTACCTAGCGTCATATGCACTGATTTAAGCAGTTGCTCATCCACAGACTGAGAGGCTGCTGTAGTGTTGACCTGTGTACGACCTGTAAGTCTATGTATACACACCATACTAGTGCACCTAGTATGATAAGTGGTGACCTTCATAGGCCTACTGTGCACTTGGCCCTAGGTTATGTTATGGCAAGCCGTGGTGGTGTTTATTGAGTAGCAGTGTTTTCATGTGAGGTTTTCTGTGGGCGTGTTTACCACTCTTTATATTAGTGATATCAGTGCAGGGATATTAGCATACAACATAATAATATTTACATGTAGGCTTATCCACCAACAACGACGCGTTGTCTGACCAAATGTAACAGTTTGCATAAAGCAGGTGAGGCATGTCGATTCTCTGATCAATTATTTTTATCTTGATGCCTCCACTTACCAGAACTTCATCCATACTGCGCATGCGTGTGGGCCTATAGCGTGTGCTCAGCAATCGTGACAACCCACCTACTCTAACTTGCTTAAAGTGACTCAACCGGGCTAGAATCATAAAAAAATCAGTGATTTTATTTTGGCGTCTTAATTAATATGACCATATGATGTAAACATGTCCATAGACTAGAACTGCAAATTTTTTAAATTTTGTGCAGCGCATCTACCAGTTAAGCGAGATATAGAGACGATAATTATTCCCGTATTTTTAATTTTGGACATGCATGTCCGAAATAAGAAATCACCCATTTTTTATGATTTTAGCCTGATTGAGTTGCTTTAATATACCTAATGCGTTGCTAACACAAAGTAGAGGCGTGCGCAGATTTCTGATAAAGGGGGGGGGGGGGGGTTGTCAACAGGTAAAATGTAGCACAATTATGGTGGTTAAGGGGGCCCCAGAAATCCAAAGATTTTTTTAAAATGGAAACCTCAAGGGGGGTGAGGCAATATTCAATCTACATTATTAAACAGTTTTGTTTTCTGCAGACAAGATGTTGCATTTATATAAACACCATCTTCACTCTGCCATGTGATTTGCGGCACGCAATCCCATGGCCTCACGTTATACTGTCATCTGCCCTGATACAAATATCTTCGGACCAATCACATTGGTAAGCAACGTAAACAAATCGTTTGACCCCGGGTGTGACTGTCTCGGAAATCTGTGCCGCGCACTGTGAGTGGTCACCGCTGACGTCATTCACAGGCACTAATGAATATTCATGTTAAGATAACCCTCTCTAATATACAGTTCCCGTACACACTATTTGTCCAGGCTTGAGCCATGCTCTGCGTGTATTAAGACTGGACTGGTGCAGATGTATAAACACCGACATTTAACCATTGTTAATCCACTGTGAATTGTCCACGACCAACGACGTTGGTCCAACAACATGGGCTGATAAAGGAGAGATACATGGGACCCACCGGGTGAACCCTGAGGCTGATATCTAATTATGGACTAGCCCTTATGCTGCTGGCACCGCATAATTATAGACATACAGTTTCAAGTGATTTTAAATCAAAACGAGATGCTATTAAATTGATAAAATAATTTATGGGAGATTTATTTTGTCAATTTAAAAGATGCTTGTTTCCCATAAAAATTAATATATAGCCTAGTTAAGAAAATGAGAAAAACGGTGTGATTATGTGACATCACAGACAGTAATTAACAGACAATGTATCCATCACTGGTTCCATTAAATCTAACATGAAAGGAGCAAATCAATAAATCGACTGTGCCGCAAAAAGAATGGATCGTGGGTTGGTGACAAATGGTGGAATGGAACATGCATTGTACCAGGTGAATTCTCATGTAGACATAGATTGAAAACAGAAAATTGATCAATCAGACAAAGTGTGGATAGTGGGTT
>OZ024913.1:73609787-73677287 GCA_964017125.1 Flabesymbios commensalis | reverse complement strand
TTTTTATGCACGACCCACAGCTTCAAGTGGTTGAAAATTACTCATATTTGTTTAATTTGAGACCAAACATTTACAAATGTTGATGTTTTAAAAACACATTTAATTCCAAATACCAGAGGTTTGACCGACTAATAAATTATAATCATCGGCATCTTTCTCGTTTTGAGATAATTCAAGTGATGATATATTGGTGTTAATGGTAAACACGTACGTATATAGTGTGTTGTTTCCATGCTGCCACGTAGTCATGCACTATGTTGGTTCAATGCTGGTCCACCTCCTGCGGCATTGACCAAACTTTAACGCAGTATTGGGTCAGCGTATCGTGTTTGCTGTATTGACTACCTGCATAAACGTTTGACAGTCACATGATTGGAATGTTTCTCTTTTTCTCTGATGAACATCAATTTCTCCAAAAAAATCGATTTTTATGAATTCCTGACAACAATTTGCTATCGCACCAAGGTTAGTCATCAGAATGTAATAAAGTATTGAGAATGAACCAAACAAACCAAGCTGGAGGTAAAAATGGTGTTTTGGTAAATCTCTATCTACAAAGTCCGACTACAAAGCGACGCCATGAAATCATGCAGCATGTGATTAATAACGGTGACAGCATTTTAAAAACATTATGAATAATAGCAGAAATACATAATACAGAGAAATAAACAACTCTAACCTCACCATTTCACAGTGCGCTGATGCGTTTTCCCTTATAACTCTATAACCAATCGACCGATCAACACATGTAAGGCATCGTTGGAAAGGTCGTAATCTTAACCTTATTACGATATTTTCATCTTTCTTCTGCTTTCAAAACTCGATCCGCTAGCTGTCGTGATGTGTACTAAGAAATAGAAGATCGTCCAAAATGCATCCATGAGCCGGTTACTCGCTTCCTATCTCCACCACCACTGCATATATTATGCGGAAATCTATATTTAGCAGAGAGAGGGGGAGGCCGGGGTCAAGAGCACGTGGGATCTGTACAGCGTCCACGTGGGCCAAGTCGTGGTATTCTGGGGTTGAGACGGCGGTTTTATGATCCCTGTATGTCGATGTCAGTACACATAGGTACGTTTAGCAATTCACCCCGGCAATACATGGTCAGATGAGAAAATAATGAAGTTAGAGTAGTAGTGGTGGCTTACATGTTGTCCCAAGCAAAGCATCATGTTTCATACTGAGAATAAATCAAACAGAACTGATGATCGCTTAAGTAGGCCTAAGCTATCACTCACCGTATTTTAATTTACGATGCGTTTTTATGGCATTGCTATTATAAAGTCATGTTATATCCTGTTGTTATCCGATGTGTTTATGCTTGAAAAAGAAACAATAGTAAATATTAGGGTCAATGTCGAGATGTAATTTACTTTATTTTGTTTGTTTTCTATGCATTTCTCACATCAGCTGTTGGAAAGAGGTTCCACCTCGTGTTTATATATACTGTGTCTGCTAAATTAATTCATTTTTAAATAGTCAGTATTTTATCATTAATTCTGGTGAGCAAGCCGACCAGCAGATCACTTTCAAACCATCTAACATATTTTGATATTTAAATTAATTATAGGCCCCATACAACGTAAGCCTCTCTGTGATATTGTATTCTTTAAACATGTAACAAAATCGTTACATTTCTTTATTGACCCTCTAAAAGCAAATAGATATTTCATTTGCAATCACCTGCCACACTTATTAAAATGAATGGAATTATCTGTTTTGATTTCATAAAATAAATACGTACAATATATCAAGGCTCATCCAGCAAACACAAAATATTCGTATAACATTTATGCAACGTCTTCGACGTTGGTCCAACATTGTATAAATGTTATACAAATGTTTTGTGTTTGCTGGGCACGTCGTCCTTATTTCGATGAATTATGTCATTTAAATCAATTTATATCATTGTTATATCATTGAATATATTGTGATCAAAATATTCTATACGATGCATAGATGCGACGAGGGGCTGAAAGGGTTAACGTTTCTTATTAGACCATATTTATTAAAGCGACACGATCAGGCTAAAATCATCAACAAATCTGTATTTTTATTTTCGCTTTTTAATATGGCCATATGATGTGAACAATTGTCCATAGACTAGAATTACGTATTTTTTTTTTAATTTTTGTGTTGCGCATTTACCAGTTAAACGAAATATAAAGACAAAATTCCCGATTTCGTACTTCGGACATGCATGTCCAAAATAAGAAATACGCGAATTTTGTCTGATTAATTGAATTTAATTGTTGAATTCAGTCTGCAACAACCAAGTTGTGCAGAATTTGGCCTTGTTCCGACAAACATAATATTATTACATGGAGATATACCTCCACTGACAGCATCCCCCCTCCCGGCAAACTTGAGACGCCGAAACAATAATGGTTTTATGTTGGTCCACCGCTCATAATGTAGGCCCGGTGTTATTGAGCCGTTCTCAGGTCAACGTTTGTTGCACAAGGGGGGCCAACACCCCATTCGATTGATTTCATTTTCAAGTCTGTTGGGTCACCATTAATCTGAAACATATTTCACCTGGACACAATAGGCCTAGTAAATTCTAATATAAAAAATATTCTACACATTCTAAATGAGGATAAGAATGTTGGCTCAAAGTTGGTCCACCATCTACGAGTGTTTGCTTGGCATTATACAGAAATAAGCTACTTATCATACATTATCTGGAACCTAAGATATTGACGGACCAACGTCTCGTGTTTGCTGGGTCCGAGTGAAATGGCAACTTATTGATAAATTATTCTATGTGATGCTTGGACGCGACGAGGGGCTGAAAGGGTTAACGTTTCTTATCAAACCCAAGTTAATTCAATTAGATGTAGTTTAAAGCCTTTCTTTAGCTTTGTACAGATCGTAATGTGGCTGCTTGGAAATGTGTAGGTCGTAAATGCACATATCACTTGGATAGGCAAATAACGTCATAGGCCTATATATCGGGGTCTTGGTTGAATAACCTGGCCGGCATTTGAATTCACCTGATTTCCCGGGCTGCTAGAAGTAACCAATCCTCTCTGAGGCATTCGCCCAATGTCGGTTTATTATTGAGCCAGCGTCGCGGATGTTGGCCCAACCTTATGCCAGCATTGGAACGCTCATACGTTAGGACTGAATGGCCCTCAGCTGACGCTTGGGCGGGGGACCTGGTGCAGTGGTTAAACAATTAAAGTTGCCTTGTATATTATGCACTTCTGGTGTTGGGAAATGTGTAGGTCGTAAATGCACATTTCATTGGATAGCCACATAACATCAGGATCTTGGTTGAATCCACCTGTTAAGGTTTCCAGGGCTGCTAAAAGTAATAACTTCCCCCAACCACGAGGCACTGGCTTCAAGTCTGGAAACAGCGTCACCGGCGTTGGCCCAATATGAAGCCCACTATTAAGCCAACATTGGGTTAATTTATGGTGCTTGTTGTGCTGTTGCTACTTCAAAGACAATCAAAGGCATGTTTGCCTAATGTTTGCAATACAGCATACATATCCGGTTCTTTTGCAAATCCTAATTTTGATGGTAATGTGTTTAACCAAGGATACTAGAACAGATGTTCTAGTATCCTTGGCTTAACATTCTGGTCCACTATTACAGTCTGATATCTTCATCGCATTTGTCAGAGGCCCATTTTGTCTGATTGTCAGAAGGATACAAACTAGTGACTGCAGAGTGTCATTATCTACTTTGACTGCAGTCCACAGACAAGCTCGATCCTCGAAATATTTGAAATGGCCTTCTTGTTCACTATTTCTCACAATATATTCTACAAATGATATTTTTTATTTATTTCCATTCCGAGCCAAAAGATAATAGTCTTGGAAGCTAATCGTTATAGAACTGGCAAAGAGGTTCTTATTACATAGATATATAACTTTGGGTAAAGCAATCCCAGGAAGTGATCACCCCACGTAATCTACCCGTCCGGATATCTGGCCAGCTGTGAGAAGAGAAAGCACAGCTGGACTTCTGAATTTGGCTGACGATTGTTGACCATTTGAAGTCTGTTTAAACACCCTATTAGAGACGTGCACCCCAGCTAACACAAATAGTTGAGCCAATGTGGCTTAATGTTGGCCTAGCGTCAAAGACTGTGAGCCAACATTTAGCTTACATTGGTTAATTGACTTGTGTTGGATGGGAGAGACGTAGTGGTCACTATGTACAGGGAACGTGTTCTGTTATCAGGATATTTTTAAACGTTGGCCGTGAGCGCTGACAACTGTATTCCAGACACCCCTATGGGATAGCTTGGCGGGAATATTACACCCGGGTCTCGGGTAGAATTTGGAAGTCTGCAACAGCCATACTGTGTCCCTTAGTTTGAAACATCTTTCACCCGGACACAGTGTGTAATTCTAATATAAAAAAATATTCTACATGTATTCTAAATGAGGTTACAAATGTTGGCTCAAAGTTGGTCCACCGTCCACCCCAGCAAACGCGATACATTGACCCAATACTGGATGAATGTTGGCCCATTGTCTCCGACCTTGGCCCAACATTCACCCAGCCTTTGGTCAATGTATCGTGTTTGCTAGGTACGCTGCTAGCACAACGTTAAGGCAACATTTGATAAGAGTCTCAAGAGTGTTTTTCTCGGCATGATGACATTGTCCAGATATAAGCTTACTGATCACATATTCTCTGCCACATATCAAATATTTACGTGTGGTCTTAAAGGGTTAATGATTGCATACCGGGATGCAACAAACAGGAGCCATACTGGTTGAATTGTTGGATAACCGACGTGGTGTGATAAGAAGCCAGCATAGAGTCAACTTCTCGTATATTCCGAAAGAAGCCCTGTATTACAAACTTGCATTGTTTGGTTCATAAAATAATGTTTATACCAACGTCTCGTATTAGCTGGAAATTGTCACTTTTGAAATGGCAACTTATCAATGAAGCATGACGATTGTCTCGTTGTTAATTAATACCCCCCGTAATTCCAATGTATAGCCTATTCTCTGTATTCTCCTATTCTAGGTCTATACTATGGGATTTAGGCTACCTAGATTTGTCATATCCTATATATCGAATTCTGACGTGATCCACCGACAGAAAACAATTGAACGTGAATGTGAACGTGAATGTGAATGTGCACTTTCTCAACGACGCTTATTTATAATTCATTGAATAAGCTAATTTGTGAACAAACATAAAAATGTAACCATTACGTTACTATGTAAAGTAACATTAATAAACTCCTTATTGTCCCAATTCTAAACGTTACACTTTTCGTTCTGGAAATGGACTCACTGTGAAGGTCTTACGTTACTGATCTGTTAATTTAAACACATGCCTTTACATGAAAATTTATATTAGGGACTATATGACTAATTGTATGTCGATGGGCCCAGGAAATAGGAAGCGACGTTCACCCACGTTACGTTGATGCTGGGCCAGCGTTGTAGATGGTGGACCACCATTGCAACAGCAACGTTTCTTGTTCCCAGCAAATGTTACTATGTAAAGTAACATTAATAAGCTCCTTAAATGTCCCAGTTCTAAACTTGTTTCAAACGTTAGACCTCTCTTTCTGGCAATGGATTCGCTCAGGAAGGTCTACTGATCTGTCGATTTAAACATATGCCTTTAGGCCTACATGATTATTTATAAATTATGATTAATTTTATGATAGGCCCACGAAATAAGAAGCGTTCACCCACGTTACGCTGATGCTGGGCCAGCGTTGTAGATTGTGGACCACAATTGCAAAAACATTGGGTAAACGTTTCTTGTTCCCAACAAACGTTTACCTAATGTTGCCTTGAAGTTAGTAGCCCATAATCTACAACGTTTATCCCACATCAAAACAACATTGTGTCGACGCCTTGTGTTTGCTGTGTAAGATCAATAACTTTATATATAAAGTTCTTGGTAAGATATAGCAGCTGCCCTGCAAACACAAGACGATGGTCTAATGGTGATTTAATGTTGGGTCAACCTATGTAGGCCTATATGTGGAATAACCCACAATCTGTTAGAGGTCAACGCAACCAGGGGGCAAGTTCAGCTCAACTGACATACTGAAGCTGTATGTACATGCAAGTACATGCAAGGATCTACATACAGACATAGACCTATGACAGGATACAGGGATACAGGGTAAAACAAAGAACCCCTGTTCACTAACATCACCCCCAGCCCCCACCTATTCTGAGGTCGTACACACAGGATTGTTTTCACCACTGAGAAAAGTAAACAAACCATTGGCCAATCACTGAGCAGGACTCGTCTGCCGCCGCTGCGACCTCATGAATAATTAATACAGCATCTTGTCCTGCTGTAGTACCCGGCTCATGGACGTTCGTCATCACGAGTGGCTAGCTACAATTTATGTGGAGCCATCTAGCGAAAAAAAATTTAACAGTATCTTTAATATGAAAAGACAGTAACACGGCTCAGAATATCACGTTTCTAACGATACTTTGCATGTGATTATCGGCCGGTTGGTCACAGAGTTACGAAGGGAGACGTTACGGTACCCTCAGAAATGACGATGGGCGAGTTGTTTATTTCTCCGTGTTATGTATTTCTGATAATAGCAATGACGGCAATTAAATTAAGCGCGACCTAAAAGCAATACTATGATGATAGAGATACAAATGATAATGCTTTAAACGTGGATGGTGGGTTTTCTCGAGCATACATGACCTGCAAGCGTGCTCAACTGGATATAGAGAGAAAATGGTAGATGCAAACTGAATACCGGAATAAGTCAACCAGCCACGTGACGAGAGGCACACAGCTGATAGGCTTGCTAGAAGGCCACACGTGATGGAACGCACAGCTCCGAGTGGCTCATAAATATAGACCCATTAGGA
The DNA here is from genome assembly GCA_964017125.1 of Flabesymbios commensalis. Taxonomy (NCBI): domain Eukaryota; kingdom Metazoa; phylum Annelida; class Polychaeta; order Terebellida; family Flabelligeridae; genus Flabesymbios; species Flabesymbios commensalis. Next base: position 73,670,445 of record OZ024913.1, on the reverse strand, counting down.
GCCAAACGTACGCTTTAAACCCCCAGCGCCGCATGGCTCATTTTCAAAAATCGCTAAGTGGGAATTAATAAATCTTAAAGGGACTCATTGGGATTATACCAATTTGTTCTATTGTTTAACCCTTTAACCGCCAAAATATTCAATCTGAAATTTCACCCACTTGAAGTTGTGTCTCGCTGACGCGATCCACAACTTCAAGTGAGTGAAAATTATTCAGATTTCGCAAAATGGAGGTCAACTGTTTTAAAATATTGCTGATTGATGTCATATTTGATCTTTGTCACATGTTTAAAAGGTGGTACTTATTGTGCTAATAAAAAATTAAAACCCGAATATATGCGACACCGGCGGTTAAAGGGTTAATATGAAGCATCACACCATGATTTCAATTTTTCAGCATTTACAGATTTTTAAAAACATTTATTATTATTATTTATGATTATCTAGTGTGAACCCAAACATACTATTTTTACACCTAAAGGATGGTTTTAATGTAACGTTAATGTAAGCACAGCATTGGTTGATGCCGTCGGCCCAGGGAAGACTATCAGTGCCGCAGTTGTATCCGATACTTTCTTGTGCCATGGAGTAGACTTTGATCCAACTGTATGAGACGTGGGATTTTGTTATATAAAGTGTTGTATAAATAGTAGTTTGTTTTGTTCACATGACAATATACGACCAGGGAATAAAACTAGTTTAGTCTTTTTCTGTGCTTTAAAATTGGCTTTTTTATTGTTTTGTATTTTAGTTAATATCAGTAGGCTATAATAATATAAATAACATTTTTCAAATTTTATTAGAACGCTGAATGCATATGATACACAATTTCCCCTTCTAGCTGTGTTGTGGATTATCATATTTAATCGCTAGACACTCTATAGTGTCTAAGTCTCAAACGGACCGAACTCATAGGTGCTTTTGTGTAGTAGTTATCACTACTGCCTGTCACAGCGGGGATGGCAGGTTTTTCTCAGCTCTGGATAATTGTGGGGTTTCCTTATTCTTTTTTCTCTGTGCATTGGTTGAGATTTAATATTGTGCCAAATATATAGTAAAAAAAAATTAAATAATAATAAAAAATAGTGACTCAGCCTTCCACATTATATTCATTTACTCATTCTATCTTTTTACATAATGCGTAAATTATGTAAGTAAAAAACAACAGCCATGTGACAACTGAACCCTTATCAAGTTATCTAACTTAAATAATTTATTGCTACCCCCTTGAAATTGTGTCTCGCTATCGCGACCCACCACAACTGTAAGTGAGTGAAAATTACTCATATTTTTTTAATTTAAGACCAAACATTTACAAACCTTAATGTTTCAAGCACCCATTTTATTACCAAAAAAAATAATGGAGATGGTTCTTGACCCGATGCTCTTCTCTGGCAAAAGTTTCCTGCAAATACGTGGGATTCGGACCAGATCCTGATCCTTGATCTGTATCTTAGTCCGGACTGTCCCCAAAATCTGATGAAGTTTTCATTTGACCGCGACATATTTCTGGTAAAGTTTAATGCAAATCCGCTCATTACTTTCTCATTAATCAATAACTCTCTTGTGACAGCTAAGCCTGTAGGTGCACAAACGTGGCCTTGACCCTTATAACGCTGAATTATTTCTGTATAAACCGTGGGGACCAAAGGGTTTTTTCCATTTGAGGTCAGCATAAATGTCTTAGTTGGCTCTTTATGTTTCTTTTGAATACCTATGCTATGGGTCTACGACCATTAGAATTTTTTTACGCTTTCAGTGTGGGGATCGTCTTTATACGTCAGAATCTGACGTCTATGACGTATAAATTTAGACGGTCCCCGCGCTGAAAGAGTTGAACCCCATTCACTCGTCCGTTCGTTTGTTCGTTCTGCATTCATTCATTCATCCATTCATTCATTCATTTATCTATTCATTTATTTATTCATTCATCTATTCATTCATTCATTCATTCATTCATTTATTCATTCATTTGGTAATTCATTCGTTCGTTCATTGATTGATTGATTCATTAATTCATTTATACATTCATCCTTTCATTCATTCATTTATTCATCTATTCATTCATGCATTCATTCATGTATCCATTCGTTCATTCATTCTTTCATCTTATCATTCATTCATTCATCCATTCATTTGTTCATTCAATCTATTCATTCATTCATTATTTCATTTATTCATTCATTCATTCATCCATTAATTTATTATTCATTCATTCATTCATTCATCCATTCATCTATTCATTCATCCATCCATTCATTCATTCATTCATTTATTCATTCATCTATTCATTCATTCATTCATTCATTTATTCATTCATTCATTTATCCATTAATTTATTCATTCATCCATTCATTCATTAATTCATTCATTCATTCATTCATTCATTCATTCATTCATTCATTCATCCATTCATTCATTTATTCATTCATTCATTCATTCATTCATTCATTCATTCATTCATTATTGATTCATTCATTCATTCATTCATTCATTCATTCATTCATTCATTCATTCATTCATTCATTCATGTTCGTTACCCAGATAACTGAACTAAATAATCATGACCGCCATCATAATCAATTTATAATTTGGCTTCAATATACCACATACTCATTAGTATTCTCATCTTCTCATTAATTGACCAATACATCCTTGACAAACAGCTTCATTAATTCTCCTGGACCAGGTAATTTAGTCTGTGCACAAAGATGGCATAAAGCCCCAATTCACTCACTCACTTATTCACTCACTTACTCACTTGCTCGCTCTCTCGTTTTTTCGTTCAGTTCGTTCACTCGGTTTGTTCGTTCTTTCGTTCGTTCGTTTGTTCGTTCGTTCGTTCATTCATTCACTCATTCATTCATTTACATTCCTTCATTCATTCATTCATTCATTCATTCATTCATTCATTCATTCATTCATTCATTCATTCATTCATTCATTCATTCATTCATTTAGGCATTTAGGCATTTATTTATTCATTTAATCAATCATTCATTCATTCATTCATTCAATCATTCGTTCATACATTCAATCGTTCGTTCGTTCGGTCTTTCGTTAGTTCGCTCACTCGTTCGTTCGTTTTTTCGTTCGTACATTCATTTATTCATTCTTTCAGGAATGGACCCTCATGTCCGTTAACTAATAATGATTAATTATGACAGCCCTCATGATTAATTAACAATTTGGGGTTAACCTCGTACACAGTCATTAGCATTCGCCAGTTCTCATTAACTAAAAAATAGCTATTTTTCGATTCCCTATCAATAAGTTTCAGGTAGTCGTGTTTTTTCTTCGCATATGTTTTTCTCATGCATGTTGCAATGCTATGCCAAATGTAATTTAACGTTTAAAACGCCAAATTAATTGTGTCTCGTTATCGTGACCTTCAACTACAAATGGGTAAAAAATACTCCTATTTGTTTTATTTGCAAATATTGATGTTTAAAAATTGAATGAATTGAATTTTACGCCACCTTTGAGCACATATGTTAAACTGAACCAGGAGACCCTCCTGAAGATGGTGAGAATAATGAGATGACACTGCCCTCCAGACACGGCGGTCTAAGGCCGAGCAGGCTACCTCTTGGTCACGGATGCTTCCCATAATACTACATCTTTACGAGTGAGCGGAGAAGAAACAGTTGCTTCTTTAAAATCTGAATGCCAGAGCGGGGGACGAGCCCGCGATTTCCGACTGTCCAAGCGGGCAGCTTTAACCAATGCACCGGGGTCCCCGCCGGTGATATGCTGTTTAAACATACATTTCCTTCCCAATAACAGTGATTTGATCAGTTAATTGAACAAATTAAAAAACGACTTTAGTCGCTTATCGCTTTAGGGGTACAGTCATTGTGCCATTGTTTCCTGCTAACACTCATTGTAAAATAAATGATTTTTACTCAAAAAAATGACATCCGTTGCCCAGTCGATATCTTGTCATCTCGATTAATCACATGCGTAAAATCTGGGCCAATCGCATTAAGATCTGGGTCAATCGCCTGGAGATCTGGGTCGATCACTTTGATATTTGAGTCATTCGCTTTGAGATCTGGGTCAATCACTTTGGGATTTGGATCAATCTCTTTGAGATTTGGGTCAATCACTTTGAGATCTGGGTCAATCACTTTGAGATCTGGGTCAAACACTTTGAGATCTGGGTCAATCACTTTAGGATCTGGGTCAATCACTTTGAGATCTGGGTCAATCTATTCGAGATATGGGTAAATGTCTTTGAGATCTGGGTCAATCTCTTCAGGATCTGGGTCAATCATTTTGAGATCTGGGTCAATCACTTTGAGATCTGGGTCAATTGCTTTAAGATCTGGGTCAATCACTTTGAGATTTGGGTCAATCACTTTGAGATCTGGGTCAATCGCTTTTAGATCTGGGTCAATCACTTTAAGATCTGGGTCAATCACTTGGAGGTCTGGGTCAATCTCTTTGAGATCTGGAGCAATTGATTTCAGATCTGGGTCAATCTCTTTGAGATCTGGGTCAATCGTTTTAAGATCTGGGTCAATCACTGTAAGATATGGGTCAATCGCTTTCAGATCTGGGTCAATCTCTTTGAGATCTGAGTCAATCACTTTAAGATCTGGGTCAATGACTTTAGGATTTGGGTCAATCACTTTGCGATCTAGGTCAATCACTTTGAGATCTGGATCAATCACTTTAGGATTTGGGTAAATTTCTTCGAGATCTGGGTCAATCACTTTAAGATCTGGGTCAATCTCTTTGAGATCTGGGTCAATCTCCTTGAGATCTGAGTCAATCACTTTGAGATCTGGGTCAATCACTTTGAGATCTGGGTCAATCACTTTGAGATCTGAGGCAATTGCTTTCAGAATAGTGCATCTCAACAAACACGCGAAGTTTGACTCAATGCTAGTTTAATGGTGGGCCAACATTAAACCAGCATTGGGTCAAAGCTTTGTGTTTTTATTTCATCCTGCGGGGTAAATTGGTCCCACATCATAAATAACATTGAGTCTTTTATCTATATAATGACGACAGCTCCATTAATTGTTTTACTATAGCGTGTTTTAAAATGACATTCGTGACCCAAGATTAATGTATATGTACTTAACTCTAAAAGAGGTATGTTATCTGACCCCCCCCCCCTTCAAGTTGTGTCTCGCTACCGCGACCCACAACTTGAAGTGGGTCGAGATTACACATATTTATTTAACAAACATTTGCAAATCTTGATGTTTAAACACTCATTACTTTGCCATTAACATTGATTTAACTTGCTATTACAAAGGATTAAAAACGACTGTTGTCGTGCTTTGCTCCTGAAGTGTTTGGGCGGGGGCCCTAGGGTAGTGGTTAGCACCGCTGCCTTTCACGCCCGGGCCCGAGTCCGGGGTTCGGTTCCCGGTCTCGGCGGTTTGAAAGAAATAAAATTGTTTCTTCCCCATCCACGTGTGAAAGTTAGTATTGTGGGGAGCCTCCGTGACCGAGAGGTAGCGTGCTCGGCCTCAGACCGCCAGGGCTCGAATTTCGAATCCTGTGTCTGGAGAACAGTGTCATCTCAATCATCTCACCATCCTCAGGAGGTTCTCCTGGCCCAGTTTAGCCTATATTTGCACAAAGGTGGCCTAAAGCCCGATTCATTTCATTTTCCTGAAGTGTTATACCTTTCAAGCCTGAATTTACCATTGTAATCTTCATTCACTACAACCCGCGAGTTTCTGTCGCAATTCTCGATTGTAGTGAATAAAGATGACTTAAAGGATATGTGGCAAATGAGAAAAGCTATTGTCATTGTTATAATTTGTATAATTTTTAATCTGCTATACAGTTCCATCATTTTTTTGTTAAAATGAAGTCATTCTTCAGAGATGAAAAATGATGCATTGATGCATCGTGAGAATTTAAAGTGTTAATGTAAGAGAAAAGAAACTTTGCGACGCTGGCCCACATCAAGCCAACATCAAGCCAACATTGTCTCAAGGCATTCACTGGGATGGCGCTTTACAATTAAAGTATCATGTTTCTCCCACTCTCAATGTTATGTCTGTGTCCTTGGGCAAGGCACTTTCCCTTTCATGTGTCAATTGACTAACGGGTAAATTAGTACCTGGTAATATTTTTCAGTCATTTGAAGCAGGAAATTGCGTTAGCAATTCCAGCTTCAAATGTCTGAAAAATAGCAGCAGATGAACTACGTTTAACACCGCAACCTAAAATACTACACATGTCTCGTTTTCTTATGTCTCCCCTCTGAAGCGGTGCGGAAATGTTGGTTTACCTTTGTCCATTCAGTTTGTCCGCTCAGTTTGTGTCTGTATGTCCCATTCATTTCAGGCGGTCAAACACGAGACATTGACCCAATGTTGGGCTAATTTAGGCCCACCGTCTACGACGATGACCTAACATTAGCCCAGTATTGGGTTACCGTGTCGTGTTTTGCGCCACACTGAATGTGGGCCAGCGTCACAGGCGCCAACATTAACCCAGCTTTGGTTAAAAAGCAAATACTGACTACGGCTGAATGGATACTGCCCATCACAGACATCATCAGACATTGGATTGGTGTCACCTTGTACTCTGTGTGAACACCTTTAAGCTACTGGAGGGGAGACATTTCCATTTTTTCGTTTACAAAAATAACTAGACCCTTCTAGTTCAAATTAGGTCATGAAGGGGTTAAATCGACGGTGAGCCAAAATTACAACAACATTGGCGGATCCAAAACGAATTGGTCAATTTTGTTTTTGCCCAATGCTTAAAAGTCCCCTAACCTGGCCTATGTATGCCAAATGATTTCTCCAAACCCCTGGCATCCCCTCCCCCCTCTCTCCTCAGATCCTGGCTTCTCCCCTGACAAACATTGGTTCGACCTTGGTTCGACGTCACATAAATTATTGTCTATACTCTTTATTTGTCTATATATTTATGATTAGCTCAGAGAGAGCGCTTCCCAGCAAACACGAGGCATCGACCCATTGCTGTTCTAATGTTGGCCCGCCGTCTTCGACGTCGGCCCAACATTAAAACAACATTGGGTCAATACCTTGTGTTAGCTGGGTTGACTATATGTCTGTCTTTCACAACAAGCAAGCCTGAGACATTGACCCAATTTTGATTTATTGCTGGTTCATCGACCTCAAAGCAGGCCCATCAATAAAACTAAACTAGATCAGCGTGTTTATGTGTATCTCAGCACACTTTGTCTTCATAACTTGTTTTCATATCATGCGGGTGGTTTATATAGTGACATCACATGTAGTAGCTGCTGGTCAACACTCATTAATTCCAGTTGTCTGTATGCAAGTCTGTGCATTTGTGTACAATGATGATCTGCATAATTAACCAGCCAAAGATTCGTATAACCTGAGATAGCAAACCAATGACGTGCATATTAATCTGGATTTAAATGGACACACTGTGATAGCTCTGTGGATGACGTCATGATATGCGGCTCTGGTCAGCAGCCTTTTCTTCAGGGCAGGTGATGAACAGACAGGCATGAAGGAGTATTCTACATTTGGTATTAAGTTAGCATCTCATGCCAACCTTGACGCTGTGTTATTTTAAAAAATAAACGGTGTTCCTTTGAGTGCGAGATGAGAAAATACAGCCTTCTTCCAATGAATAAGGTGGGTTTTGACCCTTAACCCTGTAACCGCCGGTGTCGTCCATATTCGTTTTTTACATTTTTTATTAGCACATTACATGAGCACATTAAAGATAAAAAGTGACATCAATCAGCAAGATTTGAAATTTGTTGACCTCCATTTTGTCAACTCTGAATAATTTTCACCCACCTGAATTTGTGGATCGCGTCAGCGAGACACAACTTCAAGTGGGTGAAATTGAATAATTAAAGCATCTTTTTACATCCCTAAAAACAGACTTAATTTTCCTACAACTGACGGTTTTAGAAGGATAATTTCCACGCAATTCTTTTACCAATACAGGGCAATTTTCTTTAATTTTTCACCCACTTCAACTCATCTTCATCCACTACAAGTCGAGAATTGCGATGTCAGCAATTCGCGGCTTGTAGTGGATGAAGATGACAATGGTAAATTCAGGATTGAAAGGTTTTAAGCACTGAAATATTTGTGTATAAACCTACCCGGTATGACCGGGCCGCCTAACTCATATACTTCGCCGTAGCCCGTTCACACTGACCGCCATTTTGTTTCCACAGCCAGCTGTGTAAAAACGACACTCGCGCCGCCTACCGAAAAACTCGGATACCATGAAATTAAGACGAATGTTTCAAGTGCCTATGAAAACTAGGCCATTATCAGCAGGCGTAAACTTGTGATTGTATTAGAATTATTACATGTAAAAATGGAGGTTACTTAGCCTTGCGATGTCATCAGGGTAGTATAAACCATGGAAAGCAAACGGGTTTTTTCAATTTGAAATCACCATATATATCTTAGTTAGATCTTTCCATTTGAATACCTATGTTATGGGTTTCCGACCGTTATAAATATTTTTACTCTTACAGTGCGGGGATCGGCTTTAGACGTCAGAATCTGACGTCCACAGACGACAGATTATGACGTCAAAAGTCGATACACGCACTGGAAGGGGTAATAACAATATAAAGATTGGAATAATGTGACGACTTTGGTAATACGTGCGCATGCTCATATGAAAGTAGTCACATAATAAGGAAACTGGATCTATTTTAATGGACACACCCAGAAGATAATCATCTGCATTTATTTATACCTGCTTTATTTTATTTTATGCATAAGCATTTATAAATATCTACTTTATTATTGTTATGCATCTGTAATTATATTTACTTATGTTTTCTTTATTTTATGCATCTGCATTTAAATATATGTTTGGTTTTTTATGCATCTGCATTAATTTATATCCGCTTGATTTCATAAAATCAAGATAATAAGAAAACCAGATCTATTTAGTGGACACACCAAAATTTATAAATAAATGCAGATGATAGTCAGGTACAGTTATATATATCTTCTTTATTTCATGCATCTGCATTCTTCTTTATTTTATTTCAAACATCTTCATTTATTTATATCTGTTTCATTTTTTGAAGTCGCAAGACACCTGGATATATTTGAGTTGACATACCAGAAGCTATAAATAAATGTTAATGATATGGAGCAATGCAAGCATAATGACCTGCTCTCAGTATATATATGCACTTTGAACCGTCTGTATATAGTAGATGTTGTCCCAATGTCGGTTTAATGCTGGGCCACCGTTTGCGACGTTGAGCCAACCGTGAGCCAGCATCGGGAATCCTGCGTGTGCGAAAACGAGGAGACTTTGATCCAGTGTTGAAATAACCCTAAGAGCGCTAAATTGGATACTTTAAATTTTCACCCACTTGAAGTTGTGTCTCGCTACCGCGACACACAACTTCAAGTTATGAGAAGTACTCATATTTGTTTAATTTGAAGCAAAACATTTCCAAATCTTGATGTTTAACACACCTTTTGTTCCCAATAACTGGGATTTAGATTTAACTTGCTAATAATACGGATTAACCCTTTAAGCGCTCACGATGCATTAAAGCATCATTTTACATCCCTGAAAACAGACTTAATTTTCCCACAACCAAGTGTTTTAGAATGAGTATTTCCATGAAACTGGTTTACCAATACATGGCAATTTTATTTTATTTTTAAGTCACATCAAATCATTTTTATCCACTACAAGTCGAGAATTGCGATAGCAATTCGCGGCTTGTAGTGGGTGAAGATGACTATGGTAAATTCAGGCTTGAAAGGGTTAAAATGACTATATAGCCGCACTTAGCGGTTTAAGTGTTAACCCTTACAGCGCAGGGATCGACTTTAGTCGTCAGAATCTGACTGTCTGTAGATTCTGACGACTAAAATCGATATTTGTAATGGCTGTAGACCCATAACATAGGTATTCAAATTTATCGGAAAGAGCTAACTATAGAGACAGTTATGATGATTTCAAATTGGAAAAAACCCTTCGGCCTCCCAAGGTTTTCATAAAAAAAATTCAGCGTTTCAAGGGTTAAGGGTTAAAGTTGTCAAATCATCTATTGTGTTAACGTTTATCTCGTGTTTGCTCGGTAATTATGCCTAGCCGAAGCCTGGCCTTTACCCTTAAAGCGCTGAATTAATTTGTAAAAAAACGATCAACCAAAGGTTTATTTTCACCTTGAAATCATCATAAATGTCTTAGTTAGCTTTTTTGCTTCATTTGAATACCTATGTTATGGGTCTACAACCATCAGAAATATTTTCGCCCTTACAGGGGATCAACTTTACGCGTCAGAATCTGACGTCTGTAGACGTCAGATTCTGACGACAAAAATCGATCCCCGCGCTGTAAGAATTAATAAACACAAGACCTTCACTCAATGTTGGTCAGAGCATGGAGATAGTAGAGGTAAAAATTAATCAGACGACACTGCCCTCCAGAGACAGGAATTGAAATTAAAATGGCGGTCTGAGGCCGAGCATGCTACCTTTCAGTCGTGGTGGCTGTGCACAATTCTGACTCTTAACAGCGGGCGGGGAAGAAGCAGGTCGGCTCCTAACCTTTACAACGCTAAAATAATTCTGTATAAATCTTGGAAACCAAAAGGTTTCTTCAATTTGAAATCATCATAAGTGTTTTGGTTTGGTCTTTCTGCTTCATTTGAATATCTATGTTATTAGTCCAGTCATTTTGTAGCTATTTTCAGGCTAACCTTAAAATAATCGCAACATAATTGTTTTCATTGCAAAACGTCTCATTGGTATCCATAGAAAAAGATATCAAAACGTTACCCAAGTAGATGGATGAAAAATATATTTTTTTGAGGTACAGAGAAATAAGTCATTTTTATATTTTCTGGTGTTTTTCTATTTTTTTGCGAATTGACTATAGACTAGTAGGCCTAAGGACCGATAAGCTAGGAATTTGGGTGTCAGAGCTGACAGTCAGAGCAGACATTTGGCCTGACTGTCTCTTAATAGCCATATAATGCTCTCCTAATTAAGTGGCCCCATGTGTCGAGTTTCGCCGCAAAGGGCAAAAATCCAAGATGTCCGCCATCGGCGATTAAAAAAAAATATTTTAACTAAGAATCCGATAATCAAGAGTAATATGTATTTTCTCACTAATGTTGTGGCGTGAAACCCTTTTCTGGGCTTGAAATGATAACTATAGTCTTCTGTGACCTTCACACACCACACGCAGGGTGAATAATGCTGACCAACGGTCATGGTGAAATACAATTTGTTTACTATGGTCACACAGTCGTTTCTGACTAACTTTGTGGCGCTAATTTCATTTCTGGTGGTAATGTCATTCTAGTTATCAGTAACATTAACTTTTTTTATGTGACCTCCAAACTCTCTAGATAACAAGAGCGAAACTCGACTTTAACCACTGCACCAGGGCCCATACAGAGAAAGTTCTTGCCAAGATGGGTCACTGACACTTGTATTGAAATAGGAATATGTGACCTTTGTGGTTCGCTGGCTCCACTTCGCATGGGTCGTATTATCTTCAGCATACACAGGCAGCACGAGATGCATGCAATATTATTGTTGGTTTAATGTTGGACCAACGTGGTAGAGTGATGAAGGTTAATGCTTTTATACAAAATACAAATCTTCATAAAATGATATAATTAAATACACTTCAGAGGGTAGTGTTAACCCTTTCAGATCGACTTTAGACGTCAGAATCTGACGTCTATAAACGTCGTCTAAAGTCGTCTAAAAATATTTAGAATGGCCGTAACATATATCTTAGTTATTCAAGTGAAACGGAAAGACCTAGCTAAGACATTTATCATGATTTTATATTGAAAAACATATTTGGTCTCTATGGTTTATGTAAAAATATGTCAGCGCCGTAAGGGATAATAATATATTTAGGGTCAGATTATAGTGCTTGGTGATGTTAATTTTAAAGGTGACCTATCACCCCTTATGTAATATGAGTAATTTTGTGACAAATAAATCAAAGTTGTCACAAGATGGGGCACAATTGTTTCCTTATATGGGGTGATTGTGCCCCATCTTGTGGCAACTTTGATTTATTTGTCACAAAATTATTCATACTATATAAGGGGTAATAGTTCACCTTTAATGCTATGATGAAGGGTGAAGGATGGTGTACGACAGCTCTGAGACGGGCATTGTTTGTGTATTTTTGGGGTGGTGGGGAAACATTTTTGTACAGCGATATTCAGATTTCTCCTCTCACACACCCAACTCATAAATTATGAACGTTCACTCACCAGGTACTTTGTCTCGGCAGCTAACAATGGAATTAGGGGGTCACCATTAGATTCCAAGGGGGGGGGGCAGGAGTATTTTTGAAATAAATAATTTCGGGCGGACTCTGCGTGAAATAAATAATTTACTTCAAGAACTGTTCCATATAAACATGTAACAAAATGTGAAATTTTCAGCGCGCCGCCGAGCCCGGTTGAAATAAATAATTTGCCCGCGACAAATACTCCTGCCCCCCCCCCCCCCCTGGGAATCTAATGGTGGCCCCCTAATTGTACTTTGTGACGCGGAGCCGATACACCATTCTGTAGTTTGGGCAAACTCCAGCTGTACGTACTACTTAACCCTGTAGGTACCATACGACATACTGTAACCCTTGTCCTGCTATGCCCGGATGTATACGGGGTTAAGGATGTTTTAGATCAATACAAATATCACTTAATTTTGATAAAATAGTTTTTAATAGACGCTTTGTTGATCCAATAATTTAATTTTAGACATGTCTATTTTTCATAAATAGTAATATTTTTCGTCATTTGAAGCTGGAAATTGCGTCAGCAATTCCAGCTTCAAATGACGAAAACTACAATTGAACCAATTCAGCAGGACAAGGGAAACCCTTACAGCGCTGAAATATTTGTGTATAAAACATGGGACAAAAGTTATTTTTCCAAATGGAAATCATCATAAATGTCGTAGTTAGCTTTTTCCGCTTCATTTGAATACCTATGTTATGGAACTACGGCCATTATAAATATATTACTCTTCCAATGGAGGGATCAACTTTAGGCGCAGACTCTGACGTCTAAAGTCGGTCCCCGCGCTGAAAGGGTTAAATTAAAATAATTTCATAGAGGATGAAACAACCCATCGAAATTATGAAACTTTTTTGTTTAATATAATACACAGAGTACTAAATTTGGATAAATTTCATCTTTGCATGTGGGGTGGAAATCGCGGTAGAAATTCACACAAAAAATGTTTATCATGTATTTGAATGGTTAAACTTTTACCTGCACAGACATTTAAATATGTTTTCATTTGCTAAGTGGAAAATAAAATCATATTTTTTTCATTCGCTGTGAGGGGACCGTCTTTATACGTCAGAATCTGACGTCTGTAGACGTCAGATTCTGACGTTTAAAAACGGTCCCCGCACTGAAAGAGTTAAAATATTTATAATGGCCGTAGACCCATAACATAGGTATTTAAATGAAACAGAAAGAGCTAAGTAAGACAGTTATGATGATTCCAAATTGAAAAAAAACCCTTTGGTGGTCTCCATGGTGTCATGCTTAGTGGTGGAACGGTCAAGTCGTTTCACATTACGGCGCTGTCACACATGGCCACATTTCACAGTACAGTGTGCGAAGGGCAGTTGAAATGAGGAAGATACAATACAAGCTGGTAATCTGACGGACAAAAACCCGGTTGAAATCATCTCTTCCAGTAGAGTTGTAACATCAAAATCATTCCACAGCGACATTGAAGTAACGATAGCTTTAGCAACGAAATATTCAGTGATAACTTGATGGATAAACTACATAAATGGAAGGATATTCTAACAAAGTGTTTACGTAAAATTGAGGATAGTTTTGGAATCATGAACACTGAATTCTCATGATCATTCATGATTCATGATCACTGTGCATGTCAAAAACAAAAAGACTAGAAGAAGTAGCCGTCATGGTCAGATGATAAGCCCATGTTGTTCAGCCACACAGTGAGTGAGATTAACGACTTGTAATACATTCATCTTATTTCAACCGGAATTACCATACTACCCTCACCTGACCTAGATAGTATAGATACCACGCTCCACTAACTGACTTGACCTAGATGCCACACTCTCCACAGTTCCTGACTTTGATTTTGTGATCACGGGACGCACATATACAAACATGGCAGTGAGTTGAGTTTTAGTATCAATTAACCCTTTGCCTGCTAATCACGACAATAGTCGTTTTTTAAGCGGTTGTATTAGTGAATAAATCTCTGTTATTGGGAATGAAATGTGTGTTTAACCCTTTAAGCCCTCACGATGCATTAAAGCATCTTTTTACATCACTGTATACAGACTGCATTTTCCTACAACTAGGGGGTTTATGATGAAAATTTACTTGAAATTGTTTTACCAATACATGGCGATTTTCTTCAATTTTTCACACACTTCAAGTCATCTTCATCCACTACAAGTCGAGAATTGCGGTAGCAATTCGCGGCTTGTAGTGGATGAGATGACAATGGTAAATTCAGGCTCGAAAGGGTTAAACATCAAGATTTGTAAAAAATTAAACACATGTGAGTAATTTTCAACCACTTTGGGATGTGGATCGCGTGGTTGATCTGGTTGACAATTTAAAAAAAAAAATTGCCAAGATAAAAGTTGAAATACATTCATGACGTCAGAAGACTTTCAGGCTTCCCACTCGAAACTAAAAACGAAATTCCATGATTTTTCCATGATTTTTCCATGATTTTTTCATGATACCAGGTATTTTTTCCAGGTTGCTTAATTCCGTTTTGGCTGCATTGTAATTTGCCTAAATTGTTTTTATTCGCCTACATTGTTTTTACGTCAAAAGATTTCGGCACATGCAACCACCAGTAGTCAAATATCAGGCTGAGAAAGAAATATAAGTGAGAAAGAATACATTCTGCAAAATTTATTCCAAATTAAAAAAAATAGAAAATGGCATTTTATTGAAATTCCATTCTTTTCCCATGCATGGAATTTTTTAGGCAAAATTCCAGGTTTTCCAGGTGATTAGGAACCCTCTGCACGGGCTGATCCAGAATTTTGACAAATTGTACTATGGATAAGCCGATAAGATAATATTATCTACATACATGGGCTTCTATGCATCGTGGGGGCTCAAAGGGTTAGGGGAGAACACCCTAAAGCGCACCCTGTTCCCTAAGCGCACCTTTTGGTTTTTTTCTTAATATTTATGTGAAAGTGACGTCATATTGACTTCATAATTGGAGAATATAATAAAGTAGTGTGTCCTTGAACTTGGGCACTTAATAGCAAGGACGCTACACACGCGAGAAGGACGCAAGAGAATAACAGTTGAAATCACTCTTTTTCTTATAATTTTGTGAGTGTAGATATTGTGTGATTACTTAAAGAGTATTATAGATAACGAAAAAATTGAAAAAACACAATGTAGATTGGCCTTTTCTTGATTAGCTAGAGCTAACAATCAGTCAACGTGAGTCAACCCTGTGATCCAAAAATCATTTTAATAAATAATGTCCAGTGTGCTCAAAGCGCACCCCCAACTTGCTGCCAAAGCGCACCCCCTGGTGCGCTTTGGGAGCATCTGTCTCCTTTAGGATATGAGCTTGTCTTAAAGCGCACCGCCCTGTCCATGTCAATGATTAGTCACAGCCAGCCAGTTGTGTCTGGCTACTTTCCGTCAAAATGAATAAACTGGGCCTATATATACTATATTATATTTCATGGAAATTTAGGGTAAAAAATTGACAAAAATATTATTTTGGTTATGTTTATTCATAATCTAACTAAAATATAATTTTATATTGTCCCTACATGTATCGGTACAGGAGGTGCGCTTTAGGACGTATAACAACCACTGAACATTAGGGGGTGCCCTTTAAGAACACTGGGGGTGCGCTTTGTGCACAGTGCACCCAAAGCGCCCCCTTTGCTGAAAAAGTGTTTTTTTCAAATAAAATGAGTAGAAATGGCTTTATCATACAGAAAAAAATAGAAATCATATTTTATCAGAATCCGGACCAACTGCCAATGTGGTCATGTTGTTTCAATCATGTTATAAAGATATTCCCCCCTTTTTAGTTAGGGGGTGCGCTTAAGGGTGTTCTCCCCTACGTCAGAATCTGACGTCTACTGACGTCAGATTCTGACGTATAAAGACGGTCCCGCGCTGAAAGGGTTAAACACGTCACCCGCAGTGAAAGGGTTATTTACATAGTGTTATCTTGTGCAAGGCCCGCATTTGTGGAAACTATTCACAAGGCAGCAGTACATGCATGACATTCATGTGCACTGAATTAATTACCGTAACCATGGTAACCATATTACACAATTATCTGGAGCGCATGCTTCTCGTCGATTTTTCCGTCAATTATCGACCGATTTTCATGAAATTTTGTACAGGACATTTCCAAGTCATTTCGAAAAGTTATGTGCAGAATTGCAAAAGTTAGACCATTTGACATGTAGTAAATTGAAAATAAGACGTCCCTCTATAAACCCATAACATCAAGGAATTTAAAAGGACTTTTCTATATTCCTTGATCACACTAACTCTGGAATTTTAGTACATGTCAAATGGTCTAACTTTTGAAATTGAATATAATTTTGCGAATGTTTTACCAATGTTAGGACATTACTTGGAAATGTTCTGTGAGAAATCGACGAAAAGCATGCGCTCCAGATAATTGTGTCATATACTATAGTGGTATATATTATTGTCCGAATATATATCACGTGTATTGCTAAGTCAAGGACACACAATTCGAAAGATTCATGGACCTAATTTTTCCCTGGCGCTCAGCGCTTAATATATCTATGATTAATAAACACGACTGTTGTTAAAACAGTAGATATGGATTTATTTTTGTTATTGCTGAGCATAAACTACGTGTTGTCTATCGATCAGTATCAAGTCTTGAAACCCATTCCAGCAAACAAGCCACATTGACCCAATACCGGGTTATTGTTGGTCCACCGGCCAACATTAGGGGAGAACACCCTTAAGCGCACCCCCTAACTAAAAAGGGGGGAATATCTTTATAACATGATTGAAACAACATGACCACATTGGCAGTTGGTCCGGATTCTGATAAAATATAATTCCTATTTTTTTCTGCATGATAAAGCCATTTCTACTCATTTTATTTGAAAAAAAACACTTTTTCAGCAAAGGGGGCGCTTTGGGTGCACTGTGCACAAAGCGCACCCCCAGTGTTCTTAAAGGGCACCCCCTAATGTTCAGTGGTTGTTATACGTCCTAAAGCGCACCTCCTGTACCGATACATGTAGGGACAATATAAAATTATATTTTAGTTAGATTATGAATAAACATAACCAAAATAATATTTTTGTCAATTTTTTACCCTAAATTTCCATGAAATATAATATAGTATATATAGGCCCAGTTTATTCATTTTGACGGAAAGTAGCCAGACACAACTGGCTGGCTGTGACTAACCATTGATATGGACAGGGCGGTGCGCTTTAAGACAAGCTCATATCCTAAAGGAGACAGATGCTCCCAAAGCGCACCAGGGGGGTGCGCTTTGGCAGCAAGTTGGGGGTGCGCTTTGAGCACACTGGACATTATTTATTAAAATGATTTTTGGATCACAGGGTTGACTCACGTTGACTGATTGTTAGCTCTAGCTAATCAAGAAAAGGCCAATCTACATTGTGTTTTTTCAATTTTTTCGTTATCTATAATACTCTTTAAGTAATCACACAATATCTACACTCACAAAATTATAAGAAAAAGAGTGATTTTAACTGTTATTCTCTTGCGTCCTTCTCGCGTGTGTAGCGTCCTTGCTATTAAGTGCCCAAGTTCAAGGACACACTACTTTATTATCTTCTCCAATTATGAAGTCAATATGACGTCACTTTCACAGAAATATTAAGAAAAAAGCCAAAAGGTGCGCTTAGGGAACAGGGTGCGCTTTAGGGTGTTCTCCCCTATAAAGACGGTGCCCGCACTGAAAAAAAATATTTATAATGGCCGTAGACCCGTAACATAGGTATTCAAATGAAGCAGAAAGAGCTAACTAAGACATTTATGATGATTTCAAATTGAAAACAACCCTTTGTTTTCCATGGTCTATAAAACAATATTCCAGCGTTGTAAGGGTTAATTCACTTAGCACCCAGCATTTTACATGGGCGGATCCATAATTTTATAAAAGGGGGAAGGGTCCGATTGAAAAAAAGCGCATACCCAGCAAACACAAAGCATTTGTATAACATTTGTACAGACAGACAGACAGACAGATATTTTATTGACAGAAAAGAAAAGTCATTACAGACTTATTTGTCATAGAAATGAAAGAGATATATGTACATGTATATACAAGATTGTTAATTTGTTAAAATTGTATAACAATATGAATGGTATGACATACACAACTGAAATCATGTTAAGTGGCATTGCCGAAATGAAAACTGGGTACTTCGATAATATAAATGACTACTACTAAAAATGAATTAAAAGGCATTGCCAAGATAATATAGAGGTCTATCATTTTGTTTCCCGCACCAAAACCGGAGATAAAATAGCTACTATGTATGACATACTAATTATATATAGTAGCAAAAAAGACACTCTGGAAAGCGTAGAAACCTAAAAGATATACAAGTGCATAATTATGCTACAGTAACTGGAGTATGCAATAAGACAATGGTAAAAATTATACGGTATTTTTTTAAAATTAAATATAATATCATGCAAGTACAATAAATGTGGCATAAACAGGTAGCTCCGAGTCATGTGACCATGCGAGCACAGTCGCTATGAGCGCGGAGATACCCTGATATTGACTAGTGGTGCAAACTTTACGACGTAATAATAGTAGTAATGCCGGTTAAAAATTATTTGTGCAATTCACACAGGACATGGCCCTCGCACAAAAACATTACAGCTTATTTTATTTCACTATATTGTTTATTTCATACTGTTTCAATCACGACCTAGCTAGTACCACATACTCGGAGTTACAATCGAAGAAAAACATTCCCGACCTCATGGAGAAAATCAGTTGACTTAGCAACTCTGAAATCCTCCATAAGGCCCCACCTCGTCTGATAACAAAGGCGACGGAAACGTCCCTAACCGGCCCTAAAAAGACAACTAATAAGATCCGAGAGCAACAACAATGACAACCGTCCTGATATGTGATAATACCCAAGTCAGATCATGAGGGCATGATAATATGAATAATATAGCGACAGGTGACAGATTCATTATACTCAGTATTTTTAACCCTTAATGTGTTTAAAGCAACCATAAATAAATTGCGCTAGTGACTTCACCACGGTTATGTCTCTAGATGTCATAATTCGTAGAAACATTTCATTTGTCGGTTGTAGGCCTATATTGATAATTGCGGCTACAGAATCAAACAAGATTTCGCGTTCATTATTCATAGAGCTACAGTGGAGAAGAAGATGTATTTCGTCGTCAATTTCGTTTAATTCACACTTTGTGCATATTCGCTGATTTTTTGGGGTGATTGGATTATTGAATCGTCCTCTTTCTATATTTAGATCATGTGAGCTCATTTGATATCTCGCCATTGCTGTTATGAGGTTGTTCCCCCTTATGTTTAAGATATATGGTTCAAAACAGAAATATTTTTTTACTAATGCATATGTGCGCAGCTTACTCGAGCTCTCGATATCTTTTCTCCACCGCTGTGTAAATATGCTAACTTTTGATTCTTTAAATGAAAGCATGAATTTATTTGTATCCCCAATATTCTGCGATTCCCAAATTTGATCAAGCCCGGTTTGTTCGAGGACAGAGCGAATAAGGGAACACCAATTCGTGAAGCCAATGGCATCTAGCTCAAGTAACATATTGTAGGCATTTCTGACTGGATGGCTCTGAGATAGTTTTAGAATTCTACACCAATATTTTACAGCTTTTATGTGTTGCCGGATGATCAGTGGAAATCGACCCGTGTCCCCATATATTGCAGGTTTATGTGTTTGCTTTCTAACGCCAAGTGGATTTACTAAATTTGAGATGGTTATTTTCCAGATCGTTAACATCATCGCCTGTATACCATATATCACTTCCATATTCTAGTATGGGCAGTATTTGGCAATCAAATACCTTGAACGCAATAGTGGGTGACAATTTACCGACCACAGGACGGGACTGTTTACGTATAGCAAAGATTGCTTTCCCAGCTCGGGAAGCAAGATGAGAAAATGTTTCTTTTAACACGTTATTAGCGGACTTGGTGCTATACACTACACCAAGGTATTTATATTGTTCAGCCTTTTCTATAATGTTATCACCATAGTGGAAGCTTCCACATACTGTTGTGTAACGTTCATTAAAGATAAGAACTTTTGTTTTAGGAATGCTTACTTAGATATGCCATAGGGAAGCATATGAATACAGGGCAGTTAGCTGTTTTTGTAATCCCCCGACAGATTCTGAAAAAAGGACAAGGTCATCTGCAAATAACAGATATACCATTAGTAAGGTGTCCACAGCGATACCATGATCTTGGTCAAATGATGCGGATATGTCTTGTAAAAATTCCGTGAATAGTTTGGGACTGAGCATACCGCCTTGTAGAACCCCAAATTCGCTTTTTAATATGTCACTGATACGCGAGTCCCATTTTACACGGCACTCTGCTTTACAAAACATACTTTTTATTATGTTCAGCAAATTGCCGTCTATTCCCCTGTACAATAGTTTGTAGTATAATGCTGTTCTATTAATATAGTCAAATGCTTTTGTGAAATCGACAAAGCATGTATACAGGGGTTTAGAAAGACACCTTTGTTTATCTATGATGGCACATAGTATGAATATATTGTCCGTACTTCGCGCATTGCTTTTAAAACCAGCTTGATAGGAATCATTATCATTACATACTTCGTTTTTAAATACAATGTTGCGCCAACGTTGAAGATGTTGGGCCGACGTTGTACAAATGTCATACAAATATTTTGTGTTTGCTTGGATAACTGCTTCATACTAGGGTACACTTGAGGTAACTATCCTATACTAATCTCAAACACAGGTGAATGGGATAGGGTCAGCATGCTCATTGTTTTTCTATACAAGGTCGGTAACTCACGTAAATCTTGGAAGTAGCAAAAGCAAAATACTAGGCCTAATGTTCACGCCCGCACGCACCACATAGGGGCTATTCAGCTCCACTATTTTATCGTGTAAACCCAAAAGGCAGTAACTTCACAATATAATAGTACGCTGAATACTGCATTGTATTATTCACTACAATTCGCATTTTGTTGGAAATAGTGCTTCTGTTATAATCGAGCTCGGATAATGTGTATTAATCTGTTAATGCACGTAAATTATGAGATTTCCGTTTGAAAATTCATCAATAATATGCTACAAGAACTAGGTATGATATGGTAGCATTTGTTTGGTAGAAATCAAAAGTCTACATAGTCCATTTCTCATTTTAAAATGACGAGGACTTAGTTTCCTTCCCTCAGTAGAAGTATGGACATGGCAGTGACTGTCACCGCATAGACACATCCCAATTTGGTCTCAAATACCGATATTTTTGCCATTTTGATTGATGTTAGACAATTTAGTTTTGATTAAAATACACCCGTGACGTCAGTCTATTGTTAAAACAGTAGATTCGGATCTACGAATCCACTGTTATTGTTTACTGGTCAGGTCGGACACATATTCGGTTTTAACCATGAAACTGCATGTCTAATATTTCATGGTGTAGCTATACTGACAATGATTTGAGGTTTTCTATATCAAATCTTGGAACATTTGCACATATTAAGTGTATTTTAAGTCGAAGAAAAACTCAATTACAATAGATTCGTAGATCCGAATATACTCGGCGCTTCGCGCCTCGTACATTCGGATCTACGAATCTATCGAATTTCGTTCTTTCTCCTTGACATGAGGTCCTGACGCCCCGCGACGTATTTCATATCTCACGGCGAATGAAATGTCCTGAGTTATTTCCCAAGTCGGGGTGGAACTGAATTCTGAATAATTGTGTGGAAAGGGATAATAATAATTGTAAACAATGTAGGGGGGGGGGGGTCAATAAATGAAAAAATACGCTCTCATTTAAAAAGTAGACCCTTTAAAACTGACAATTATTTTTGTGGTCTGCTTTTGTTAAATTTTAGTCAATATATTAAAGGAAGCACTTTGAATGTGCTCTTTAAAGTTTCGCAGGCACTCAAAGGGTTAATGACTGAATTGAAACTTAATTATTATTAATCTCTCACACAGCAAGCACAATACATTGATCGAATGTTAGTTTGACGTTGGGCCAGCAATAATCCAACATTCAATCAATGTTCTGTGTTTGCTATTATTATGTGGCACTTAACCCTTATAGCACGGGGGTCGATACTTAAAATAGAAGTTCCCAACGTCTTTTTGTGAGTGACGGACTACACTATTTAAAGCGACACAATCAGGCCAATCGGCAATAAATCAGTATTTTTATTTCGGCTTCTTAATATGGCCATAAGATGTGAACATGACTAAAGTTGCGAATGTCTTTTAAATTTTGGGTTGCTGTGGCAATGTAGCAAGTGTACCGTAAGTCTAATTTATCAGTTATTCCCGTATCTCTTATTATATGGACATGCATGTCCGAATTTAAATTTCGTCTATATTTCCCGCTTAATAATGGCAAATGCGCAACTCAATTTTTTCAAAACTGACGCAATTTTAGTCTATGGACATGTTGTTACATGTGTGCTATAATATATATCCTACTTATTTCCCATTACAATACCTAAAAAAGAAAAAAAGCTCGAAAACGTAATAATAATAATTTATACGGGTGTCCCAGTATACGGCTTAAAAAACAAATGTGGAAACGTCTTACTTTTACTTTCAATAATTACAAAAAGTTCAATCGAAAACCGGCAGGATACAGGAGAATAAATATTACTTTTTTCACTTTATTTTTTCAGTGCGGGGATCGACTTTAGAAGTCGATCCCCGCAGAGTAAAATATGTATAATGACCCATAACATAGGTATTCAAATGAAGCGGAAAAACTAAGACATTTGTGATGATTTCAAGTTGAAAAAACCCTTTGGACTCCATAGTTTTTGCAAAAATATTTAAAGGGACTGGCCCACGCTAAAATCATTAAAAAATCGGTTATTTTATTTCGGGGTCTTAATATGACCATATGATGTAAACAAGTACATAGACTAGAACTGCAAATTTTTATAATTTTTGTGCTGCGCATTCACCAGTTAGGCTATATAGAGACGAAATTCCTGATTTCTAATTATTGACAACCATGTCAAAAATAGGAAATGCGGGAATTTCGTCTCTATATCTAGCCTAACTGGTGAATGCGCAGCAGGAAAATTATAAAAAATTGCAGTACTAGTCAATGAACATGTTCACCACATCATATGGTCATATTAAGAACCCGAAATAAAATCACCGAATTTTTGATGATTTTAGCGTGGGCCAGTCCCTTTAAGCGTTGTAAGGTTTGAGAAGTATTCGCCTGCTGAATTATTTTTCACCTTCATTCAACATTGCAAGTCATGCGGCTAATATTAGTGAGATTTTTTCGGAAAAAATCCTTTATATCGCCTGATCCTTTCTTTGTCATGTATGATGACTGTTATAGGCCTAAGGCATTCGTGATTATAGCGGCGAGCGATATAACGTGCAATTCGGGAATATCGGCATATTTTGCATTATTTTTCAAACAGAAATTATATCTGGACATAAGAGGAAACATTTTGAGACAGTAAATATGCTCTAAATGGCAAAAAGCGTTGTTTGCGATACTGGGCGTATATCATGTATATAGACTACCACCTGTAGAATTAACCAACATATAGGCCTATCATCACTGATCATGTATTTTCATCTTAAAATGCTAAGCTCTGTTATGATGAGTCATTTATTGATTGTTATGAGACCTTATTACTTGTTACTTGTTAATGAATCACCCAGGATTTTCACTGGAATAAGAAACCCGGGTTCCTAGTTCTAAAACTCTGTGCAGTGGTATTCACTATAAGACGTATAAAGGTATCAGCCCATATTGCACACTTGTTGTAGATTGAAATGTAATGTATGGAAGATATGGCATGTGTTTGTTGTTCATTTTTCGTGCGATATTGACAAATACAGCATATGTCCATTGAATAAGGTGTTCTCCTAGAGGTTCTCACCTTGTGCTGTATTTTCCCATACGACGCTGGCCCAACATTAAGCCAACATTAGTTCAACGTCTCGTCTCTGTTTGATTGGGGAGTGTGGTGTGGTCATCTCACCGCGTCAAATGATTGCAGGTATTTGCACGCTACCTCTCGGTCACGGAGGCTCCCCACAATACTGATTTTCACACGTGGATGGGGAAGAAACATTTTTGTTTCTTTGAAACCGCCGAGAGTCATATTAATACTGAGCCCTATTCGACCACCTTCAGCGATCATGTTGTCTGCTACAGACCATATCTATGCTACAGGCAGACTCCTTGAGCTCACGCAAATATACTATGCATCCACTACCCCCTTCTCCCTGGCCAATCAGACCAACATCAGACAACTCAGTCGAAATGACCTGAGTGTGACCTTCCACACTGCAGTCAGTAGAACGGTGACTTTATAATTAATATTCATGTTGTTCTCTCGCATCTCTCTACAGTTCCAGTGTACCTGTTGTCAGGTCAGACCTGTGGTTTGCCTGTCTGAACTGACTGGGCAAGATTATAATGACAACCATAACTATGTCTCTTATTGGCACAAAAACCTCAAACTTGACATAGTTTTCAGGGTCAGTTGTGGGTTACCAGACTGTTGCTTTAGGCTCTCAGGCTTTCAGGACGCAGCAATTACAGAACTGATTCTCAATGCAGTATACCAGGGCAGCCTACCTGTGGTAGCTGGCACTGCGCTGTGACGTAAACCTGATCAGGGCGGATCAAACCTGCTCAGGGCGGATCAAACCTGTTCAGGGTAGATCAAACCTGCTCAGGGCGGATCAAACCTGCTCAGGGCGGATCAAACCTGCTCAGGGCAGAACAAACCTGTTCAGGGCGGATCAAACCTGTTCAGGGAAGATCAAGCCTGTTCAGGGAAGATCAAGCCTGTTCAGGGCGGAATAAACCTGTTCAGGGCGGATTAAACCTGTTCAGGGCGGATCAAACCTGTTCAAGGCGGATCAAACCAGTTCAGTGTATCAGTGATTTCGGACAGTGATTTAGGACTGTGATTTAGGACGATGTGATGTATAAAAACCTTAACAGAGTACGTTTTTATATGACTATTCCTGTACTAATATTGATAATTTCGGATGGTATTATGGATAAGGAAACCTAATACAGTTATATAGTCATATTTTTTCATATACTTATGCATATCATTTTAGAAGTACAAAAATCATTGATATTTCGGTACAGTTATGATACATATGTGCATATATAAGAACGTTTGTCATCGCCACATAGGCATATCATTTTATATATACAAAATATATTTTGATACATATGTTTATATACAAAATAATCGAATATGTCATTTTTATTTTGTATGCACATCACACACCTTTGAGGTCCCACTTTGTAGACAACGGTCATACTTTTGTGGCAAAACGGCAAGTTCACTCTCGTCACTGCGGTCAAGATAATGCAGGCACTCTTTTCAAATGGATGAAAATTATAGATAATTTGTATAATTATTATCATTTTCACGACCCTAGCACGTTATTAACGGAAAATAATACAATGATAATTATTTGAAAAATAAATATTCTATTTTAGGATGTTGACTGTGATCGTCAGCAGAATAAGGGTTAATTACTTGCTGATAACGCGTGCCGCGATTTAAGACCCTTCACATTCTGCGCGCTGCAATAAGCCTATCGTAACCTACGAATAATTATGTTATAATTATACAACACAACACTCCACTTTGTAGTTGATTTTGCAACTGACCTTAATCGGATTTAAAGTAATTCTTAATGCATGTTAAATTTTAAAACAAATAATTGACGTGGAATACACGTCTTGTTGTCATGGTTATCGGGAGTGGGGCGCAGAGGGTTAACGATCCGGTGTGTCTGCGTTCACGGCTCGCGCGTCCACCATAGACGGACCGGTGTCACACAAATGTTGAACAAACATATATTTTAGACAATACTATACGGACAGTTAGACAGTAGTATGCTTGTTCAAAAACTTTTTTGAAATTCTATCTACAATTCTTATTAGCATGATCAGTGAGTCACTCAAAAACTTTAATAGGCCCCTACGCTCAAATTTATCATTCATAAAAATAACATCTCAAGTGCTGCTCGCTGTGCGGACAGCAAACGCGAGACGTTGAAAAACCATTCCGGGTGAAAGTTCGATCATCGTCTGTGACGCTGTCCAAGAATTAAACCAGCATTGGTTAAACCTCTCAATGGGTGGAGAATAAACTGCCGTGGCCACTTAAATGTGAAATATATAATATATATATATTTATTAACGCTGTATATCATTATTTTTATACTGTATATATCTACCCTGTGATCATGTCTGTTCGTAAGAATACCAAGCTACAATAGGGGATATAAAAGTCAGAGGAAGCCTAGTAAGTATAGTAATCAGTCAGCCCGCTACTATCACACAATAACCTCAGTAAAAAGTAACGGTGCGACACATATTCTTAACGGTATGACATATAGTAGTAACGGTGTGGCTTGTAGTAGCCTACACTGCTCACCCTAGACACTGCTCCTTCGCATGTTAAAATGTGCAGATGGTTGACGTCATATGTCCCCCGCTCTCAATTTCAAGTATTGTAGTAAGCTTGTGATTGGCCGGCTGTCTTGCTAAAAGTACCCTGATCGGCTGGCGAGAATATTATGGTGGCGGAGGGGTGGGTGTAGACAGACACCTGTGTGGAGCCCAGCAAACGCGAGCATTTGACCCAATGTTGCTTACTAAGATATGCCATAGGGAAGCATATGAATACAGGGCAGTTAGCTGTTTTTGTAATCCCTCGGCAGATTCTGAAAAAAGGACAAGGTCATCTGCAAATAACAGATATACCATTAGTAAGGTGTCCACAGCAATACCATGATCTTGGTCAAATGATGCGGATATGTCTTGTGAAAATTCCGTGAATAGTTTGGGACTGAGCATACCGCCTTGTAGAACCCCATATTCGCTTTTTAATATGTCACTGATACGCGAGTCCCATTTTACACGGCACTTTAGAAAACATACTTTTTATTATGTTCAGCAAATTGCCGTCTATTCCCCTGTTCAATAGTTTGTAGTATAATGCTGTTCTATCAATATAGTCAAATGCTTTTGTGAAATCGACAAAGCATGTATACAGGGGTTTAGAAAGACACCTTTGTTTATCTATGATGGCACATAGTATGAATATATTGTCCGTAGTTCGCGCATTGCTATTAAAACCAGCTTGATAGGAATCATTATCATTACATACTTCGTTTTTAAATACAATGTTGCGCCAACGTTGAAGATGTTGGGCCGAGGTTGTACAAATGTCATACAAATATTTTGTGTTTGCCTGGATAACTGCTTCATACTAGGGTACCCTCGAGGTAACTATCTTATACTAGTCTCAAACACAGGTGAATGGGATAGGGTCAGCATGCTCATTGGTTTTCTATACAAGGTCGGTAACTTACGTAAATCTTGGAAGCAGCAAAAGCAAAATACTAGGCCTAATGTTCACGCCCGCACGCACCACATAGGGGCTATTCAGGCAGTAACTTCTCAATATAATAGTACGCTGAATACTGCATTGTATTATTTACTACAATTCGCATTTTGTTGGAAATAGTGCTTCTGTTATAATCGAGCTCGGATAATGTGTATTAATCTGTTAATGCACGTAAATTATGAGAATTCCGTTTGAAAATTCATCAATAATATGCTACAAGAACTAGGTATGATATCGTAGCATTTGTTTGGTAGAAATCAAAAGTCTACATAGTCCATTTCTCATTTTAAAATGACGAGGACTTAGTTTCCTTCCCTCAGTAGAAGTATAGACATGGCAGTGACTGTCACCGCATAGACACATCCCAATTTGGTCTCAAATACCGATATTTCTGCCATTTTGATTGATGTTAGACAATTTAGTTTTGATTAAAATACACCCGTGACGTCAGTCTATTGTTAAAACAGTAGATTCGGATCTACGAATCCACTGTTATTGTTTACTGGTCAGGGCGGACACAATATTCGGTTTTACCCATGAAACTGCATGTCTAATATTTCATGGTGTAGCCATACTGACAATGAAATTGAGGTTTTCTATATCAAATCTTGGAACACCTGCCCATATTCTGTGTATTTTAAGTCGAAGAAAGAACTCAATTACAATAGATTCGTAGATCCGAATATACTCGGCGCTTCGCGCCTCGTACATTCGGATCTACGAATCTATCGAATTTCGTTCTTTCTCCTTGACATGAGTTCCTGACGCCCCGCTGAATGCTGACGTATTTCATATCTCACGGCGAATGAAAATGTGAAAGGGGATAAGAATCATTGTAAACAAAGTAGGGGGGGCAATAAATGAAAAAATACGCTCTCATTTAAATAGTAGACCCTTAGAAACTGACAATTATTTTTGTGGTCTGCTTTTGTTAAATTTTAGTCAATATGTAGTAGGACTTTGAATGTGCTCATTAAAGTCTCGCTGGCATTCAAAGGGTTAATGACTGAATTGGAAATTAATTATTATTAATCTCTCACACAGCAAGCACAATACATTGATCGAATGTTAGTTTGATGTTGGGCCAGCAATAATCCAACATTCAATCAATGTTCTGTGTTTGCTTTTAATATGTGGCACTTAACCCTTATAGCACGGGGGTCGATACTTAAAATAGAAGTTCCCAACGTCTTTTTGTGAGTGACGGACTACACTATTTAAAGCGACACAATCAGGCCAATCGGCAATAAATCAGTATTTTTATTTCGACTTCGTAATATGGCCATAAGATGTGAACATGACTAAAGTTGCGAAAGTCTTTTAAATTTTGGGTTGCTGTGGCAATGTAGCAAGTGTACCGAACGTCTAATTTATCAGTTATTCCCGTATCTCTTATTATATGGACATGCATGTCCGAATTTAAATTTCGTCTATATTTCCCGCTTAATTGGCAAATGCGCAAATCAAAATTTTCGAAACTGACGCAATTTTAGTCTATGGACATGTTGTTACATGTGTGCTATAATATATATCCTACTTATTTCCCGTTACAATACCTAAAAAAGAAAAAAAGTCGAAAACGTAATAATAATAATTTATACGGGTGTCCCAGTATACGGCTTAAAAAACAAATGTGGAAACGTCTTACTTTTACTTTCAATAATTACAAAAAGTTCAATCGAAAACCGGCAGGATACAGGAGAATAAATATTACTTTTTTTCACTTTATTCTTTCAGTGCGGGGATCGACTTTAGACGTCAGAATCTGATCCCCGCACTGAAAGAGTTAAATATGTATAATGACCCATAACATAGGTATTCAAATGAAGCGGAAAAACTAAGACATCTATGATGATTTCAAGTTGAAAAAATCGTTTGGTCTCCATGGTTTTTGCAAAAATATTTAAAGGGACTGGCCCAGGCTAAAATCATAAAAAAATCGGTTATTTTATTTCGGGTTCTTAATATGACCATATGATGTAAACATGTACATAGACTAGAACTGCAAATTTTTATAATTTTTGTGCTGCGCATTCATCAGTTAGACTAGATATAGAGACGAAATTCCCGCTTTTCCTATTTTTGACATGGTTGTCAATAATTAGAAATCGAGCATTTCGTCTCTATATCTAGCCTGACTGGCGAATGCGCAACACAAAAATTATAAAAATGTACAGTTCTAGTCCATGTACATGTTTACATCATATGGTCATATTAAGAACCCAAAATAAAATCACCGATTTTTTTTATGATTTTAGCCTGGGCCAGTCTCTTTAAGCGTTGTAAGGTTTGAGAAGTATTCGCCTGCTGAATTATTTTTCACCTTCATTCAACATTGCAAGTCATGCGGCTAATATTGGTGAGATTTTTTCGGAAAAAAAACTATATATCGCCTGATCCTTTCTTTGTCATGTATGATGACTGTTATAGGCCTAAGGCATTCGTGATTATAGCGGCGAGCGATATAACGTGCAATTCGGGAATATCGGAATATTTTGCATTATTTTTCAAACAAAAATTATATCTGGACATAAGAGGAAACATTTTGAAACAGTAAATATGCTCTAAATGGCAAAAAGCGTAGTTTGCGATACTGGGCGTATATCATGTATATAGACTACCACCTGTAGTATTAACCAACATTTAGGCCTATCATCACTGATCATGTATTTTCATCTTAAAATGCTAAGCTCTGTTATGATGAGTCATTTTTGATTGTTATGAGACCTTATTACTTGTTACTTGTTAATGAATCACCCAGGATTTTCACTGGAATAAGAACCCCGGGTTCCTAGTTCTAAAACTCTGTGCAGTGGTTTTCACTATAAGACGTATAAAGGTATCAGCCCATATTGCACACTTGTTGTAGATTGAAATGTAATGTATGGCAGATATGTCATGTGCGACTTCATCGTGTGAGAAAAAACTAACGCTGTTCATTTTTCGAGCGATATTGACAAATACAGCATATGTCCATTGAATAAGGTGTTCTCCTAGAGGTTCTCACCTTGTGCTGTATTTTCCCATACGACGCTAGCCCAACATTAAGCCAACATTAGTTCAACGTCTCGTCTCTGTTTGATTGGGGAGTGTGTGGTCATCTTACCGCGTCAAATGATTGCATGTATTTGCAGGTCATATTAATGAAATGAAATGAATCGGGCTTTAGGCCACCTTTGTACACATATAGGCTAAACTGGGCCAGGAGAACCTCCTGAGGATGATGAGATAAATGAGATGACACTGTCCTCCAGACACAGGATTCGAAATTCGAGCCCTGGCGGTCTGAGGCCGAGCACGCTACCTCTCGGTCACGGAGGCTCCCCACAATACTGACTTTCACACGTGGATGGGGAAGAAACATTTTTGTTTCTTTGAAACCGCCGAGAGTCATATTAATACTGAGCCCTATTCCCAGCAAACACAAGACGTTGAACCAATGCTGGTTTAATGTTGGTCCAGCGTCGTGGACGGTGGGTCAACATTAAACCAGCATTGGGTCAGCGTTTTGTGTTTGCTGGGATAACGACCACCTTCAGCGATCATGTTGTCTGCTACAGACCATATCTATGCTACAGGCAGACTCCTAGAGCTCACGCAAATATACTATGCATCCACTACCCCCTTCTCCCTGGCCAATCAGACCAACATCAGACAACTCAGTCGAGATGACCTGAGTGTGACCTTCCACACTGCAGTCAGTAGAACGGTGACTTTATAATTAATATTCATGTTGTTCTCGGTGACTTTATAATTAATATTCATGTTGTTCTCTCGCATCTCTCTACAGTTCCAGTGTACACCTGTTGTCAAGGTCAGACCTGTGGTTTGCCTGTCTGAACTGACTGGGCAAGATTATAATGACAACCATAACTATGTCTCTTATTGGCACAAAAAATTACAGAACTGATTCTCAATGCAGTATACCAGGGCAGACTATCTGTGGTAGCTGGCACTGCGCTGTGACGTAAACCTGCTCAGGGCAGATCAAACCTGTTCAGAGCGGATCAAACCTGCTCAGGGCGGATTAAACCTGTTCAGGGTGGATCAAACCTGCTCAGGGCGGATCAAGTCTGCTCAAGGGGGATAAAACCTACACAAGGTAGATCAAACCTGTTCATTGGGGATCAAACCTACTCAGGGCGGATCAAACCTGCTCAAGGAAATGAAATGAATCGGGCTTTAGGCCACCTTTGTGCACATATAGGCTAAACTGGGCCAGGAGAACCTCCTGAGGATGGTGAGATCTTTGAGATGACACTGTCCTCCAGACACAGGATTCGAAATTCGAGCCCTGGCGGTCTGAGGCCGAGCACGCTACCTCTCGGTCACGGAGGCTCCCCACAATACTGACTTTCACACGTGGATGGGGAAGAAACATTTTTGTTTCTTTCAAATCGGCAAGACCGGGAACCGAACCCCGATCTCTGGCGTGAAAGGCAGCGGTGCTAACCACTACCCTAGGGCCCCCGCCCACCCGCTCAAGGAGTATTAAACCTACACAAGGCAGATCAAACCTGCTCAGGGCGGATCAAGCCTGCTCAGGGCGGATCAAACCTGCTCAGGGCGGATCAAGCCTGCTCAGGGCGGATCAAACCTGCTCAGGGCGGATCAAGCCTGCTCATGCCGGATCAAACCTGCTCAAGGCGGATCAAACCTGCTCAGGGCGGATCAAGCCTGCTCATGCCGGATCAAACCTGCTCATGGGGGGATCAAACCTGCTCATGGCGGATCAAGCCTGCTCATGCCGGATCAAACCTGCTCAGGGCGGATCAAACCTGCTAGAGGCGGATCAAACCTGCTCAGGGCGGATCGAACCTGCTCAGGGCGGATTAAACCTGCTTAGGGCGAATCAAACCTGTTCAGGGCGGAATAAACATGCTCAGGGCGAATCAAACCTGATCAGGGCGGATCAAACCTGCTGAGGGCGGATCAAGCGGACCTCGACCATTTCGGACCTGGTGATTATGGTCGCCTATCAGTGATTTCGGGCGGTGATTTAGGACGGTGTGCGGTGAAATCGGACGGTGATTCCGCACGGTGTGATGTATAAAAAAAACTTAACAGAGTACTTTTTAATATGACTATTCCTGTACTAATATTGATAATTTCGGACGGTGATTTCGGACGGTATTATGCATAAGGAAACTTTATATAGTTATATAGTCATCTTTTTTCAAATACTTATGGCTATCATTTTAGAAGTACAAAAATCATTGATATACCGGTACAGTTATGATACATATGTACATATATAAAAACGTTTGTCATTGCCACATAGGCATATCATTTTATATATACAAAATATATTTTGATACATATGTTTATATACAAAATAATCGAATTTGTCATTTTTATTTTGTATGCACATCACACACCTTTGAGGTCCCACTTCGCAGACAACGGTCATACTTTTGTGGCAAAACTCTCGTCACTGCGGTCAAGATAATGCAGGCACTATTTTAAAATGGATGAAAATTATAGATAATTTTTATAATTATTATCATTTTCACGACCCTAGCACGTTATTAACGGAAAATAATAAGGGTTAATTACTTGCTGATAACGCGTGCCGCGATTTAAGACTCTTTACAGTCTGCGTGCTGCAATAAGCCTATCGTAACCTACGAATAATCATGTTATAATTATACAACACAACACTCCACTTTGTAGTTGATTTTCCAACTGACCTTAATCGGATTTAAAGTAATTCTTAATCGATGTTAAATTTTAAAACAAATAATTGACGTGGAATACACGTCTTGTTGTCATGGTTATCGGAAGTGGGGCGCAGAGGGTTAACGATCCGGTGTGTCTGCGTTCACGGCCCGCGCGTCCACCATAGACGGACCGGTGTCACACAATGTTGAACAAACATATATCGTAGACAATACTATACGGACAGTTAGACAGTAGTATGCTTGTTCAAACACTTCTTTGAAATTCAATCTACAATTCTTATTAGCATGATTAGTGAGTCACTCAAAAACTTTAATAGGCCCCTACGCTCAAATTTATCATTCATAAAAATAACATCTCAAGTGCTGCTCGCTGTGCTGACAGCAAACACGAGACGTTGAAAAACCATTCCGGGTGAAAGTTCGATCATCGTCTGCGACGCTGTCCAAGAATTAAACCAGCATTGGTTAAACCTCTCAATGGGTGGAGAATGAACTGCCGTGGCCACACAAATGTGAAATATATAATATATATATATTTATTAACGCTGTATATCATTATTTTTATACTGTATATATCTACCCTGTGATCATATCTGTTCGTAAGAATACCAAGCTACAATAGGGGATATAAAAGTCAGAGGAAACCTAGTAAGTATAGTAATCAGTCACACCGTTACTATCACACGATAACCTCAGTAAAAAGTAACGGGGCGACACATATTCTTAACGGTATGACATATAGTAGTAACGGTGTGGCATGTAGTAGCGTAGTACGATGCAAATCTCTGTGCATTGATATTTCTTCCATCTCACTTAATTTATGTCGCAGAATCAGATGATGATTTGAGCATAAAATATTCACTCAAAAGCAGCAGATATTTTTCATTGACTGTATGAAGAAAACATGGGCTATGTGAAAAAACGGTATGTCAGCACCGTTTCTATGTTGTTGTATGTAACTATCTATTTCAATTAAACAACATGGTTATATTTTTTTATAAAAGAATAGATTATAAACGTATATGTTGGGTATTTCCCATATGTACATCTTAAGCTACATAAATGTTTAAGAAGATAACATACTTTCAAACTTATTAGAGGTGCTGACAAGTATGCTATAGCAATCACATACGGCCAAGCTATTCAAATGATTCCTGCTTCATAAATAATCGTTGGTAAGCTCAAATTTATTTATTATCGTAATTCTAAATTGATTGTTTTCCCATGAAAAAAAAAAAAAAATCACACTGAACAACTTTCCTTTTTTAGAAGGCCCAAAATGTGCTCCAATTTCATTGAGACCCATATGTTTCCCGCACCTAAACATGCTATACCAAAGATAAAATAACTTTTATTAGGCCTACTATACATATCTATACATTTTATTTATTATAATATATATATTTTGTATATATAAAATGAGGTGTTTATAAAGATGACAAACTATATTATATTGTATAGCAATTGATGTATGTAGCATCTATATTTGTATATATAAAATGATATTTCCATATATTTTATTCATCATATTAGGCTTCCTTAGAGAAAAAACCCTCCGAAATCACCGTCTGAAATTACCGATATTAGTACAGAAATAGTCATACAAAAGAGTACTATGGTAGGGTTTTTTAAACATCACACCGTCCGAAATCACCGTCCGAAATCACAGTTCGAAATTACCATCCAAAATTAGCGATATTACTACCAAAATTATAGTGATAGAAAAGACTACTGAGTTAAGCGTCCGAATTCACCGCACACCCGTCCAAAATCACCGTCCGATTTCACCGCACACAGTCCGAAATTACTGTCCGAAATCACCGATTTGCGTCCGAAATCACCAGTCCGAAATAGTCGAGGTCCGAAATCACCGGACACCGGATCAGACTTGCTCAGGGCGGATCAAACCTACTCAGGGCGGATCAAACCTGTTTAGGGCGGATCAAACCTGCTCAGGGCTGATCAAACCTACTCAGGGCGGATAAACCTGCTAAGGGGATAGATCGAACCTGTTCAGGGCGGATCAAACCTGCTCAGGGCAGATCAAACCTGCTCAGGGCGGATCAAACCTGCTCAGGGCGGATCAAACCTGCTCAGGGCAGATCAAACCTGCTCAGGGCGGATCAAACCTGTTCAAGGCGGATCAAACCTGTTCACGGCAGATCAAACCTGTCCAGAGCGGATTCAGGATTTAGATGAATATCATTTTTCGTGGAGCGGATTTTATTTATGCGACATGGTAACATAAATATATCCCCTTCACGGAAGTGATCTTAAGCGAGAGGTGCCTGCATTAAGCCTATTCCAGCTGAGTTGATTAATTTAAATTTTCTGTCACTTGAAGTTGTGTGTCGCCACTGCGACAAGTGGAGACACACAACTTCGAGTAGCTGAAAATTACTTATATTTGTTTAATATGAGCACAAATATTTGCAAATCGTGATGTTAAGAAACATATATACATTTCCTGAAATACACCCAACCACCTCTTCCCCTTTTTATCCCCCGCCCGTAGGGAAAGGGGGATTTTAGTCGCCCCAGGATTCTGTCCGGCGTCATGTTTGTGGGCGCAAAAACTACTGGTAATTTTTTTTTAGAAATTTTAACATGACATTCCTAGTAACATGGGGATGTGCAAGTGCAAGAGGCTACCACAATGTCTAAAAAACTTTGTGGGCGTAAAAACTAAAATTTAACGTCAGAAATTATTCAATTATTCATTCCCCATCATATGGAGATGTGCTGGTGACTTTTTCAAGGTTTTACTGAAATTCCAAATGGCCGCCACGGATCAACTTCAATTTTTTGGGAGGCGCAAAAATTCAAAAAATTAGTTTAATTTAAACATCACATTTATAGCAACTTGTGGATGTGCAAGTGACTGTTTAAAGATGCTACCAAAATTTAAAATGGCCGCCATAAGTCAACTCCAAAATTTGTTGTGGGCGCAACAACTTTAAAACTTAACGTTTAACTTAAAGTTTAGAATCACTTTCCCCACAATATGGAGATGTGCAAGAGATTTTTTAAAGGTTTTGCTGAAAATCAAAATGGCCGCCAGGTCGAAAAAACTCAAAAACCTAAATTCGTAAATTCGTCAAATTTTACGATATGAAGATGTTTTACGGAAATTCTAAATGGCCGCCATGCATGAACTTCATAATTTTTGTGGGAGCAAAAACTAAAAAAATAAGGTCAGAAATAATGTGCAGGTGATTCTACTGAGATTTAAAATGGCCACCACAAGTCGACTTTTTAAACTTCAACCTTAATAATGGCGGGGTATGATATAGGACTTCAGGCATCTTGTTATTATTATTTTTTTTAAATTGCTTTGAAGAATCGTTATTAATCTTTCTAATGTTTCAAAATAATCTTTCGCTGGCTTCGGCAATTTCAGATTGCATAGACATGTATAGTGTGTTATACATACATGTTATGTTATCTTTATCGTTACGTAACATTTGGTTACGTGTTTACGTAATAAAGTTTATTGCCTGCCAAACTCATTATTTTGTTATTGACTGGTATCGCATTTTGTTATTATGAGGTAAACTGTGGTTTTAATGGTTGTTTTATCTATGTTGTTGATACGGGCTACAAATTCAAACCACAAAGAACAAATTATATGATTCAGGTGCTATATAGTGATTGTCATACCGTCTATATTTTAAATTAGTATGATAATGTTTTGCGACTTGAATATGCTTTGAACCAATCTCCTATTCGCAGTATTAATATTGTTACTGTTATATGTTAAATGTATATATATAATACTGATCGTCATACCGTCTTGTTTTTAAAAGCAATAATAATGTTTCACGACTTGTATATATATGCACTTTTGCGCATGTCCAATACCCTTACTCTTAGTATTTTTACTATTATATATAAGATAATAAATGTTTTACTATACTATGCAATTACATATAAAGGCTTGCACACAATGCAAAGATTCACCACGATTCCTTAAAACGCGACCGTCGTGGCAGGTCCTAGAAAATCGCAGAAGAGCTGGTTCTACGACAGCAGCATGTCATACCAGAAAGACTGTTACAGACTTGGCGTCGTAAACTATATCAGCGATCCTAGTGGTGACCGTATAGGCCTCCTAGTGGGTGTTCTGGAAGCAATATTGAGACATTACGATCCCGTTGCAGGACATGCCACACCGCAACGACAGTCAACGATGGCTAAGACGGACCACGACTAAAACTGAACATGTTCAGTCTTGACGATAGCTTCTGACGCGACGGAAATCGACGAAATCATAGTCGTGGGTGGGTCCACACCGCACTAATTGTTTACGATTATCGTCGCAATCAGGGACAGTCCTTGCGGTGTGCGGGAGCCTTTAATCTATTGTAGACTTCTAAATGTCAATCAAAATACTATATATCGATCTGCCATTTAAAGGGACATGCCCATGTTTAAAATCATAAAAAATCGGTATTTTATTTTGGCTCCTTAATATGACCATATGATGTAGACATTACCATAGACTAGAACTGCAATTTTTTTTTAATTTTTGTGCTGCGCATTCACCAGTTAGGCTATAATAGACAAAATTCGCGTATTTCTTATTTTTGACATGGTTGTCAATAAATAGGAATCAGGAATTTCGTCTCTATATTTAGCGTAACTGGTGAATGCGCAGCACAAAAATTTAAAAACTTTTGCGGTTCTAGTCTATGGACATGTTTGCATCATATGGTCATATTATTAGGGTAAAAGAAAATCACCGATTTTTTTATGATTTTAGACCTGGGCATGTCCTTTTAATGAAATGAATCCATTAATTCCTCCGGGTTCCCCCAGAGAATGGTAATCCGGATAATGTAGGAAACCTCTCGCTTACGATCACCCACATGCTGCAGCCGACACACAGTCATTATCAATATATCCAATATTTTCAATAAAAGTAACCTCAATGTTCATGATTTCGCTTTGTTGAATGAATGAGTGACGGTGAAAATCATACAGAGGAAGTCGCAGTGCCGAACAAGGGGTGCATTTAAACTTATAAATTGCTGGGAACATCAGTAATTTTCTTGATTTAAATTCGCATTAACCAGGTGATTTTTGAGGATTATTCAAACCATTACAATATTACACAAGTATATTGTACAAAATTGTTATTTTTATGGATTGTGATGTCAAAATTACAGCAAATCGCAGCTCGCAACGAAATAAAATCACCCAATCTTAATAATAATTATGTTAAAATGTCTGGATATGTCAGGTGCTAAACATTTATGCTAAGCAGAAAGGTTATGTTTTTTGGTCGTGTTGATTAGCTTGTCTGTTTGTCTGTATGTCTGTCCATCCCGGATTACGATCCTGATCCAGGATCCGGATAACGATCATTAATTATAGTGCAGATTTACAGTGCCTGACTGACTGTCTAGTCATTATTATAGGACTATTTTTTGAGCTGTAGATGATTAGTTATAAATTATAATTTAGATGGCACAAACTAAATCCATGCATTTCTATTAAAATTTTTAGGCCTACTTTTCCCTTATTTTTTTGAATAATTATAACTATTTTCTATTAATTTATCTTATGCGATGATCAATATGTAGCAAAATCATGCTCATTGAACTGCTAGCCATCCAAACAATCAAATATTTCTTTTTGACGTTTTTTTTCACTTTTGGTATGAATTGCTGCCGTTATTCTATGTATTTTAACCCTTTCAGTGCGGGGACCGACCTTAGACGTCATAATATCAAAGACCATGCACAATAAGATGGTCTTGTGGATTTCACCATACAAATGACTGTAATACATTATGCAGTAGTGTCACCTTTTACCGGGAGTTGAAACTACGATTTGGCAAGTGTATCATCATATAAAACAAGTGATAGTTTCACCACTTTATTCTCCAAATAAAAAATTATGTTTTTTTGGTTTTGACAGTTATGACAATATCTCCGCAATATTTATTTTTGGAACGAAAATAACTGCTAATATAGCAGATAAGTCATCTTATGTAAAGATAAAATTTTAGAGATTAAAATGTCTTCGTTTAAATGATAGAATAGCTGTGTACAGAAAGTACACAATTATATGGGTACAGAATGGGAGGGGGAGTGACAATATGTGGTCAAGCATAGCGACGACAAGGGAGATAGGGGCAAAACAAAGGTAACAACCATTACTTGACAGACATGTCTTTTGATTCAATTTTTTTTTTAAGTATATTTAGAGCACATGAGCAATATTATAAAATTATAATATGCAAGCCTTTTCTCTCGGACCACTGCGATCAATGTCACTGAGGACTGGAGCGTTAACAGTATATTGATATCTTGAGAACAAGGCAATTTAATTTTTTTATGACACTATTAATTCGTGGTTGAATTTTAGTAATTTTCGATTACTCCTTCCATTACTGTTAATATTATGTTCCTTGTTTTCCCGCGGTAGGTCTACATGTTGTAGCCGAATGGGGACATAAAATATTTCTGTTCAGGTATATTCCGAATGATATACATGACAAATGATCCGTGTCATTAGACTATATATAGTAATATTATGTTTTCCTATTCCCTTATCTTGCTTTTCTTTACCGGTATCTACCCTTGCACACATCGTCATATACCAGCAAATATGAAACGGTAAATCAATGCTGCGGTACTGTTGGACCAGCATTACAAACGTTGTACCAGCATTACTGTATAACTGTGTCAACGTCTTGTGTTAGCTGGGCGTCACCTGTTGTTTGTAAACAATGAATAGGAATACTTGCTTATACGGGTGCATCAACCACTGAAGTACCAAATGGAAGAAGACAATTAAAAAGTATGAATAACTAACTACCAAATTATTGGATAAAAAATGGAAGTAAACCTCAATGCTTTTTTTCTGATTTTTATGATGTAAAATATGTACTGTTTTAATAGGATCAATGTCATAATTACTCATCGTAATATGGTAAAATCATACTTAATAGATGGTAATAGCATTAGTTCCAACCTCCAACACCAGGGGACAGCACTGATAGCGACTTCACGTTTTCGGGGGAGTCGACCATCTTATTGTGTATGGTCTTTGATAATATGTCCTCTGTAAACGTCAGATTTTGACGTTGGTAGTCGATCCCAGCAATGAAAGAGTAACACATTTATAATGACCGTAGACCAAAAACATGTATTCAAGTGAATCGGAAAGAGCTAGCTAATACATTTATGATGATTTCAAATTGAAAAAAACCCTTTTGGTCTCTTGGTTTATATAGAAATTTATCGGCGCTTTAAAGGTGATGCATATTCGTCATGCATGGATGCTAAAAGGTTGACTCTTTGTCCGCTATGTTATTTAATTTTCAACACTTGACGTTGTGTCTCCCAAACCACAACCTAAAGTGGGTGGAAATTATTCATTTTTGTTTAATTTGAGACCAAAAAACGTTTAAATCTTGATGTTTAAACACTCATTTAATTTGAAATGACAGTGATTTGATCGGCTGATAAAACAAATTAAAAACAGCAATCGTCTTCATGTGATCAACGCTCAAAGGGTTATGGAATCAATACGTGCACTTATGCATTCGATGTGGTGTGACAGATGTACAAAATTGAATGCAAATATTAATGTACATACACATATGGAAATAAAAACAATATAGGGGGCCTAATATGGTATTGATATACCACCGGTCGACCCGGCCGGTCTCGTGTCATTACAAACACAAGGTCCTGCAGATTACGCACTCGATCGCTTACTGGTAAGCAGGCACACACGCAGGCTCACGCGCGCACACACGCATATGTTTTGTGTCGTGTTGCCTAGCTGTGTCCTATTTCGCCATGATTTGTGTTAAAGATTGGCATGTTCTATGTTTCAGTTTGCTATATTTTTGTTCTAGGCTGACGCAAACGCCAGTTCAGGATGGCTGTTGAGCCGGCACGAGAGCTCACCCCTGGCATCGGCCTGACGCATAACGTGAGTAGGCCTAGGCCCTATAATGTACAGCATTCACAAAATATTGTATAACACTTGTACAACGCCGGTCCAACGTCTTCGACGTTGGTCCTACATTGTACAAATGGCATACAAAAAGTTTGAGTTTACTGGGATAGCCTGACTCAAAACTGGTGACTAATGTCCAGCATTAGCCTGACTCAAAACTGAGAATAATATACAGCATTAGCCTGACTCAAAACGAGTGAATAATGCCCAGCATTAGCCTGACACAAAACAAGTATGGTGTACAGCATTCCCAGCAAACACAAACAAATTGTATACACTTGTACAACGTCGGTCCAACGTCTTCGACGTTGGTCCAACATTGTACAAATGGCATACAAAAGTCTTGTGTTTACTGGGATAGCCTGACTTAAAACGTGGGTATGATGTCCAGCTTAGCCTGACTCAAAACGGGTGAATAATGCCCAGCATTAGCCTGACTCAAA
Source organism: Flabesymbios commensalis (assembly GCA_964017125.1). Taxonomy (NCBI): domain Eukaryota; kingdom Metazoa; phylum Annelida; class Polychaeta; order Terebellida; family Flabelligeridae; genus Flabesymbios; species Flabesymbios commensalis. Next base: position 73,628,693 of record OZ024913.1, on the reverse strand, counting down.
ACGTGAGAATAATATACTGAAAACATGTGTTTTATATACATATAAGCACAAGACATTTGTATAACATTCGACGTTGATTCAACATTGTACAAGTGTTATACAAATGTTTTGTGCTTGCTGGGTTAGCCTGACTCAAAACGTCAGAATAATTTGTGGCCTTATCTTGACTCAAAACGAACATGAGTATAATTGTGCAGCATTAGCCTGACCCAAAACGTGAGTATAATGTACTGCATTCCAAGCAAATACAAAGTATTGTACAACACTTGTTCAACGTCGATCAAACGTCTTCGACGCTGATCCAACATTGTACAAATGGCATACAGCTGTTTTGTGTTTACTGGGTTAGCCTGACTCAAAACGTGAGAATAATGTACATCATCAGACAGACTCAAAACATGAGTTTTATGTACATACAAGCATAAAACATTTACATTACATGTGTACAACGTTGGTTCAACGTCTTCGACGTTGGTTCAACATTCTACAAATGTTGTGAAAATGTTCTGTGCTGACTTCGTTAGCCTGGCTCAAAACGTGAGTTTGATGTCCAACTGACTCAAAACGTGTGTAAAATCCCTAGCAAACATGATACAATAACCCAATGCTGTTTTGATGTTGGGCCAACGTCGTAGACTGTGGCCCATGATCAAATCAGCATTGTGGTTATGTATCGTCATTCATCACTGACTGCATTTATGATTGACTGGGAGGAAAGCAGGCTGGATGGCTGATTGGCTCGCTGTATGTATTAGATAATTAGTGAAGAACACTAATATTAATATCGGTATTATTAGAAAGAAGCCTCTGAGGGCGTAGCCCGAAGAGGCTTATTTCTAATAATACCAGTGTTCTGAACTGATTATCGGACATAAACGTTACCAGAACCTCTCCCCTGTGTCTACCCCACCTTTAACCTCAAAAAATCCCACGAACCTACGTTTTGTTTATTGTTAAAATTTGGACACTCCCATTTATGGGAGAGGGGTTGTGTGCGCATAGAAACTGATGAAGAAGTAAACCTGGTGTCATTTAGAAGAAAAGTAGTTGCTGGTGAGACGTGCTTCATCGCAGTAACCCGATTATTGATGAGTCCCAGTCCTTATTAATTTGGTATGTAAAACATAACCTTTTTATCGAAAATATAAAACAGTTTAAGGTAATTTTAAATTGAAATTTATCAATGCAATATTTACCTATACAATAAATTATTTATCATGTTTATATTCATGTTTCTATAACTTCGATATTCTCCTTCAAACTAATAGTCAATGGCTCATAACAAATCGTAAACAAATAAAGAGAATGAAATATAATTTCTGGTATTGCTCAGAATAGAAAGTAATGCTGTGTCAATATCATATACCATCAAACAGGATACATTCAAATTATGTCGGTTTAATGTTGGGCCAGCATCGTAGAAGTTTGACTATCAATAAACCAACACTGCTTTGACGTAGTTAAGCGCCGCTTTTTCTGAAAAAGTTATAGGTCTACAACTGGCTGTGCCCTATCTAGAGGTGTACGGCTCCCTATCATTTTTTTTAGAAATATACGGCTTCAAAAGGGTGAATTATAAATATTTCGGCTCATAGGCCTTGTGCTTATAGGGTCGTGTTTTTGTTTTGGGTACGTTGAACAGAGGAGGGTGTGTACCGCCGGAGACCCCTCTCTCAATCCGCCACAGAGCTGTGTGTTTAATGCTGGCTGTCTGTTCAGATAACTGAACTGCTCACAGAGATAGAGGTACCAAGCATTATTAGCCAAAAAACACGCAACATTGGCCCGGAGCTGGTTAAATATTGGCCAACATCGAAAACGTTGGAAATACATTACAATGATGCTGGACCAATACAGTCTAAATGTCGCGTCCAGATATAGCGTCGTAGACGGCCAGATAGAGCTCAGTAGACGGTCAAGACAATATAGTCTGGGCGTCTAATAATACCTAGGTCTAATCTAATAATGCCGTGTGAACTGAATCAAGACGGCCTTATGTCAGAGAATGCCCAGTAAACGCAATAGAAAAACAACCCTGGTGATGACTATGACTAGATGGTTGGCTGACTGACTGGCTGGCTGTATGGCTCGATGACTGGCTGACTAGATGGCTGGCTGGATTATCTGGTTGAATTAATTAGCTGGTTGGTTGACTGGATTGTTGGCTAACTGACTGACTGACTGACTGACTGAATGGAAGGCTGACTGGATTGATGGCTGACTGAATTGTTGGCTGGTCGATTGGTTTTCTAGCTGATGAGCTGGCTGACTGGTTTCCTAGCCATCTGGCTTGATTACTGGCTGTCTGGTTTAACAAATCAACACTCACTCACTATATTGTCAAACCGTTCCTTACTTTCTATAATCGCTTATTCACTAATAGATATCCACACCGCTATTTTTATGATATCATTCCCGTGTTATATTTTTTCCCATATGTCTTCTTTTCAAAGGGTGGAAAAATCATGACTAGTGACAAACACGAAGAAGTGCTCCCGTTGGTGGACCAGGAATCAACTAAAGCTCCCACATTATACAGTAGTGACAGGGAGCATACAGTTGCTGAGGAGGGACGGGAGTGTGAAGGTTCTGGGGGAGATTGTGACGGCCCCCTCTCCCCTGCAAAAGAGAAGAAAGACAATGGAATCAGGTGTGGTACAGATGAGATGAAAAGATGACAAATAAATAGAGCAATTTTCACTTGACCCTTAGCGCTGAATTATTATTGTTTGAACCATGGGGACTAAAGGGGTTTTTTCAATTTGAAATCATGACAGGGACAGGGAGTATGCAGATGCTGAGGAGGGAAGGGAGGCTGCATAGCTAGATGGCTAAAAGGTTCACACCTTATTCATTGGACTAAGTCAATATTTTCAACCATTTTTTTGTGAAATTTTACACACACTATTTTCAAGTCTTGAGATAAATCACTGAAAAATCAGTCAAATCATTCACCACGGTCAATGTACGGTCAATGTGCTTTAACCCTTTCACCACTGAAGCCCGTTTTTATGTGCTGAATGCCATAGCATTCAGCACATAAAAACGATGTGCTGAATGCCATAGCATTCAGCACACAAAAACGGGCTTAACGGGGTTAAGGGTTATTATCATTAGGTATAGCAACAATTTCCTATATAAAGTGTTTGAACATAGAATTTGCACATTGGATGAATACCTTATTCATGTCTTAGTTTTTTCAATTTGAAATCATCATAAATGTCTTTGCTCTTTCCGTTTCATTTGAATACCTATGTTATGTGTCCACAGCCATTAATTCTTTTTTAATTCTGTCAGGGTGGGGATCGTCCTTATTAAAGACGGTCCCCACACTGAAAAGGTTGAATGCTGTATTTATTGAGCATTGACGTATAATAAAAACATATATCCAAAAGTGATAAGGATAACTTCCTCGTTAATAATAAGATTTACACATAATATGGAACACATAGAGTTCTGTCTAATCAGGGATCATGCACAAGAGGGGACGAGGTCACAATATACATGGTCAGTCATGGCGTGGGAGGTACACACGCTGCACTATATATAGTCCATGAGCCAGGACCCCAAAAAGGGGGTCATTGGTACCATAGAAAGGTACAAATTATTATTGTGATTTTCGACAAGGTTTATGTCTGCACTACATATATTTCTATGATAGCAGTTTGTATGTAGTAGCTTAACGTGGGTTATAACGTCACAAAGCAACTCACCCCCTCAATGATTTATCATTTCATTTCAGCAATCATGCATACGTTGTTGACGATAATTTTTAAATCACTCAATATTAGAGCTCTATTTTTTGCTTGTAGACTCATATATATCTAACACATTCTGATGCCAACTTTGACAGATAATAAAATATAAAATTATGCAAAATAATAATATATATAGGGCCTATTAGCATATTTACAATGTAGTAACAGTGATTGTTTTGCGTGGCTGAATCACGTAAGAAACACAAATTAATCATTTCGATTTTCGACATGTACGTATTGCCATGACAATAAAGAGGTTAGTAGGATGGTTAACATGATTTCTGTTTTGCATTACTGTTGTAACGAACAGCTGACTGAAGCACTAAACTCTATGGAGAACATAATGAAACTGGTCGTGTTTCAAGAAATCACCATGACCAAAATTGTCAAATGTTTTTTGTACTGAAATACAATATGCAATATAAAATGTACCACGATCTCTAGGAAATACTTAGTTTTCATTAATGACAAAACATTTTAATCATAAATTGCTAAAAAATTGTATTGTGCATCACATAATGTCTATAAACTTCTCCCATCATCAGCAACAACAAATGAGTATGCAAATTTGACAGTCATTTACATACTAAATATCTAAGAGTTAATTTGGCAGAGTATATCAATTATTTGTGTATATAATTATATTCAAATATTCATCTTTACTTCGCACGCCCATTACATAATACATAGTGCAACACTGGTATATTATTTCAGATAAAATATAGTAGTACGTTAATTCCTATGCCTTCAAGCTGAATTTTGTCGTACCACGTGCAAATTAAAAAATAGCCTATACAATTACACATTCAATTATTGGGTATACACAGAAGCATCCAGATACAAAGTAGTTATAAACTTTGGGATATATATGTATTTCTGGTAGGTGTAATGTGTCAGCAGGATAAAATATGAGAGAATGCGAATAATTGACAAAAAAACCATGGTAGATGTTACATGATTGTATTTCTAGGTTCGTGATGGCTCCCACAATACATGTCTAGTACAACATACTATGCTAAAGTAAGATATCCAGAAAGACAACAGTGGTCCATTATCGTTGATGAGATGTACTGTTTGCCAATATCTCTATAAGACGATATATGAGTTAGTGGCTTTATTCACGGAACATGTGTAGTATTTTAGCCATATCCTATATTTGTCGACGTCAACTACCAATATACACCAGACCCTATATACATATAAATTTCATTAGAGGAGCCACAGCCATCGGTATATAAATACAAGGTGTACACTTAAATGAATGGCATCATGCACAAGTGGGCTAACCCACATTAAGAAAACAATGAAAATATATGTCATTGATAGCAACAACTTGATCAATATACGAGTTTCACATTCAGGGTTAAACCATTTGGTCACTGATTTTGTTACCATTTTGTGTTAATTTTTATTTATTCGTTTTATCATGTACTTCATGTAGCAGTGCGATATTTTCCAAAAATCGTCAAAATGTGGGTTAGCCCACTTGCGCATGATGTCATCTAAATGTTCTATCACATGTCTGCTATAATAACTTTACCAATAACGTCTGTAAAAAAGCTAATTTCATTCGAGTATCTAAAAGACCTGCTTACTGAAAGTATTCCCTTATAATACTCAAGGAACTGCCCATTGAATGGAAAACACCAAGGAAGCACTATGGAAAACCAACTTTGCATGAAGTGTCATTTGATACATTTAGTTGCGATTCTGTTCCTTTTTTGAAAATACTACGTGGATGGACTGTTAGACAGCTGTGTAGAAATGTGACTTGATGGTACAAAAATATCGGCATACAATATCATATTTTTATTTGACTTCGGGTGACCTTTAGTGGTCAAGTGGTCGAAAGGAGGTAATCAAATTTAAATTGTTTATAACTTGAATATATATTATAACCCGAAAAAATATGCTACCTCATTGTAGCCTTAATATACCAGATCACTGTTGAACATGACGGGTCAGGCATAACAGGCATTTCAACAGGCATTTTAATCTGTTTTATAATGTTTATTATGACATGTATAAAATGATGGTATGAGTGGCAATTTGTACCTTTTTGTGGTACCGACGACCCTACCTGGCTCATGGACTAATACATGACCTGTGCGACACAGGCTCAAACTAGTGTGTGAATATGTGAGACAATTCTCGCCTTGTAAAAGATGCAAACGTTATTCATTTGAATGCGATACAGGACAATACTGCACGCGTCCAATGAATAAGGTGTGAGCCTTTCGGCGAATACCTTATTCATTGGACATGTGTTGTATTTTCTTATAGCGCATGAAAAATGACCAACGTTTGTATTTTTTCAGACGATCAAGTCACAGAATGACATAACTGACATAGGTTGCAGTTCAAACTAGACTACAGTACAGCTAGAGTGCGATATGGGCTGCTACCGATATACGTCTTATAGTGAAAATCATTGCTCAGAGTGTGAAAATATGTGAGACATCTCCGCGAATAGTAGTTTGTTGCTATACATAATGATACCAACCCTTAAATAATTATAGGGGGATCCACATTGACCGTGGTGAATGATTTTCGCTGATTTCTCAGTGATTTCTCTCAAGACTAGAAAATGGTGAATGTAAAATTTCATGAAAAGTGGTTGAAAATATTGACTTGGAAATCAGCCAAATTCAGTACACCTGGCCAATGTAAAGCTGGTGTTTTATTAGCCGACTAGGTCACAGTTATTGGGAATGAAATGAGTGTTTGGACATAAAATTTGGAAATGTTTGTTCTAAAATTAAGCACATATGAGTAATTGAAGTAATGGGTTGCGCTAACGAGACACAATACAACTTTAGTGGGGTGAAAATTCAAAAAAGATAAAACGAATTATATTGTATATTGAAAACGAAGTCTATCCAGATGTCTTCACATACATATTGGTTATAAGCAACAATGTTAGTGTATTAATGCATCTGATATATTTTTTATTTTTTTTATGTTAACTCCTATTTAGCATTAAACAAAAATGTATATGCATGTATTGAAATAACCCATTATCACTAGTATTTACAAAGTGTTTTTTTTATAAAATTATCTGCAAATATTCGTCACTTGCATAATAATTATTTTAGATTTTCAAGACAGACGGATATTTTTTTGTCATTATGACAGTTCAACATGTAGTCATTGCTAATATGTTTTTGTGTTTTAGTAACCTACAGGCCATGATGAGTATAATCAGGGCGAGTGTAGGGATCGGAATGTTGGCCATGCCTCTAGCCTACAGGAACGCTGGCACGTTTGTGAGTACTAGTGAATATTGTGTCTTTGGTAGTTGACACAGATTTTATTTGATATAGACGCATGTGATAGTTTCAAAGTTATTATCAATAATTTCACTCGAATGTCACTTAAATTACCTTTAGTGCCAAAAAGTGACATAAAGAAAACGTTTTACTTACTTGTGTGACATCCCAGCAAACACAAAAACATTTTAATGATATTTAGAAAATGTTAGTGAATAAATATTTTTTATATAATAGGCCTACAATGCCGGGTCAACAGAATGTTATACAACATTAACTAAAATATTATGCAAAAACTTAATTAAAAAAAAACGTTTTAAAAACAGTTTTATAATATTTACATATTATACAAAAAATGATTGTTTTAAAAACATTGTTTTGTATATATTTTTTAGTTAATGTTTTATGATTCTCTGATGACCCGACGTTTTAATATTTAAAATTCGCCGGGATATACTGGTATATACATGGATGTATATCTGTATATATGTATAGATAGATATACTTTCCTAGTATCACATGGTGCATACGACATTTTCATTACCCATATGTGGTCATAATATTAACCCGTACACTGATAAGCACGACTAAAATCGTTTTCAGTCAGTTTTATTAGCCATTCAAGTCACTGCATTTGGGAATCGAATTGGTGATTAAACATCAACATTTGCAAAAGTTTGGTCACAAATTAAATAAATATGAGTAATTTTCAACAATTGTGGGTCGCGGTAGCGAGACAAATTAAATTATTTAAAGGGACCACTTGGGATGAGACATTTTCAATTGTGTCAATTTTGACAATTTTATTTATATGAAGCTATATAGCCTACTGATCTTAACTAAAAATACAAAAAAGTCCAAAAACAATTTTAAAGCACCGAAAAAGAGTGATATAGCTATATTTCCGGGTCGTATATTGCCATGTAAACAAAACAAGTCAGCAATATACAGGACTTTACACCACATATTCCCACGTCCTGGACGGGGAGATCAAGGCAATCGCCGCTAATTGGCCGCTAATTGGTGTCTTTTGGTCAGGACATGGGGGAGTACACGGCAACACTGATTGTCTGCCCAACGCTGGGCCGACGGCATCAACATGTGGCCCAATGCTGTAGGAACATTCAATCATCCTTCAGCAAGTGTTTAGGTATACAAAGAGTCTGTTTGGGTTTTAAGCGGTTTTATAGAAATATTGATAAAAAATATATACTTCATTACAAAACTAAAAACGAAAATTGATGTCATTCCAAGGGGTCCCTTTAATTTAGCGCCTATAGTTTATGCATGGTTTACCTGTTATATATATACAGAAATAAGAAAATCCATAACTACTAATAATATTACCTCAGACGGGCCAGGCAATCAACAATTTATTATGTGAATTTTATTATGAATGCATTTAGTTATTGCTTGTAAGGTTATTAATGCCGAATTGTAGACATAGGGGTTGTCGTCATAGACGTGTTCAAATATAAATAGGCCTAAATACAATATGGACAATATGCTCTGTACCATGTTTAATGCATTCTTCTTTTATTCGTAATATTGCTCATACCAGCATTAGATCAATGTATGCCTGGGGCCTTCTACACTGACGGTCTGATGCAAATATATAGCAATAACCATTTTATGTGCAATTAAATTCTTTCCAAGAAAACGACGAAAATCGGTTGAATGACGTTCTTATATAACCCACAAAGTTTAATGCATTGTTATTTTTTCGTAATATCGCTTTTGAAATTGTTATAGTTTTCTTGGAAATGTTATAAATTAATTACACATTAAAGCATAAGGCCATATTTCTATAGTGCCCTTAGCGTAAGCCCGGGTCCGATGACTCATTTGTATAGGTTTTGACTCTAAACTCGTTCGGCCGGTTTCGCTGCTTGGCATCGGGGTTTGTGAACATTCAGTGTTCTAATCTGTTCAAAGGCCTTGAGTTTGTGGTGCTTTCTATAGTACAGTATACTAAAAGAGACCCTTGAAGTCATACAAGACTACCCTATGATCAGTGGAAAAATATTTGTCAACTCGGAGCCCACGTCAAACAGCACGATGGAAGATCTATAACATTTGAGACAACCCGTAATATGAAGCCAGTAGAACCCGTCCGTACTGACCACAGTAGCCTACAGAAAAAAAACTTGCAAAACTAGGTCAGTAATTTTAGGATTATTGAACTTCCGATTTGTTAGAACTAAAGCGGACAGCATAGCAGATTTTATAATTGACAAGAATGTAGACAATGTAGAATGTAGACAAGATTGTACTCGTCTGGGAGAGGTCTGTCCAGCGGGTTTTACTTGTCTCCATGTTCCAGGAGTGGGTCGCATGGGTGTAGCAGTCATCCATCGAACTGAGCTGAAGACAAAACTTTTGACAGGACCAAGTTTTAACAGTTTTAAAAACATGGAAGTGGAGCTGCATATTATATATAGACCAAAGCCACAGTCTGATTTCTGTGAAGAATTTCTGAAATACATTGAAGGCGTCGTCATAGATGATCAGCTAGTTATGGTATGAGATTTCAATTTTGACTGGTTGTCGAATGAATCTGCAAATTCAAATGTACGAAAGATGAAGGACAATTTCAACCTTATTCAACATGAACTGAAACCCGCACATACATCTGGTCATGATTACATCATCTCGCCTTTGTCTGGAAAACTCGTGATTCCAGATACCATAGAGGTATCTGAGTTGATATCAGATCATGCTGCTATCATCTGTAGCATAAACTTGTCTAAACCAAATACTATCCGGAAAGCTATCACCTAGAGGCAGTTGAAAAAAATTAACATGAACATTTTTTGTCAAGGATGTGATTAGTCATCCACCTGTTCAGAAACCGTCAGATGATTTGGAGATGCTTATGTCACAGTACAGCACCCAGCTCATAGATCTTTGAGACAAACATACTCCAAAGAAGACACGAATGTTGCCTGTACATGCTGCAGGTGGCTTAGCAAATACTTTCAACAAATACTTTTTGGACAAAATGAGCAAAAATTAGATGGATCCACTACAAACAACATAAACACCATAACGTCCTCAGATCTCCCTACACCTCAAACTTTTACCAAGTTCACGGCTGTGCTGAAGAAGATATCGTCGCCTCGGAGCTAAAGGATCCTATCTGACACTCATTAGAGTGGCAGATAGGATCCTCTAGCTCCGAGGCGACGATATCAGAACATTGATACAGAAATCAAACTCAAAGTGGTGGGCTTAGATCCTATCCCAACTTCAATGATTAAACAACTCATAGAACCATTGGCTCCTATCCTTACCAAAATTGTCAATCTATCACTGCGAGATGGCTTAGTTCCCAGAACACTGAAATCGGCAACTGTAACTCCACTTATTAAAAAAGTATCTCTAGATCAAAACATCATATCTAATTTGTCTTTTATCTCAAAAATACTTGACAAAGTTGTATCGAGCCAGCTCTGTCATCATTTAGTCAGCAACAACGTTATGGAGCCTATGCAGTCAGCATACAGGAAGCATCACAGCACCGAACAACACTTCTTGCGGTACAGAATGATCTTCTCATGACAAAAGCAGCAGTTTTAGTATCTGCTGCTTTTGATACAATTGATCATAACATCCTTCTTCAGCGTATTAACACGAAGTATGGAGTATGTGGTGTGGCGCTGGATTGGTTCAGATCTTACCTCTCAGATAGAACACAAACGATAAAAATTAAGACGTCGTTCTCTTCTGCTTCAAAATCACTATTTGGAGTACCTCAATTTCTGTTCTGGGGCCCACGTTATTCTCCCTGTATTCCTCTTCTATAGCCGACATTGCTCGAAAACATGGCCTTAGTGTCCACATCTACGCAGATGACACACAGATTTAAACCATGTTACAATCAAGATGATACAGTAAATGCCATATCACGAATAGAAGCAAGTGTAGCAGAAATAAATTCATGGATAATTTCCAATTAGCTGATGCTTAATGGAAATAAAACTGTAATTATTGTGTTCAGTGCTCCACGTCACAGTGTTTCTTGTGATGTACACCACATCAACATCGATGGTCATGATATCGTTCCAGCTAAACCTGCTAAAAATCTGGGTGTTAATTTTGATGATAAACTCATTTTGGATTCCCACATTAAAAATACCTTTTCATCTGAAGAATATTTCGAAAATTCACAGTTTTCTTCCAGATAAGGCTGCTGTACAATTAACGCGTGCATTTGTTTCGTCTCAATTGGACTACTGCAATTCACTGCTCCAAGGACTGCCTTCTTGTTCCATCAGACGTCTATGCAAAATATTGCAGCACGCATCCTCACGAGGACGCGTAAATATGAACATATAACGCTAATCCTCAAGAACTTGCATTGGCTTCCAGTGGCGTCACGCATTGATTATAATATTCTGTTATTGACATATTGTGCCATCAACAACATCTCGCCAGCTTACATTCAGCAGTTGATTACGCCATATGTTCCTGTGCGTAAGTTGAGATCCGAGGATATGTGTCTACTCAATGTACCATCCAGCAGGCTGTAACGATTTGTTGGAAGGAGTTTCAGTAGAGCTGCTCCAGTAATGTGGAACAATCTTCCTAACAATATTCGGAAAGCATCAAATTTGGTGACTTTTAAAACTAACCTCAAAACACACCTTTTTAAATTGTCATTTGAATAAGACTATAAGACTATTGCACTTATATAGCGCATCGAATGGTCTTAGGCCAAATTTTCGCGCTTTACAAGCTTTTATTATTATTATTATTATTTATTAATAGTAGGAGATTCCTTCTGTCGCGATATTGCCGTGCTTGTGCAGAATGTGACATTTAAGAAATATTAGCTCATCGGCTGCGTACAAATCTTACCCCATTACCGCTTTATATGGTGAAATGGGCTGGCTAAAAACTAAATATCGTCATTATATACGTTATTAGATTTTGGAATCGTTTAGTAAATATGTAAAATGACAGATTAATAAAGCATATTTTTCAGTCCAACGCATTTTTTTCGGTGACAAGTGAACGCAATTTGTCGTACGATATAAATAAAATTATTTAACACCCTAAGGTTAACCGATAATGTAGTTGAAAACTGTGTCGCCTGTGATCATGGTGATATTTCAAATGTAAAACATAAAACTATTTTACTAATGGAACAAGAGTGGAAGCGAGACATTTCAAATAAACCTGAAATGTGAAAATTTATCACCATCATAGACAATTTGGCTATACCAGATTATGTTTCCACTTTACTCTTTAAACCTCATAGAAATATTTTTGCTCAATTTTGTTGTGGATGTTACCTTTGAGAGTAGAAACACGCTCTCTAAAACTGGAAGAGCTTGTCCATTCAGTTTGCTCATCTGGCAAAGTCGAAGGTGAATATAATTTCTTGTTAAAATGTATGTCTTTGCCGATATTAGAGTTGATTATATTAACAATATTAAGCGTAATAACGCCGATTTAAATCATTTGCGTTTAGAACAACAATTAACTTTTTTGATCACCAAGTGTTGGAGAGAAACACTGACTTGGTCCGGCATATTCAATTGTTAATGATAATAATATGTATGTTTATGTTGTGTATGTATAAGCATGTCACTGAAATAAATAAATATTTACTCAAATTTATTATTTCTCGAGCATAACATATCGTCCCCTTAGATATGAAAGGGTGTATCTGCCACTTGGTAAAGTGGCAGATGCACCCTTTCATATCTAAGGGGGCGATATATTTATCTGATGCCGGTTTACAATATGATAAACATCACGACTACAGTCCTTTTTGTCCGTTTTATTAGCCAATAAAATCACTGTTGTTGGAAACGGAGTGAGTACTTAAACATCAGGATTTGCCAATATTTTATCTCTAAATTAAACAATTATGAGTCATTTCACCCACTTGAAGTTCTAGGTCGCGCTAGCGAGACAGAACTTCAAGTGGGTGAAATTTCGTTTTTTTTAAATGGAAAGCTTTCCTGGTTAAAATTGAAGAAGTCAAATCCAGGATCTGAATAAAGGGCGGATCGGGGGGTTTCGGGTTTGCTCCTAAGAATTATTTGGGCTTTTTTAAAGAGTTCGGCCAAAATAAGTGGGTGAATCCGCCACTGCTTACCCATTTTATTTTGTATGTTTTAGCTTGGTTTGTTTGGCACGTTCTGTATCGGTGGTATTGAGCTTCACTGCATGCATCTGCTGCTCAACACATGCCGAACTATCAGAGAAAGGTAACCGCCCTAGTTTCAGGAGCGCGTACAGAATTTTGAAAAGGGAGGGGGGTCCCGTGAAAATTTGACCGGCCTCTAGGCAAACATTTAGAAGTCAGCAATGGATTCTTTGTCTTTTTATGTAATAAAAAGAGGCTAAAAGAAACACCGAGGTAAATGTTGCCTGTCAAGTATCGATGTTTGCGAAATTTAGAGCAATGTCAGGTAATTTAGCTTCAGAAAGGGGTGTAGGGAGTCAGGGCCCCCATTTTTGATCCACCCCTCCAGTTAGTTTGCTTAGCCCCCAGCATGTTACTGTCATTTTCAATTCACCATGAGTTAAGGTGCATACAAATTATCCAGATTTTATGAAATATAAAGGTTTAATACCTTGTAAGGTAAAACATATTTCCGAGGGCAAGGCCAAATGGAGCTGCGACTACCAGCCAATTCCATACAGTAAAATAATCGACTCTTTGTTGATAAATTGTGGACAGTGTCATAGTGCTAACATCAACCCTTACGGTACTGATATACTTTTGTTTGAACCATGGAGACGAAATGGCTTTTTCAATTTGATATCATCATAATTTTTTTCGTTAGCTCGTTCTGCTTCTATTGAGTACCTGTGCTATATGTATATAGCCACTATTCTTTTTTTAATTTTCTGTGTGTGGGAATCGACTTTAGATGTCAGTATCTGAAGTCTTTAGACGTCAGATTCTGACGTCCAAAGTCGGTACCCGCGACACTGTGCGTGTTGATTATTAGCCCTCATATTTAGAATTTATGTGAAACAGTTAAACAACATTATTACAATATATATAATATAGCAGTAGACCCTATAAGTCATTTCATCTAATTGATCACTTCACAAGTGATAATCCTTTGTTCAATAATATTTGCGCCACGCAAAAAATGCATGCGAAGTTAAAGGGACTAGCCCAGGTCTATAATCATCAAAGACTAGACTAGAACTGCATCATAGACTAGAACTGCAAAAGTTTTTAATTTTTGTACTGCGCATTCACCAGTTAGGCTAGATATAGAGACGAACCTCCTGATTTCTAATTATTGACAACCATGTCAAAAATACGGGAATTTCGTCTCTATATCTAGCCTAACTGGTAAATGCGCAGCACAAAAATTAAAAAACTTTTGCAGTTCTAGTCTATGGACATGTTTACATCACATGGTCATATCAAGAAGCCAAAATAAAATCACCGATTTTTTATGATTTTAGACCTTGGCTAGTCCCTTTAACATATTAAAACTTGAAAAATTAGTAGGTTTGATAGCCGTGGTCTTTTGATTGTTTCATAAACTATAATATATTTTTTAATATATATATTAGTCCCACGTTTCATGTTATGTTATGGCACCATTTAATATAATGTGTATATGACGTATTAGATTTATGTTACAATACCGCCTGCAGGTAGACTATTTAAAAAAAATATTTATTACTTTTTAGACCTCAGCAAAATTTTGGTTGATGTCTATTCTCTATCCTGATACAGTTTTATATATATATTAACATGGTACTTATATTTAAAAACCATTGGGCTCTATTAGCTGACCCACATTTTGAGATATTGTTTAGGTTATTGCTAGGTTATTGCATCTAATTTCTCAATATAAGAAAAACTTACAGTTTTAGTTTCTTATATACAAATAGTTTCTGTAATTTGAAGTTGGTAATTGCGCTAGCAATTTAACTCCTACGAAAAAAGTATATTTTGATATACACTTCATCGTATGTTAATAGCAAAAATAACAGTATGTTTACATCAATCAATATAATATTAATCTATATAATATTTATATGAAAATAACTAAATATGTATTCAAGCTGATATAATATTAGTATTAATTTATATAAAATGTATATAAATTAAATTCAGATGTTTATTTTCTTAAGGAGTGGACGCTACCGGTTGGATTTTGGAGAGGTAGCTGGGGCAGTGTTTGAACACGCTGGGCCGGGTGTGGCCAGGTTTAGCACGGCAGCCAAGTAAGTCCTGAATAACACCACCTAATAACACTTACAAGCTGAAATATTTTGTAAAAAACATAGTGAACAAATAGTTTGAAATCATTATAACTGTGTTTGTTAGCTCTTTCCTCTTCTTTTGTATACCTATGTCAATGTCTATGGCCATTATACATATTTTAATTCTTTCAGTGCGGGGACCGCCTTTAACCCTTTAAACCCTCACGATGTATCAAAGCATCATTTTGCATCTCTGAAAAATTACTTAATTTCCTACAACTAGTGGTTTTAAAGCCACAATTTTCGTGGAATTGTTTTAAAAATAACAGTATTTTTTTTTCATTTGCCAAGTCATCCTCATCCACTACAAGTCGGGAATTGCGACAGCAATTCGCGGCTTGTAGTGGATGAAAATGACTATGGAAAATTCAGGTTTGAAAGGGTTAAACGTTAGAATCAGACGTCTTTAGACGTCAGGTTATGGCGTATAAAGTCGGTCCCCCGCTGATAGGGTTGAATATTCATCCACGGCTGGTTTATTGTTGGGCCAGCGTCACAGACATTGGGCTAACATTGAACAAATATTGGATGAACGCCTCATGTCTGCTGTGCTGGAGGTATCCGGGACGTTTTACCAATGTTGTACCATAGTTGTAGACAGTGGGCCATTATTAATCCAACATTACAAACGAAACCTCAGTGGATTGTAGTGGCTTATATACCATTTTGAAACCAATATTTAAATCAATATGTAGGCCATGTGGTACATAAAATGTCACATTATTACTCTTTTCCACATGGTTCATAAATTGCTACATTTTTTCTCTTTGCCAAGTGGTACATAAATTATTACCCTATTTCTTTTTGCCCCGTGGTACATAAATTGTTACCTTGTTACTTTTTGCCAGGTGGCACATAAATTTTTACTTTGTTACTTTTTGCCACGTGGTACATAAATTGTTACCTTATCACTTTTTGCCATGTGTCAAATAAATTGTTACTTTATTTACTTGCCAAATGGTACATAAATTGTTACCTTATTACTTTTTGCCATGTGGTACATCAATTGTTACCTTTTTTGTCTTTGTCACGTGGTATATAAATTGTTACTTTTTTTCTCTTTGCCACGTGGTATATACATTGTCACCTAATTTATCTTTGGCACGTGGTACATAAATTGTTACCTTGTTACTTTTTAACACATGGTAAATAAATTGTTACTTTATTTCTCTTCGCCATGTGGTACATAAATTGTTATTACTCTTTCTCACCTCATTACATGCACGGATCACATAGTATTTGCAATTGCAAGTTTTCTACCCTCTGCGTAAATTTGGTTTACCTTAGGCTTCAATTTTACACCAGAGCTCAAATCTCGTATTACCACATTGACAATTTGTTAACACACGTTATTTTATCATACTTACAATTCAGATACTGTGTGACTATTGTATTTCTAAATTTCAGAGTGGTGGCTAATTTATTTCTCTTCTCGTATGAGATAGGATTGACAGCTGTCTATTATGACTTCATCTCAGATAACATGATTCAGGTAAGACACTCACAGGTTAACATGAGAGCCTGTAGGAAGACCTTACGTAAATGATAATGTATGTTTCTGGTAATTAAATTGTGTTGTGCTGACACAATGCTTGGTCACGCGTTTACAGTTAAAGGTACTGGCCCACGCTAAAATCATCAAAAAATCGGTGATTTTATTTCGGGTTCTTAATATGACCATATGATGTAAACATGTACATAGACTAGAACTGCAAATTTTTCTAATTTTTGTGCTGCGCATTCACCAGTTAGGCTAGATATAGAGACGAAATTCCTGATTTCTAATTATTGACAACCATGTCAAAAATAGGAAATGCGAGAATTTCGTCTCTATATCTAGTCTAACTGGTGAATGCGCAGCACAAAAATTATAAAAATTTGCTGTTCTAGTCTATGTACATGTTTACATCATATGGTCATATTAAGAACCCGAAATAAAATCACCGATTTTTTGATAATTTTAGCCTGGGCCAGTCCCTTTAAGCGACATTACTTGCTGCTATTTATCAAATAAAACTGACCGATCTTTTAATGAAGCAAAGTTGTCTTTATAAATGTAGTTTTATAACGATTCTAAATATTCGGCCATAATTGGCCTTATCTGCAAGTCCATTAAAAAAACATTATTGTCACATCATTCTAGTTCCATTTTAATTACTTTTAAAATAAATTATTTAAAGTTATGTTCCGAATTATATATATATATATATATATATATATATATATATATATAATTCGTAATCCCATGTGCTCTACAATGTAGACGAAAAGCCAATTCTTATTATGGGCATATTAATATCTGGGATTGTGCCTTGTCTTGTGTGAGCCCATCTCACCTTCCCTACGATGCCCATGTATCTATAAATGCATATAATGACAAAATCTGGTGCAGAATATCTTAGCAAAAGGAATTATAATTTCTAATATTTCTCAAGATGTTTAATTACCTATAACAGTTGGTGCACGTGATAATTGTATTTTTGTATTTTTTGTAAAAATTTTAAAATTCTAGCATATACCATACTAATTATACTTTATAAGGAAAAATAGTAGTATGACTGTGTTGTGATTGGTTATGTATGAGGTTCTTTTTTTTTGTTATTCGTACAGCTGACTTTTATTCTTTCACAGGTAGTCGGTAACGCGGGCTGGTTCCCGTCGTCACAGCTGATGAAGACGTTGATCTTGATCATCTGTCTAAGTTACGTGTTTATGATGAGCATGAGGATTCTATCATATATTAGTTTGGTGGCTAATGTTTGTATGCTGATCGGGGTCGCTATTGTGGGAGTTTACTGTAGTCAGGTAATAATACATTTCATACATCAGTCTGGTGGCTAATGTCTGTATGCTGATCACAGTCGCTATTGTGGGAGTCTACTGTAGTCAGGTAATAATATATTTCATACATTAGTCTGGTGGCTAATGTATGTTTGCTGATCGGGGTCGCTATTGTGGAGTTTACTGTAGTCAGGTAATAATACATTTCATACATCAGTCTGGTGGCTAATGTTTGTATGCTGATCGGGGTCGCTATTGTGGGAGTTTACTGTAGTCAGGTAATAATACATTTCATACATTAATCTGATGGCTTATGTATGTTTGCTGATAGGGGTCGCTATTGTGGGAGTCTACTGTAGACAGGTAATAATACATTTCATACATCAGTCTGGTGGCTAATGTATGTATGCTGATCGGGGTCGCTATTGTGGGAGTTTACTGTAGTCAGGTAATAATACATTTCATACATCAGTCTGGTGGCTAATGTATGTATGCTGATCGGGGTCGCTATTGTGGGAGTTTACTGTAGTCAGGTAATAATACATTTCATACATCAGTCTGGTGGCTAATGTATGTATGCTGATCGGGGTCGCTATTGTGGAGTTTACTGTAGTCAGGTAATAATACATTTCATACATCAGTCTGGTGGCTAACGTTTGTATGCTGATCGGGGTCGCTATTGTGGGAGTTTACTGTAGTCAGGTAATAATACATTTCATACATTAATCTGATGGCTTATGTATGTTTGCTGATAGGGGTCGCTATTGTGGGAGTCTACTGTAGACAGGTAATAATACATTTCATACATCAGTCTGGTGGCTAATGTATGTATGCTGATCGGGGTC
>OZ024913.1:73577974-73609587 GCA_964017125.1 Flabesymbios commensalis | reverse complement strand
ATAACAGTTGGTGCACGTGATAATTGTATTTTTTGTGAAAATTCTAAAATTCTAGCATATACCATACTAATTATACTTTATTAGGAAAAATAGTAGTATGACTGTGTTGTGATTGGTTATGTATGTGGTTCTTTGTTTTTGTTATTCGTACAGCTGACTTTTATTCTTTCACAGGTGGTCGGTAACGCGGGCTGGTTCCCGTCATCACAGCTGATGAAGACCCTGATCTTGATCATTTGTCTGAGTTATGTGTTCATGATGAGCATGAGGATTCTATCATATATTAGTTTGGTGGCTAATGTTTGTATGCTGATCGTGGTCGCTATTGTGGGAGTTTACTGTAGTCAGGTATTAATACATTTCATACATCAGTCCGGTGGCTATTGTATGTATACTGATCGGGGTCGCTATTGTGGGAGTTTACTGTAGTCAGGTAACAATACATTCATACATTAATCTGATGGCTAATGTATGTTTGCTGATCACAGTCGCTATTGTGGGAGTTTACTGTAGTCAGGTAATAATACATTCATACATTAATCTGGTGGCTAATGTACGTATGCTGATCGGGGTCGCTATTGTGGGAGTTTACTGTAGTCAGGTAACAATACATTCATACATTAATCTGATGGCTAATGTATGTTTGCTGATCACAGTCGCTATTGTGGGAGTTTACTGTAGTCAGGTAATAATACATTTCATACATCAGTCTGGTGGCTTATGTATGTATGCTGATCAGGGTCGCTATTGTGGGAGTTTACTGTAGTCAGGTAATAATACATTTCATACATCAGTCTGGTGGCTAATGTATGTATGCCGATCACAGTCGCTATTGTGGGAGTCTACTGTAGTCAGGTAATAATACATTTCATACATTAATCTGATGGCTAATGTATGTTTGCTGATCGGGGTCGCTATTGTGGAGTTTACTGTAGTCAGGTAATAATACATTTTATACATCAGTCTGGTGGCTAATGTCTGTATGCTGATCGGGGTCGCTATTGTGGGAGTTTACTGTAGTCAGGTAATAATACATTTCATACATCAGTCTTGTGGCTAATGTTTGTATGCTGATCGGAGTCGCTATTGTGGGAGTTTACTGTAGTCAGGTAATAATGCATTTCATACATCAGTCTGGTGGCTAATGTTTGTATGCTGATCGGGGTCGCTATTGTGGGAGTTTACTGTAGTCAGGTAATAATACATTTTTACATCAATCTGGTGGCTATTGTATGTATGCTGATCGGAGTCGCTATTGTGGGAGTTTACTGTAGACAGGTATTAATACATTTCATACATTAGTCTGGTGGCAGAGCTTGGTCTGGTGGCTAATGTATGTTTGCTGATCGCAGTCGCTATTGTGGGAGTCTACTGTAGTCAGGTAATAATACATTTCATACATTAATCTGATGCTAATGTATGTATACTGATCGGGGTCGCTATTGTGGGAGTTTACTGTAGTCAGGTAATAATACATTTTATACATCAGTCTGGTGGCTAATGTATGTTTGCTGATCGGGGTCGCTATTGTGGGAGTTTACTGTAGTCAGGTAATAATACATTTTATACATCAGTCTGGTGGCTAATGTATGTATGCTGATCGTGGTCGCTATTGTGGGAGTTTACTGTAGTCAGGTAATAATACATTTCATACATTAATCTGATGGCTAATGTATGTTTGCTGATCGGGGTCGCTATTGTGGAGTTTACTGTAGTCAGGTAATAATACATTTCATACATCAGTCTGGTGGCTAATGTATGTATACTGATCGTGGTCGCTATTGTGGGAGTCTACTGTAGTCAGGTAATAATACATTCATACATTAATCTGATGGCTAATGTATGTTTGCTGATCGGGGTCGCCATTGTGGAGTTTACTGTAGTCAGGTAATAATACATTTCATACATCAGTCTGGTGGCTAATGTATGTATACTGATCGTGGTCGCTATTGTGGGAGTCTACTGTAGTCAGGTAATAATACATTTCATACATTAATCTGATGGCTAATGTATGTTTGCTGATCGGGGTCGCTATTGTGGGAGTTTACTGTAGTCAGGTAATAATACATTTCATACATCAGTCTGGTGGCTAATGTATGTATACTGATCGTGGTCGCTATTGTGGGAGTCTACTGTAGTCAGGTAATAATACATTTCATACATTAATCTGATGGCTAATGTATGTTTGCTGATCGGGGTCGCTATTGTGGGAGTTTACTGTAGTCAGGTAATAATACATTTCATACATCAGTCTGGTGGCTTATGTCTGTATGCTGATCGCAATCGCTATTGTGGGAGTCTACTGTAGTCAGGTAATAATACATTTCATACATTAATCTGGTGGCTTATGTATGTATACTGATCGTGGTCGCTATTGTGGGAGTCTACTGTAGACAGGTAATAATACATTTCATACATCAGTCTGGTGGCTAATGTATGTATACTGATCGTGGTCGCTATAGTGGGAGTCTACTGTAGTCAGGTAATAATACATTTCATACATCAGTCTGGTGGCTAATGTATGTATGCTGATCGTGGTCGCTATTGTGGAGCTTACTGTAGTCAGGTAAGAATACATTTCATACATCAGTCTGGTGGCTAATGTATGTATGCTGATCGTGGTCGCTATTGTGGGAGTCTACTGTAGTCAGGTAATAATACATTTCATACATCAGTCTGGTGGCTAATGTATGTATACTGATCGTGGTCGCTATTGTGGAGTTTACTGTAGTCAGGTAATAATACATTTCATACATCAGTCTGGTGGCTAAAGTATGTATGCTGATCGTGGTCGCTATTGTGGGAGTCTACTGTAGACAGGTAATAATACATTTCATACATCAGTCTGGTGGCTAATGTATGTATACTGATCGTGGTCGCTATTGTGGGAGTTTACTGTAGTCAGGTAATAATACATTTCATACATTAATCTGATGGCTAATGTATGTTTGCTGATCGGGGTCGCTATTGTGGAGTTTACTGTAGTCAGGTAATAATACATTTCATACATCAGTCTGGTGGCTAATGTATGTATACTGATCGTGGTCGCTATTGTGGGAGTCTACTGTAGTCAGGTAATAATACATTTCATACATTGATCTGATGGCTAATGTATGTTTGCTGATCGGGGTCGCTATTGTGGAGTTTACTGTAGTCAGGTAATAATACATTTCATACATCAGTCTGGTGGCTAATGTATGTATACTGATCGTGGTCGCTATTGTGGGAGTCTACTGTAGTCAGGTAATAATACATTTTATACATCAGTCTGGTGGCTAATGTATGTATGCTGATCGTGGTCGCTATTGTGGGAGTTTACTGTAGTCAGGTAATAATACATTTCATACATTAATCTGATGGCTAATGTATGTTTGCTGATCGGGGTCGCTATTGTGGAGTTTACTGTAGTCAGGTAATAATACATTTCATACATCAGTCTGGTGGCTAATGTATGTATACTGATCGTGGTCGCTATTGTGGGAGTCTACTGTAGTCAGGTAATAATACATTTCATACATTAATCTGATGGCTAATGTATGTTTGCTGATCGGGGTCGCCATTGTGGAGTTTACTGTAGTCAGGTAATAATACATTTCATACATCAGTCTGGTGGCTAATGTATGTATACTGATCGTGGTCGCTATTGTGGGAGTCTACTGTAGTCAGGTAATAATACATTTCATACATTAATCTGATGGCTAATGTATGTTTGCTGATCGGGGTCGCTATTGTGGGAGTTTACTGTAGTCAGGTAATAATACATTTCATACATCAGTCTGGTGGCTAATGTATGTATACTGATCGTGGTCGCTATTGTGGGAGTCTACTGTAGTCAGGTAATAATACATTTCATACATTAATCTGATGGCTAATGTATGTTTGCTGATCGGGGTCGCTATTGTGGGAGTTTACTGTAGTCAGGTAATAATACATTTCATACATCAGTCTGGTGGCTTATGTCTGTATGCTGATCGCAATCGCTATTGTGGGAGTCTACTGTAGTCAGGTAATAATACATTTCATACATTAATCTGGTGGCTTATGTATGTATACTGATCGTGGTCGCTATTGTGGGAGTCTACTGTAGACAGGTAATAATACATTTCATACATCAGTCTGGTGGCTAATGTATGTATACTGATCGTGGTCGCTATAGTGGGAGTCTACTGTAGTCAGGTAATAATACATTTCATACATCAGTCTGGTGGCTAATGTATGTATGCTGATCGTGGTCGCTATTGTGGAGCTTACTGTAGTCAGGTAAGAATACATTTCATACATCAGTCTGGTGGCTAATGTATGTATGCTGATCGTGGTCGCTATTGTGGGAGTCTACTGTAGTCAGGTAATAATACATTTCATACATCAGTCTGGTGGCTAATGTATGTATACTGATCGTGGTCGCTATTGTGGAGTTTACTGTAGTCAGGTAATAATACATTTCATACATCAGTCTGGTGGCTAAAGTATGTATGCTGATCGTGGTCGCTATTGTGGGAGTCTACTGTAGACAGGTAATAATACATTTCATACATCAGTCTGGTGGCTAATGTATGTATACTGATCGTGGTCGCTATTGTGGGAGTTTACTGTAGTCAGGTAATAATACATTTCATACATTAATCTGATGGCTAATGTATGTTTGCTGATCGGGGTCGCTATTGTGGAGTTTACTGTAGTCAGGTAATAATACATTTCATACATCAGTCTGGTGGCTAATGTATGTATACTGATCGTGGTCGCTATTGTGGGAGTCTACTGTAGTCAGGTAATAATACATTTCATACATTAATCTGATGGCTAATGTATGTTTGCTGATCGGGGTCGCTATTGTGGAGTTTACTGTAGTCAGGTAATAATACATTTCATACATCAGTCTGGTGGCTAATGTATGTATACTGATCGTGGTCGCTATTGTGGGAGTCTACTGTAGTCAGGTAATAATACATTTCATACATTAATCTGATGGCTAATGTATGTTTGCTGATCGGGGTCGCTATTGTGGGAGTTTACTGTAGTCAGGTAATAATACATTTCATACATCAGTCTGGTGGCTAATGTATGTATACTGATCGTGGTCGCTATTGTGGGAGTCTACTGTAGTCAGGTAATAATACATTTCATACATTAATCTGATGGCTAATGTATGTTTGCTGATCGGGGTCGCTATTGTGGGAGTTTACTGTAGTCAGGTAATAATACATTTCATACATCAGTCTGGTGGCTTATGTCTGTATGCTGATCGCAATCGCTATTGTGGGAGTCTACTGTAGTCGGGTAATAATACATTTCATACATTAATCTGGTGGCTTATGTATGTATACTGATCGTGGTCGCTATTGTGGGAGTCTACTGTAGACAGGTAATAATACATTTCATACATCAGTCTGGTGGCTAATGTATGTATACTGATCGTGGTCGCTATAGTGGGAGTCTACTGTAGTCAGGTAATAATACATTTCATACATCAGTCTGGTGGCTAATGCATGTATGTTGATCGGGGTCGCTATTGTGGGAGTTTACTGTAGTCAGGTAATAATACATTTCATACATCAATCTGGTGGCTAATGTATGTATGCTGATCGGGGTCACTATTGTGGGAGTTTACTGTAGTCAGGTAATAATACATTTCATACATTAGTCTGGTGACAGAGCTTGGTCTGGTGGCTAATGTATGTTTGCTGATCGGGGTCGCTATTGTAGGAGTCTACTGTAGTCAGGTAATAATACATTTTATGTATGTCGGTTCTCAGGAGCGCAAGCCATGGTGGAATAAAAAAAAATTCACAAAAAACATGGTTAAATCAGATCATTTTCACAAGACAAAAAATACATTATGTTGACCTACGCATGCGTATTTTGGAACTTACTATATCTTTAAGAGAATGATTCACACGCAGTTCTGGTGGCAATTTGTTCGATAGAGTAACAATCCTATTAGAATAATACACTGTCTCTGTTCTTAGAAGTTTAGATTCCAAAAATATATCTTCTTGGTGAGAGCGAAGTCTTGGAATTGGTGTTCTAAGATTTGACAAGCTCAGAAATATTACTAGGAAAACTAGTCGTAAAACATTGATCTAAAAATAATTTTATGTCTGCCATTTTTCTTCGAAATGAAAGCTGCTAAATGTTCATATTTACACAGCGCTGTTTATAATTGAATTGAGGATAAGGCATGGTGTATCGTGTAAAATGTCCCTGTATGCGCTCAATTAATTCAATGTGAGACTTATAATAAGGTGACCAGACTGGAGAGGAGTATTCGGCTATGAGTCTTATTAGAGCTTTGAATAGCTTTAACGTGACTGGGCAGGTGACTTATAACCAACTGCGCGCCTTATCATGCCATTTTCTCCATTACATTTAATAATAACTTCTTTTATATGTATATTGTGTGTCAGGAAGCAGTCGACAGCAACATCTTGGTCACAAAAGGAAGAAACATATTTCTCAAACCCTAGGGATTTTAGAACGGACATACTTCGTGGAATTGTTTTAAAAATATGATAATTTGTTCTCATTTGAAAGGTTTGAGATATAATTCAAATGTAAACCTAATGAATTGATTTATTCTGTCTAGGATTTACCAGATGTGAGCGAATACCCCGCCGTGGCTGATATCTCTACCATTCCTCTCTGGTTTGGTGCAGCTGTACTCGCATTTGAAGGCATTGGCATAGTAAGGATTGTATTCTCTTCACCCTTAAAATTTCTCAAGTTAATTTCATCCCGTTAACCCTTAAGAAAAACTCGGAAGTGGGTGGGTGGGTCAAGCCCCAACTCGGATTCTAATTTTTTTTTGTGTGTGTGTTTTTTATGTTGTTTTCATGTTTCCAATTATTTCTAAAAAAATGGATAGGCGGGTGGGTGTTTGGGGTCTGACCAATCCGAGTTTTTGTCGGATTTTTTGATTTTTTGTTTAACTTGACAAGATCCCTAACCGACTAAATTTAATAATTTACGTTTTCACCCGCTTGAAGTTGTGTCTCGCTGTCGCGATCCACAACTTTAAACGGGTGGAAATTACTTATATATTTGTTTCATTTCAGACCAGACATTGCAAATCTTGATGTTTTATATTCATAATCAATAACTGCGATTTAACCTTTTCAAGCCTGACTTTACATTGTCATCTTCATACACTACAAGCCGCGAATTGCTGTAGTGGATAAAGATGACTTGATGAACTTGAAAATTGAAGAAAATTGCCATGTTTTGGTAAAACAGTTTTATGGAAATTTTCGTTCTAAAACCCTTTGTTGTAGGAAAATTAAGTCTCAGAGATGTAAAACGATGCTTTAATGCGTCGTGAGGGCTTAACCCTTTGAGTGCGGGCGACGCTTTTAAGCGCATTCCTACTGTTTTTCCACAACTAAAATTTGACAGAAATTAAACAAATATGCATGTATAAATCTTGAGTAAAGCCCCCATTGTGAAATTTAGCAGGTTTAATTTTTAAGTGAGGAGGTATTTCCCTTTCATTTGAAGTTGGCAATTGCGTGAGCAATGCCAACTTCAAATGAAAGGAAAATGTTAAGTAGTAATGAAGCACTTAAAGAGTTAAAGGGTTAAACGGCTAACCAAACGGACTAAAAACGCGTATCATCAGGCTTAGCGGTGTGAGGATTAAAAAACAAATTCTATAAACCTTTAGTGCTGAATTGATTCTATTTACATGTTTTATCCATTTGATATGTTTTGTCATTGAAAAATTAATAAAATACTCATGGTAAATTCTCAGTTAATAAATCACTTTGGGCGATTATGATTTCAAATATAGGCATATGTCTGAACCTGGAAATTGTGTTAGATAATTGAAATGTATGCTCGCTCAATATGGGCGAGAGAAAGACATTGTCTTTACAAAATTACCGAATATATATGTTTCACACCAAATAATATTAATATTAATAATAATAATAATAATATTCTTTGTTTATAGAGGGTGACCCATTGAGCTTTCGCTCATCTGCCATGGGGCACACGCGATGTAGACATAATAATGGACACACACATGAATATGAACATAGCATAATTACAAAGCAATGAAAACTTAAACTTAAAAGCTAGAGTTGTATAAACATGTTGAAAATGTGACAATTCATATTGATGTAGACATACATACATATTGTGGCTGTTGCCATAATGTTCATTTGGTATTAAATAACAAGAAATGCTTAAGTCTAGATTGAAAACTAGATAAGGTGGTACAGTTCCGTATTTCTTTATTTAAAATCCATTGTTTTAGGTTCTCTTCAATTTTGCAGTGTGTTGGCCTTGTTCCCATGTTTTGCGGAAATGAAGATGGAATTTTTCTCACCTTAATATCGACGTTTTTCTCGGATATTATACTTATTAGGATTAACCTAGAATTTTTTACTAATTGACTTTCACCCCTTTACACGCCAATCGACCTTGACATATATTGCAGGTTTTACCCACCGAGGAGAAGGTGCGCCACCCTGAGGATTTTGGTGGTATTACAGGTGTAATGAACACAGGGATGAGTCTCGCTATTATAGTTTATAACTATGTGGGATATTATGGCTATATGAAATTTGGTGATGACGTGGAAGCCAGTATCACGCTAAACTTACCACTAGATCACTGGTAAGTTTTAAGTTAGATAACTGGTAAGTTATAAGTTATATCACTGATTAGTTTCAAGTTAGATTACTGGTTAGTTTCAATTTAGATCACTGGTAAGTTTAGGTTTGATCACTGGTAAGTACTAAATTATATCACTGGTAAGTTTTAAGTTAGATCACTGGTAAGTTTTAAGTTAGATCACTGGTAAGTTTTAAGTTAGATCACTGGTAAGTTTTAAGTTAGATCACCGGTTAGTTTTACGTTAGACTACTGGTTAGTTTCGATCACTGGTAAGTATAGGTTTGATCACTGCTAAGTTTTAAGTTATATCACTGGTAAGTTTGAAGTTAGATTACTAGTAAATTTGAAGTTGGATCACTGGTTAGTTGGAAGTTAGATCACTGGTAAGTTTGAAGTTAGATCACCGGTCAGTTTTAAGTTAGATCACTGGTGGGTTTGAAGTTAGACCACTGGTAAGTTTGAAGTTAGATCATTGGTAGGTTTTAAGTTAAATCAGTGGTAAGTTTGAAGTTGATCACTGGTAAGTTTGAAGGTAGATCATTGGTTTGTTTGAAGTTAGACCAATAACAAGTTTGCAGTTAGAACACTGGTAAGTTTGAAGTTAGATCACTGGTAAGTTTGAAGTTAGATCACTGATAAGTTTGAAGTTAGATCACTGATAAGTTTGAAGTTAGATCACTGGTAAATTTGATTTCAGCATTACTCTTAGATTCGTGCCAAAAACAGTAAATTTGCTAACTCTTTTAAGTGTCAAAAAACTATTCCGGAGTGAAATCTACAAACATAACTCAAAACAGATCCCTAATTTTAAGTATATTAATATTTTTCAGTTAATAATGTGTAGTTATTAATTGTATAGTTATTTAACTGTTATTAAACGAATCACACTGATTGGAGCGCCACTATCTGATCATAATAAGCCATGGTTGCCCTGCAGTGGCTTTCAACTATAAACAGGAAAAAAAAAAGTTTTATGTAGAGGTGAGAGGTAAAGGAGTGTGTTACTTTGTTAAACCTGATTGAAGTCAGATAATTAATTATACATTAACGCTTGGGCACATAATATCGCATTTTCTTTCTTTTATAAACTAGAATATCCCAGAGCTTAACGAAACATGATGTGTTTTCAAATATTTTTTTCCGAATAAAAATGACCATTTCCCGTCAAATGTTATAAAAGATACATCTGATTTGCTATTTTTACCACTTACACAATCATGTACTCAACACATCCATTACACAAGGAATGTTCCCTGATTAGCTTGAAATAGCAAAAGTTATTCCTATATCATGTATACTGTAACGTGGTGATTGTGGACTCCTGACCCGTGTCAGTATTGCCTTTTTTTCAAAGGTCTTTGAACGTGTTATCATGTGTGTTAGATTATTCTCTTTCGTAGAGGAATATGTTTTATTATATACATATCAACTCGGTTCAAGACAAATTTTTGGTACAGATAGAGCATAGGTTTTTCTTAATTGATAAGATGTGGAAAGATCTAGATGATGGTGAAATTGTACTCAGTCTTTTTTAGAACTCAGTAAGGCTTTTGATATTGTAAATCATACAATACTTTTAGATAAATTATATAAGTTCGGCATTAGAGGTATGGCACATATTTGCATTAAACATATCTATATGACAGAAAACAATATGTATCTTTTAATGAACTTGATTCTCCTTATGAGAAAGTTAATTGTGGAGTACCACAAAGATCTATTTCAGGCCCTTTGCTATTTTTTACGTACATGATTGACCTATCTAATGTGTCCTCACTTTTTTTTACCTTATACTGACGATACAAATATATTTGTTACGGGTAAAAATATAGAGAATATAATTTGCTTATTAATGAACAAGGAATTAAAAAAAAATGTAATATGGCTAAATGCCAATACTCTCCTACTGTTACAAAAAACTCATTTTATAATATTTAGTTTTTCGAATAAGTAAACACTAAATACAATTTGATATAACAATAGATAATCAACCACTTACTCAAGTCTCATACACTAAATGTTTGGGTGTTATTATTGATGAGAAATTAAACTGGTCTGAGCGTGTGAACAATATAATATTAAACTTGACAAAGTTTGTGGGATTATTAGAAAGTCATTAATACACTAGAAAATCTCCATCATAGTAATTTTTATCCGTATATTTCATATATTTCATTATTTTTTCTTAGTACCCCACCATGGAAACCATCTTTGTCCCCTGAGATATAAAAAGTCAGCAGGACAAAAAATACACGAAACATAATTGTGTATTCCTGGAATTCTATTGCAGATTTAATTGATCATTCGTGTTGTTTTAATACTTTAAAATTTCATCTAAAGAACTATATCAGAACAACTTAGTTATTCAATATTCCGGGTGTGTTATTGAACCTTTATATTTGTATTTTCAATAAGGTAACAAAAAACTGAGTATGTCTTTTTCTGTTATAATGTGTTTAATGTAATTATATTTCCCGCGTATAATTAGCATAGCTAATACCGTTAATTATGGCTGTGTTTTATTATCATTATGTGTCATTATTTTCTGCTAATCATCATTACTTAAGTTTTTTAGAGATCGGTGAAATATAGGCTGATGTTTTTTGCACTTTGCACACATTGTTTTCTACAAAACCGGGTAATTGATTATTGTTTAAAATGTCAAGCAGGTATACGCCACTGGACATCAGTTCATTTTTGTCACGTTTATGATTTGATGATGGATTGTACTAGACCACAGTCTCTTTAATGTCAATATATTATTATTTTTTTTTGTCCATCAATATTATGTTGATGTATCCATTTTTTTCAAATGTTGCAGGATGTTCATTTTGGTGAGATTGATGATATCTCTAGCAGTATTAGGAGGTTATGGTGTACAGTTATATGTAGCCGTACAGATTACCTGGTCCCATATAGAAGTCAGATTAAAAAAGAAAACAGATTTCAAATATTCAAAGTATATCTACACCGCCAGCCTCATACTATTTGCATGTAAGTATTTTTTTGATGGCCAGGCTTCCAATTACCAGACTAGGTGGCCCGGTATCACATTATTATGTTCATTCATCAAAATTACATGAAATGTACTGTTGCATCCCTCTGCTGACTTATTGAGCCCTGATAGTGTGTGTGAATATACCAATATGCCCTATATGTATTGATATTAATATAACATATTATATATTATTAGATATATAAGCCTACCTGAATAATTTACATATTAACTATTTTTACCGCCAAGTGATTTTATTTTAATTTTTATCCACTTGAATTTGTGTCCCGCTACCGCGACCCACAACTTCAAGTGGGTGAAATTTACTCACATTTGTAATTTAAGTCCAAACATTTTTCAAATCTCGATTTTTAAACAGTCATTTAATTCTCAGTAACGGTGATTTAACCTGCTAATAAACGGATTAAAGCGACACAATCTGGCCAAAAAGCATTATTTTTATTTTGACTCATTGATATGACAATCAGGCCAAAATTTAATTTTTTTATTTTGGCTCCTTGGTATGTACAGGTATGACATTAAATATCATTCTTATTTCTCTTTTAACTGGTAAATGTTCAACCCAAAATTTGAAAGAATTACGCAATTTTAGTCTTTGGACACATTGGAAACTTAAGAACATATTAACCCTGTAAAGCCTGACTTCACATTGTCATCTTCATCCACTACAAGCCGCGAATTGCTGTCGCAATTCTCGACTTGTAGTGGATGAAGATGATTTGATGTGGTTTAAAAATTAAAGAAAATTGCTATGTATTAGTAAACAAGTTTCATGGAAATTTTCGATATAAAATCTCTTGTTGTAGGAAAATTAAATCTGTTTTCAGGGATGTTAAATGATGCTTTAATGCATCGTGAGGGCTTAACGGGCTAAAGGGTCAAGATATAAAGGAATATTTTGGCCTGATTGTGTCACTTTA
The DNA here is from genome assembly GCA_964017125.1 of Flabesymbios commensalis. NCBI lineage: Eukaryota > Metazoa > Annelida > Polychaeta > Terebellida > Flabelligeridae > Flabesymbios > Flabesymbios commensalis. The sequence goes on along the minus strand of OZ024913.1, from coordinate 73,597,038 downwards.
AAACACTATTGTCGTGCTTACCGCCTAATATACTTCATTATTGTTCACAGATATCATAGCGATGATAATTCCTCATTTGGACCTTATCATATCTCTGGTGGGAGCAGTGTCAGGCACCACATCGGCCATTATCGTCCCCATTACTCTGGACATTATAATGTCATGGACAGATAAAGACTACGGTAGATTCTACTGGAGATCAATTAAGAATGGTGTCCTGTTGGCGTTTGGTCTTTTGGGGTTCGTGGCTGGAACGGGGACCTCACTTTATAACGTCATAAAGAGCTACTAGTGATAATTTATTTACGGATGTAGGTATATTGCTCCCCTGAATATGTCCTGGACAGATTCCCATGTGATGGTTATGAAATAGCATTAGTCAACTTGAAAAGTAAATAGATTTGTTCGGTGTGATGAGCATGGATTGTATACTATGCCCATACATTGGCGCAGATAGTTTCTAAGCAAACTAATTAAACTGTGACCACAGTCGGTCCTGCGTATAGTTATACCCCAAGTGACTCCTCTCTGTAAGCCGTGCAGTGGTGTTTTCTAGGAATAGCACAAGCCCACTGCTGTGCACTCCTTTAAACCCCAACGTGTTAAATTATAAAATATAAATTTTCACTCACCTGAAGTCTTTTAAAATTAGATATGTAATCTTTAAATTTTAATTGACGTCATAAATACTTCATGAGAGCCGTGGGGAGGCACCTTTTCGCATGGCGGATCACCAATGCTGGGGTAATGTTGGCCCGCCGTCTGTGACGTCGACCCGACATTAACCCAGCATAGGTGATCATACACCATCAGAACAAGTAACCCTCTTAACCTTTTGCCTGCTAATCACGACAAAAGTCGTTTATAATCCGTTTTATCACCCGATTAAACCACTGTTATTGGGAGTGAAATAACTGTTTAAACCTCAAGATTTGTAAATGTTTGGTCTCAAATTAAGCAAATATGAGTAATTTTCAAGAACTTGAGGTTGTGGATCGCGGTAGCGAGACACAACCTCAAGTGGCTAAAAATGAAATTAATTTAACGTAGCAGGATAAGGGTTAACACACATGGTCGTGTTTTGAAGAAAATGCTTCATTTTCTTTTTATTTCTATTCATTGTCTTGGATCGTGGATCTAACTATGGATTGGATCTAACTATACTTTTTCAAGCTTATTTCAAAGCAAATTAAATTTTCCTTGAAATCAACAGCTTATGATGATCAGTTGATAAAATAGTTGAATTTTGGAGATTGTTTTTAATACAAATTATTATTTTACGTCATTCGAGGCTGTTAATTTCGTTAGCAATGCCAGTTTCAAATGACGAAAAATAGTTACAAACAATTCAACATGACATAAGGCCTACCACTGAGCTCAGCTGGTAATTACCATTTGTCTGGTTAGGATGGATTTAATAATCGATCGACCTTGACGTCAGAATCCAGATTCTGATGTCTAAAGTCGATCACCGCCCTGAAAGAATTTACATGGGCGTAGACCCATAACATAGATAATCAAATGCAGCAGAAAGAGCTTACTAAGATATTTATGATACCTTAAAATTAAAAAAAACACCCTATGATTTGTATAAAAAATAGTAGAAAAATAGTTCAGCGCTCTAAGGGTTAATGATCAGCTTTACTTTTGAGATCATTTAACCCTTTGAGCCTCCACGATGCATTAAAGTATCATCTTACATCCCTGAAAACACACTTGATTTTCCTACAACTAGGGGTTTTAGAATGAAAATTTCAATGAAACTGGTTTACCAATACATGATAATTTTCTTTAATTTTTCACCCACTTCAAATCATCTTCATCCACTACAAGTCGAGAATTGCGACAGCAATTCGCGGCTTGTAGTGGATGAAGATGATAATGTAAAGTCAGGATTGAAAGGGTGAAGACACGGTCCCAGATATGTGTACAATGTTTTATCACGTGGAGATCCGATCTGTCAAGACGAATGAAAACGTTCTGTTTGATAAAATTTCCGAATATAAGATATACATTTAAAGCTTGCAATGGCTTTTTTGTCAGGAATTTACCATTATAGTATTTATTACTCACTGCAATGTATTTCAGATATGCCGCTTAAAGCCGTAGTAGCATTTCCAGTTTTGTTTATGTTTATAGTTACAGCCCTTTGTCATGTAAGCCGTGTGGTGCATTCTGGGTATATTCTTTGCCCACTGTTGGGCCACAGTGAACTATTGCTTAAACCTACATGTGTATGCTGTGTATTCAATTTGCCCAATAATAGTTGATATTTGCTCAGCCCACCAACACCTATATTGTGGTCAGACGTTGGCTCAGTAAACATTAAAAAGTAAATTGCTTATGCAACTGACATTGTATAAACTGTTCAGCAATAGTTGAATCTAGACGTACCACAGCACTAACATCAATATATTATATGTGCACACGAGATATGTGCTGATTGTTATTTATCTAATATTATCTGATGCTTCATATTGTTGTGAAATACTTAATAATAAATGACATGTTCTATATTATAATATGTCGAGTTTATGTTACCTGTAATAGATGTAGTATAGTCTAGTCCTACGTTTTAACTGTTTATATATACAGAAATGCTGGGTATACTATGGCAGGATGTCGCACTTAAAGGGACTGGCCCAGGCTAAAATCATTAAAAAATCGGTGATTTTATTTTGGCTTCTTAATATGATCATATGATGTAAACATGTCCATAGACTAGAACTGCAAAAGTTTTTTTAATTTTTGTGCTGCGCATTCACCAGTTAAGCTAGATATAGAGACGAAATTCTTGATTTCTAATTATTGACAACCATGGCAAAAATTGAAAATACGGGAATTTAGTCTCTATATCTAGTCTAACTGGTGAATGCGCAGCAGAAAAAAATTAAAACTTTTGCAGTTCTAGTCTATGAACATGTTTACATCATATGGTCATATTAAGAAGCCAAAATAAAATAACCGATTTTTTATGATTTTAGCCTGGGCCAGTCCCTTTAAGAGATTGTCACCGACTTTGCGTCGTGAGCTATTGCAACGATCCTAGTGCTGACCGTGTAGGCCCTCTAGTGGGTGTGTCAGATAAAACGGTAATACATTGCGATCGCGTAGCAGGACAATCCTCAACGCAACGACGTTATTACGATGCCTAAGACGAGCCATGACTATGACTGAACATGTTCAATCTTGATGACGGCTTCCGACGCGATGGAATCGACGAAATCATAGTCGTGTGAGTGGCCACTCCACACTGATTGTTATAGATTTTCACCGCGTCTTCAATCGGGGACAGTCCTTGCTGAATGAAGGGAGCCTTTAACCCTTTGAGCCCTCATGATGCATTGAAGCATAATTTTACATCCCTGAAAACACAGTTTATTTCCCTACAACCAGGGTTTTCAGAAGGGAAATTTCCATGAAACTAGTTTACCAACACATGGTCATTTCTTTAATTTTTCACCTACATCGAGTCATCTTCGTCCATTACAAGTCGAGAATTGCGACAGCAATTCGCGGCTTGTAGTGGACGAAGAAGACAATGGTAAATTTAGGCCTGAAAGGGTTAAGTACCGGTGTTGTCAGACCAATTGACAGGAGTAGTGCGTCTTACCGCATACAATCTATCTTAAGCTACAGTGGTATTATTTATTTACTGTTGCAAAAACGGCTTTGTCATTTATTGTTATTTCTTTACCGTTACATAATTTCCCACCATAAATAGCCGTAGCGATAAAGACAAAACATGATTTTCATTATGATCCCTAAAATTCAAAATAAAAACTAAACATACTCTTTGGCTATTGCACACTAATGCTTGTCATAATATCCTATGTAATGGGCACTCCTAACATTTAACCCCCCCCCCCCCTCGCAATTGCGCAAAAAAACTGAGAATATCCCAGAAACAGCATTACCAAACGGCAGTGGCGAAGCCCTGAGATGAAGCATCAAAGATTGGGAGAATATTAGTAGTAGAGCTAATTTAACATATGGCTGGACAGACATGCAGGTGGAAAACAAGGAAACAGAAAGGAACATAAAGACCTCGGCTATTATTTTAATATAAGGGGTTCCAAAGGATTTACTTGAACTTGGGTTTGTTATGCAATGTATTGCTGAAACACTGTGGCCTTTAGCACAGTTCCACTATTCTCGGATCGGATAGTCCCCAAAGTAACAATTAACAGGCCCTTAGCCAGGGGGGGTCGGAGGAGTCGTCCGACCCCCCACTGACGGCTGAAGGTCCACATTTTGGCCATCCCATCGAGAGAATTTTGCTAGGGTAATATTGAACATTTATTTTACATTTACCATTGTGACTGATTGGAAAATTTACCAAACCCTTTAATTGACGTATAATTGTGAGATAAGGTTGAGTTATCCCTTAATATAGGCTATAGGCCTTCATCATACTATGGTTGGTGGCCATCACCCTCACAAGTAAATAAACTTTCCGCGGAGAATTAAAAACCTTCCGCGGAGAAATTAAAAACCTTCCGTGGAGAATTAAGAACCTTCCGTGGAGAATTTAAAGTTTTCAATTCTCCACGGAGGGTTTATTTACTTATGAGGGTAATGGCCAACCATATTCATCGTCCATACATGCATCGTGTTATTATGGCACAAACCTATCCATTGTGATTTTTGTCCCTAAAACAGTTTAATTATAACGTTTAATACTTTAAGGTAGGCTATCTTCTTGTCTCATGGACTCTTTTTTTTCCTGGAAATCTTATGGTAAGTTTGTGGTTAAATTAAATTTAGATCAGATCGGGGCTGTAGACTGCGGATGGGGCTGATGGACAGCTACCCCCCCCCCCCCCATGGAATTTTCAAATCATGCCTTATTCTTAGTAACAAATCACCTGGGTTACCATAAAGACCAATCTCAATCAACCCCATCTCCCAAGGTCAAAATCTCTGCATATATTTCCTGGCACAATGCAACAAACCGCTGCGCAGCAGTGTATTGTTTTAGCAGAATGATTTATTGTCTACTTTAGGTGCAAAAAACCATTCATCCCAACCAACTGATTTAGGCAGTAGGCCTATAGAATAGGATTCGGATCTACGAATGTATAGAATCACGCTCGTTATCCTTGGCGCAATGCATGACTTCTCTTAAGTTCATCTTAGATCTAAAATGAGTGACAGAATACCGCATAATGAATTTAGGCTTCATCTGCCACCTGATTTCATATGTCTATCATACCCTTTTCTAAATGCAGTCCTACAATAAAAATATTCAAAAGGAAAAAGGTTGTCATCACGATATATCCACACCTACAATTTGTATTACTTCCATATTAATACCATTCAGTGATCTATATGATGTAACTCAAGGCCAAGTTCAAAGACGCTGACCTTGACCTATTTTTCAAGGTCACAGATGCTAATAAAGAAAAAGTTGTCATTATTATATCTCCACACCTACTCTTTGTATTACTTTCATATTAATACCAGTGATTCATATGATGAAACTGAAGGTCAAGTTCTAAGATGGGTGACATTTACCTATTGTTCAAGGTCACTGGCTAATAAAGGAAAGAGTTTGTCATCACGATATCTCCGCATCAACAATTTGTATTATTTCCATATAAATAGCAGTGATTCATATGATAAAACTCAAGGTTAAGTTTACCTATATGTCAAGGTCACAGATGCTGATACATCTTGGTTCATACAATTTGTATCGCTTTAGCATCCATACAATTGATAGAACTGATAAAACTTTATGTCAGATTCGAGTGAGCTTGAGCTTTTTTGTTATCAAATATTGTCATCGCGATATCTCGGAAAACTCCAGGGCAGGGGGAGAGGAGATAGAGTAAGCCAACATAGGCCTCATGTGATGGCGGAGGCATACAATTGACGCATGCGTCAAATTCCCCTTCTAGTTTGACTTATTAATATTACATCTGAAGCAATATCGTAACTTTAAAGGCTAGATGTGTGGCAAAAAAATATATGATAACATTTAGGTAACATGCATGAATAATAACCTGAATAAATGGCAAGAGAAAACCGACATATATTTGGCCGAAAAATATGCTTTAGAATGCATCATTTTAAGCCTTAGATTTCATTTTATTCGGGGGGGGGGGCATGCCCCAGGACCCCTCTAGAGAATATATAGGAGGCTGGATGTGACAGATGTCGTTTGCATAAATTATTGTGAAAAAAATTGTGCACCCTCGCTGTCTGCCAATTCCTGGCTCCACAACTGTCTACAATATTTAGTAGAATGAATGCTTCTGTCAAGGAATCATTTGTCAAGTCAGTCTGCTAGGAAACGCCTTGATGTTTTTTTAGAGCTCACATAGGCCCCTAAGCGCAAAAAGGAATTAATTCATGTTAGTTTTCATGTTGAAAATATACGTTCTTTTTTATTGAAAAAAACATGAATTGCTCAATACATGATATATCTATTCAGTGGTAGACACATAAATACAAAAACGATATCGTAATATTATGGGTTGATTTAGCACTTTAAAGATTAAAAAAACAATTTGTGTTTAGGCAGGAAATGTGCAATATGGGTTTTTATAATAACCCTTGTGCTGATGAACTGCTTGTGAGTAGTTTTCATTCATTTGAAGCTAGAATTGCTAACGCAAATTGCCCTGCATCAAATGAATATAATATTATTTCTGAAAAATAGACATCTTTCAATTTGAGATTATTTGATTAAAGCAACTGAATCACGCTAAAATCATTAAAAAATCGGTGATTTTATTTTGGATTCTCAATATGACCATATGATGTAAACGTGTCCATAGACTAGAACAGCAAAAGTTTTTAATTTTTTGTGCTGCGCATTTACCAGTTAAGCGAGATACAGAGACAAAATTCCCGATTTCTTATTTCGGACAAACATGTCCAAAAGAAGAAATACCACAAGATATGTTAGTGTTATTTAAATGAAGTCTGAAATTTGCTTGAAAACGTATATATACACAGTCTTAACAGCACAGCTTGGGTTAAAAAACAAAGTCGGGTGAGCATGTCCCCGCACCCCCTCCCCCTTACCGACAGAAAGAAAAGTAGAAAAAGGTCAACTTTTTGCTCAAAACGACCCCCCACACAAAAATCCTGGCTACGTGCCTGCAATAGTTGAAGGTAATTCCATTCATCCTACGTCAGAGACCTAATGACAAACACCCTATTGTGGGTAGTTTAACCCCTTCACTACCATACATGACGGAAATTTCCGTCGTCATCCGTCATGTTACATAGCCATACATGACGGAAATTTTCGTCGGATTTACTATAGTTACACCAGGATCCCTGGATCCTGGCATGCACTTCGGCCTGAAAGTGGAGTGGTTAAGGCCCTATGACGTTCCTCCACTGATGCGGGAGCTGCATTGTCATTGGTACCGCTGTTGAGCTGCGGATGAACTTGGATGGTCGGTGTATGGATTTAATAGTACTTCTGTACCTAGCCTGACCACTGGCCCTGTGACTACATAATATCAGTGTTCAGGCTATTCTGTACACAGAGCACTGTGCAGCCTGTTCCGACCAGACACAGACGGCACGCGTGTATCATAATGCGGACAGCTCTCCCAGCAAACACGAAGACTTGACCCAATGTTGTTTCAATGTTGGTCCAGCGCCGTTGGTGGTGGGGCCAATAGTGAAACAGCATTGGGTCAAATCCTCGCATTTGCTGGGCTCCACACAGGTGTCTGTCTACACCCACCCCTCCCCCACCATAATATTCTCGCCAGCCAATCAGGGTACTTTTAGCAAGACAGCCGGTCAATCACAAGCTTACTACAATACTTGAAATTGAGAGCGTGGGACATATGACGTCAACCATCTGCACATTTTAACATGCGAAGTAGCAGTGTCTAGGGTGGGCAGTGTAGCTATTCTGTACCATGTCGTTGCTGCACATCTGCTGTATTCAATTCATCTACCGTTGACCCAATGTTGCTTTAATGTTGGGCCAGCGTCGTAGCCACAGGAGGGCAGGCACACACATTGTTGAGGATACTGGGGACGTACCCCTTGACAGGACACATATTTTAGTATCCAATGTTTGCGCCAGGGTGTAACAGCTGTTTGTGACAGGCCCCGTTTCACAAAGAAAATACAAGGCACATCTCTAGAATTGCTTGACAAAGAATATATGTATCGGCACATCTCTATAATCTGTACGGAAGCAGGCTAGTCGGTAGTCTAAGCTAGACGCAACCACATGGTTTAGCGTCAGAGATGGACAGCATGGCAAAAGCTGTGTTTTGGATGCTGGTAGCCAGTGTACGTTGAGATCAGCAATTTCATGAAATATGTAAGGGTAACCCTTTTCATAGGATAAATTAACCAATAAAGACTGCCAGTTCTTATCCCCACGCCAATCAATCAATAAAACTTCCATAGTGCCTCAATCTTCAGTGGACCGAGCTCGGAGGCGCACATATCCTTTGCATGACCATGACGTGTCATAATCCAGGCAAATAGTCCTGCAGATTAGATAAGTAATTCAAGGGTATTGTGTATTTCGGGGTAAAAGCATGAAATTTGATACAGTCATACATTAGTATCCACTAAGACATTTCAGCTATGGAGCCAAGCCAAAATATAATTATTTTTATATTTATGACCGATTTAGAAAACGTTATATTTCTAACATGTCAAAAATGTGACTGGTGAAATGTTTACACTTTGAATCTATAAAATGCGCAACAATTACACAAAATGTACTCCAATCCTATTTTTCGATATTATAATAACGAAACTAAGGGAATTCTTTTCAAAATGGCCGCCATATTAGACTGCCAAATTATTTACACTTTGAATCGGAAAAAAATCCCTATAGGAACACAAAATATTCTCCATTTTTGTTTTACAAAAGCTGTCAGAATAAAACAATCCCATTTTTGAAAATCTAATAGCGGATATAAGGTTTTTTTTTCAAAATAGCCGCCATGTGACTAGCTAGTTATTAACACTTTCAATCTATAAAATGCGCAACAATTACGCGAAAAATTATCCGGCTTGTTGTTCAAACGCTGTCAGAATAAAACAATCTCATTTTTTTAAATTCTGGTGACGAATATAACGGATTTTTTTATTAGCAAAAAATGTCAATAATAGTGGGGTCTTAGTAGCCCCTAAGTTGTAACAACTTATAAAATATAGAAGATAAGGATAAATCTTTTATTTAATTTGTGAAGTTACATATATACACATGAAAGGTTGACATATTTAAAATTACGCTCACAAGCCATAGACGGCAATGAATACGCATTGACAAATCATTTAATGCAAAACATGGTTTTGTATGTGTTTTGAAAACCACAGGTAATAATTGTTTTATTTTAAACAATTTCTTTGCTAGTTATTAAAACTTGCATTTTTTATTTGATCATTAGGACATGTGAATTCTGGTAAAATAGATTTACAATGTCATGTTTTTTATTACTATTTATAACTATTGATACAGTAACGTTTGCCCATATCGTGCTTTTACAGTAGAGACGATTTAGTATCCCTACTCAGGGAAATCCATCAGATTGAGTAGGGAGTATTAATACAATTAATTACATTTTAAGCACAACCAAAATGAGTTATTGCAAATAACAATCTGACAAATCCAATTGACCCCAACTAAACCTCCGACATGGGCGACTTGTCTCAAACCACAACGTGACCTGCGCAGGTATCACATTAGTGAAACATGTGAAAATATAGGATAGTGTCATTTCACCTTGTTGTAGGCAACCATCGGTCTATGGTTGTGCAAAATAAGAAGTTGATCCATCAATGAAAACATGCATTACCATGCCATACATACATGTTTTATTATTGTAGTTCAACAAGAATGAAAATCTAAATGACACACTGTCAATGCCTCACATGACAAGCATCCCGGAGTTGGAATTGATCACACAATCCATATACAGCACGAGAAACTTAATATAACAGAAAGTATATATAATAAAAAAAAGCCTTGACGACACATCTCTGACGAGATGGTAATGTAAATTACTTTGTAATAGGCCTACAACAAAAACAATACAATATGGCGATAAAACATAAGAGATGGCATGGGTGTGGGAGTGAACAGGTAAAGAGTGTTTTCGTTCCACCGGTGCTCCATTGATTGATTGCCAGTGGCATACCCTGGCTCATCCGTTCAACAGCGGTGCCAATGCAGCTCCCGTATCAGTGCAGGCACTGTCAGTGCAGTGTCACTACAGTGTAGGCACTGAGGTTGGCCGAAACAACCGGCAATACAGTGTTTGACATAAAGTCTCACATGTGGGATGAATAGAGTTACCCTTAGCTGTTGATCTGTTGTTACTCTGGGGACTATCTGAGCCGAAGATAACGGTGCCACTTTTGAACGTCTGGGCATGCCTGGGGGTGAATCCCCTGGACATACCCAGAACCCCTTATTGGGCGAGTGAAGGAGAACACTCTCAACACCCACCATGCCCTATCACCCCACCCTCACGTCATCATCTGTACATCATTCATCTTATCAATGGACTGCACCGTTTTTATCATATTTCACTGTCACTGAAATGACCATTGCTGTTGAAAAGTGACGTAAAGCAACAATTTACTACTACTACCACCATTGATGAGGTTTATGTCATGGAATAATCTATGTTACTATATGGTTTATATCACGTCCCGACGGCCACAGTCATCATTGTTGTTGTCAAACTGGACCGAACTCTTTATCACCATACTAGTATAAAGCCGCCCACTGCTTATGACGCGGATTCTAGTGGTTAATCTTCATTGACCATGATTATGTGAATACCGGCATATCAGGCTTTCCAAAATTAAACAGATTCCTTGGGAAAGTTCCCATACCCCACGTGAGAGGTAATACCCCTCCACTTCGGCGGCTTGACGGAGAATTGGGCTTAGCTGAATCCCTTTTTCCGGTTTCTAACATACATTTTCACCAAGGTTGCTAAGTCTGCCAAAGAGCAATGTGGCAGACAGAGCTCAACATCATTAATTATTGATGCGAGTAGCAAGCAATGTAAATCATCACATATGTCTCATATTTTGCCCGATTGACATGATTGTAATATTTGTGGGGGTAGCAAATTCGTTATTGTAGTTCTTGCAATTCCCGAACATTGTGTGACACATTGATTGATGCATCAGAAGAAAGTATTAAAACAATAAAATATCTAGACTATTTTAGCATAGATTATATAAATTTTGCTGACATCCCTTGCGATCTCTATTATCAGTTGAGAAAAGATGTCGTATAATGTAAATATTTAATTTACACAAAAGTGTAAATACATTTTTGTGTTTAAACATACAATGTATACTCAAAACATATTTAAGCGGGATTCACACGCATGTTTATTGCCTTTTCGGAATCGTAACGTGTAAATAAACAAGAAAAATGCCCAGCTTTCAGAATTGGGATAAATACAGAAATAATTTCTGACTGGAAAAACATCATGCTAGATCCAAATTGCCCTCTTTATAGCTGTAGAAATATGGTATATCAGTAAAACATTTTCCTATTTGGCTATATGGCTTAAATAATTTGGTGGTTTTGGCATGCTTTCTTACGTTGTTGATAGTGAAAATTTGTGTAGATTCGATTTTTATAAGAGAGTGACCGCATATGCGATTATCTAATGCCTTTCCACCAGACAATTTTACTGCATCCAAAATGATTAATTTCTTGAAAAAGGCCACATAGCTAAATCTAAAATATTTTTACACGTTTGTGTAAAGTAAACATTCACACTATCCGGCATCTTTCTTCCAACTGGATATATGAAGAACAATATATAACCATTAAATTAAGAACAATATATAACCCAAATATCTGTTAGGTTATATATCTAACAATTAACAACAAATAAATCTCAAGAAATCACAAGGATATTAGTCGACATAATATTAGTAGATGACGTGTGTCTTGACAAATAAAGTAACTCGATTACTTCATATTTATGGTAGAAACTGAATCCACCGCATACTGAATATTATGTCAATCAAAGAACTTGGAGCCCGCTCTAATTTCTCTGCATAAAACTCATAATTACAAATAAATAACTCAATAATTATAATGATTGTGCATGTCTCTATATCTCTGATATTATCATGTATAGTCGTATTAGAGTTTTTCTCTCTAGTGTTCATAATTTCGCTTCTACATTTGCCAACCTGGGCTCGTCATCAAGAGTATTTTAGTGGAACATTGCAAAATTCACTTTACAACATCCTTAAAATGTCTGCTCTTCGACCTCCTTCCAGATTCGTGATCATCTCGCTAACTATTTTTATTTTGCAGTTCTATCGATGATTGTTCTATACTGGGATAGAAATGTTTTATAAGGTTGTGTGGCGACAGCTTCAGTTATCTATAAACTTACCTACTTGTTTGATCAAAAATACAAAAATGTTCAACTTGTGCGATCAGTGATAAAACATCACATCCTGTTCATGTCTTATTCCGGTTGGTTCACGAACGATGGCTCACTCAGTTAGGCTATGGCTCGAAAGTCAGTGATACTGGGTTCGAATGCTACTGACATTATACTTAATTATTGTTGTCAAACAAAATGACTAGATTACAACGAAAAAGTATTACAAAAATTATAAATAGCTACAATTTTATTGACAATCACTGCACAGCGACCAAACCTTTTCATTTGCAGTCATGCAGTTAAGCAGTGTTAAGTTTTTACTTAATAATCACAAGTAATGCTGAGAAGCGGTTCTTGAAATAACTATATTACAAAATTCAAATGACTACCATTTCATTAAAATTGCTGAAACGCTACCAAAACCTCTGGTAAAACAGATAAACAATCCCTACATAATCACCTCGGATTAGAGATTCTTTGGATTTTGCATTCACAAATAATCGACAATTTTAATAGCTGCCATTTCGTAAAAAATGCTGAACTACAATCACCATCCCTTTGTTTTGCGTCCATACAGTGCAGTGTTTTTATACAAAATTACGTGTGATTTAGTTGAGCGGCTCACAAAAGATTACGAGCCACAGGGACAGCGCAGCGACTGTATACTGAGCACATGCCTGCACAAATAGTTCAACTTTCACAGATTGAATAATTATCTAATTTTTTACGGGATATTTTTATCATTGTCAATTTAAAAACAACTAATAATATTCGAGATAGATATATAGTTATGTCTATTACTCGGTAAAGACTAGGCTATTTTAAATGAAGATTTAAAAACAATCAGGCTAATCTGTGTAGAAGGACTTGTGTTAGGGAAGATCATGTCAAAGCGGAGAATCATTAAAACTGCATTTTACCGCAAAATAGACAATAAATGGGTATGTTTTTAAAATATATATAAAATACTTAAAGGGACCCCTTGGGATGAGACATTTTCAATGTTGTCACTTTTGAAAATTTATTTTATATGAAGCTATATAGCCTACTGATCTTAACTGAAAATACGAAAAAGTCAAAAAACAATTTTATAGCACCGAAAAAGAGTGAAATAGTTGTATTTCCAGGTCGTATATTGCCATGTAAACAAAACAAGTCAGCAGTATTCATCACTTTACATCACATATTCCTACGTATCAGACGGTAAGATCAGAGCAGCCGCCGCTAATTGGTCTCTTATAGTCAGGACACGGGAGGACACACCTGCAGCACTGATTGTCTACCCAACGCTGGGCCGATGCCATCAGCATGTGGCCCAATGCTGTGAAAACATTCAATCGTTCTTCAGGTATAGAAATCGTTTGTTTGGGTTCCTTCTGGTTTCATAGAAATGTTGATTAAAAATATTTGTAAAAATCTAAAAACTCTGAAAAAAATAAAATCTTGATCTGGGTGATACACTACCTCATTACAAGACTAAAAACGAAAATTGATGTCATCCCAAGGGGCTGCTTTAAAGCTGCATAACTGTTTTGTTTATTTCGATTAAAATAACCAAAAACTTTCAAAACAATCATTGCTATTGTTTTAAAGGCCTTATAAATGCACTAAAACTGGGTAAATGTAGCGGAATTAGTTCACCATGCGGTACACCATCAAGTATTATTAAGTAGTGATTCGGTGTGTGTACAATATTCATGTAACGACGGTGAGGTTATGGGCCAATATAATGTTACATTTGCCAGCACGAAACCACGAAACCAATAGCAAACACATACGTTGAACTGAATCGACATAATGTTGGGCCAGTATCGCAGACGATGGGCCGACATTATTCTGCCATTGGTTCTATGCCTCGTGTTAGCTGAGATACAAAGCCCTCATAACTTGCCGCAGATCTAGATGCTGGACACTGGGTCAAATCGGTTACAGTAAAGTCTGATGTTTTTAAATAATATTTTATTTTACCGCATAGCGCGATGTATATAAATAAATTGTCAGTTCAATGCTGGTCCACAGTCGCCGACGCTGGCCACCATCAATTCAACACTGGTCAGTGCTTTATGCAGGCTGCAGGCTCCACAGAGTATACACGCTCCCCCCCCCCCCTCCAATTTCCTTTGAATGTTGGCCAGTGTCGTAGTAAATGGCCCCACACTGGAACAATGCACGCTACACCGACACATTGCCGAGTGAATGGAGGACTGGTGAATATGATGGTAGAACCAGCACGATACTTTGATCCAAAGCTGGGTTAATGTTGGCCCGCCGTCTGTGCCAGCATTGGGAGATCACCCATATATTATGCGGACCTGTATGCCGGCGGCTGTGTCACCTGTCTGATTGGCGACCAAAGTTACACTAGATATTTAAACATAATGTCGCTTTAACGTTGGGGAGGCGTTGTAAACGATGGACCAACCCTAAACTAACGTTGATTTGCGATTGTAACCATAATCTTCAATATATTACCCCTATTCTCACATATATACGCACATCCAGGCCTAAATATATTTCTTAGCAATACACAACTTGCTCACGTACACCCGTACTACACGTGCAACTATGAAACAAGAAAAAACCCCGTTAGTATTCTCTATTATATTCTTACATTTTTTATTTTTTTCAGCTTTAATTACGTATGTTTATTATCACATCTATGCAACTGTTTCATTATACTCGCATATAGTCATTGGCGTTTCTAAAAGTTATGGCTATTGGGACCAGGCAAAAATATCATCGATAATAATAATAGTTTATTGATTGTACTCTTGGTACATAGCATATACAAACAAATAAATAAATTTAAATATTATCACAGCAAACAAAATATTTAAATATTATTACAGCAAACAAAATATGAAATAGAAAACAATTATTTAACTAATTAATAACTACCTGATTCAGTTCCTTATACATCCTTGACATCTATGTTTCTATTCGGGGGCGAATTCAAGATCTGAAGAAATGGGATGTTGGGGGTTGGTAGCCTGCCCTAAGATTTGGCATATTGCCTCCTTTGGGGAGATCTGTTTTTTTTAAATAATGTAGCATTTTTAAGGACAAAACTCTTTCACCATATCCATGTGCAACTAGTTCAACCATTAACTTGATTGACCCAAGGTTTATTTAAAAATATCTGCCTGACCAAAAATGTTGTATTTATAGACGTACTTTAAACAAGTAAAGTGAATTAATGATATTTTTCTTAATCATTAATAATAAATACATTATGGTGAATAGGACCAATTAGGCTAGACAATATGCACTGTATTTCATTTCTTTGCTACAATAAATTAATATGCCGAGTATATTCATTTTATTTGTATAATGCTTCAGTGTTTATTTCGCAGTGGTCTATCCATAAGAGAGACCTACTTAGCTAGCTTTGCCCGTGCCCGTTAGTTATCATATAAAATCACATATAATACGATTACATATATACGAATACGATCCAGTCCGAAATCTCTTATGGTTACCCGTACCCGCATATTAACCTTTTCACTACCATACATGACGGAAATTTCCGTCGTCATTCGTCAATGAACGTAACCATAAAATGACACAAATTTTCGTCAAATATATACTACATTTATGTATTTTTCGTCATTTGAAGCTGGAAATTGCGTTAGCAATTCCAGCTTCAAATGACGAAAAATAGAACTCCTACACCAGTATATCTGGATCCTGGTATGCACCCCGGCCTGGAAGTCAAAGGGTTGAGAATACAAATATTTATACTGGCCGTAGACCTACATAGGTATTCAAATGAAACGGAAAGAGCTAACTAAGGCATTTACAATGACTTCAAATTGAAACAATCCTTTGGTTTTTATGGTTTGTACACAAATATTTCAGGGGTTAATCTGAGAGAAAACGTGTACGTATAGTACTCCGTAAAGCAAAAATGCAGTATCTGCCTACATTAGATACTGCCTTTTCGTTTTGCACGACACTAATACGTTCCCATGGTTTTTTACATCCACACCGAAATAACGTAAGAGGAGTTCTTGTTGTATTCATATATATGTGAACTTTAGATAGTCATATCGAAATGGAACATTCTATTTAAAAACGATTCTAAACGACATCTTAGTTCACATCGTATCCTTAACCGCTAGCGCTGAATTAATTTTATTTAAACCACGGACACCAAAGGGTTAGTTTCAATTTGAAATTATCATAAATGTCTTAGTTAGCTGTTTCTGATTCATTTGTATACCTATGTTATGGGTCTACGGCCATTGGAAAAGTTTTTATTCTTTAAGTGCTGGGATCGTCTTTATACGGCATAATCTAACGTCTACTGACATCAGATTCTGACGTATAAATATGAAAAATGAAAGGGTTGATAAAAATGTGATAAACCCGCACGTTAACGATTTTAATCTTTAGTTCAGTTCGATTTATTACAGTCGAGCATCGATATTATCATTATGGGGGTATATTCAGAACGCCCACCTCACCCAGCAAACCAAATAGACAAACCAAACAGTGTTGGTGGCTCAATGCTCATCCACCGACTACGATACTCGCCCATAATTGAACCAACACCAGTTCAATGTCCCGTGGTGGCTGGGGTGTTTAGGCCACACCAAATTAAATTTATGGATGACTAATTCTCAGCAGAAAAAAATGGAGCGAACAAGCAATTTTTTTTTTTAATTTGATTTCCCCCAAAAAATGGGGCGAGCGAAGAAGCAAATTTTTTTTTCAAAGAAAGAAAGGTAACATTGCCGTGATTTTTAGATTGGGTGAAAAAAAATTGGTGTCTCCAGACAAAAATGGAGCGGTAAAATGATAATAAAAAAAATTGGTGACCCTCCCCCCCCCCACCCAAAAAATAGATAGGGCATTTTTTTTTTTAAATAAAAAAAATCAATCACGGTAAAATCGAAGCGGCGAATCCCTCATCCATAAAATTAATTTGCTGTGGCCTTATTATTGACCTGGAAAACACTATTAACCCTTTAAACACTGATGTCGATTACAGGATACATTCTGTCTTTTTACTAACACCTGTATAATCATCTGTTAAAAGTAAAATATGCTTTCAATCTTGAAACACTGATATATGTTTGGAACTAAATTTCACAATTCACACACATTTTCAGTCACTTGAAATTGTGGATCGCGGTAGCGAGACACAGCTTCAAGTGACTACAAATTTTAATTTAATATCTCAGTGCTCTAGGGTTTGATACCTCGATCACGTAAGCCCACGACGTACTTACAAAAAGTCTACTATAAATTATTGTCCTGAACAATTTACTGTCTACATGTTTGTATGATTGACCATGGTATAACATACAGGTAGACATGTAATTCATATACTCTATATACATTTGTGTTCTTCGTGAAGTAACTGTAGCTTGTGTCGTGGCCGATTTCGTTCGCAGGGCTGCTATGAACATAACTTGATAACGCCACCCAGCAAACACAAGACGGAAAATAAATGTTGGATTGACGTTTGGTCAGCTTTGTTGAACAAGCATTGCTTCACGTCATGTGGTTTTCTAGGTATGCATAAACCAAGGTAATGGAGATTTTTCATCATACAAATTATAAAAGGATATGTTCACATGGACAACAAACTGGACACCTAATGAACGTGTCTAGGAAAACACAAAGGTACCAAGAGCTGTACAATGGTATGCATCACGATTAAGCCAGATTGTGTATCGATTTACTCACTCACTCACTCACTCACTCACTCACTCACTCACTCACTCACTCACTCACTCACTCACTCACTCGTTTATTTGTACATTTTTAATAATACTTTTTTATAGTTGCAATAAATGCTATTGTCTGTGCATTATACAGAACCCTTGAAGTCATTCAAAATAAGAGTAGGGTATAGTCCCGGTCTCGGGCTTCCTTCTGTCGCGCTTTTGCCATTATTGTGCAGAAAGCGACGTAAAGCAATATTCATATTCATATATTAAATGCTATTGAGTTTTCACAAATCTGATTTTTAGTGAGATTGAACAAACATGACAAGCAGAGAACAAGAAATGCTTCATCTCGTTGATCAGGATTTAACCGATGCTCGTGAATTGTACAGCACTGAGAGAGAGCATAGACTTGCTGAAAAAGAAAGGGAGTCTGCAGTTACTGAGGAGCCTGACAGTGGTCTCTCCTCTCCTCCAAAAGAGAGCAAAGAGACTGGAATCAGGTAAGATGACAATGATTCGTGTACAGCCGGGGGGGGGGGGGGGGTGCAGGTAATATAATATGTCAAAGCGTTTAGCAAAATGTTTTATTGCAGTCTCTTATATGAAGAATGTCTAGAATTCAAATCTGTTGGGGGACAATAATGAAAAACCCGTTTTTCAAAGTGGCGATCATAATTCTAGCTAAAAACCGTCTATAAAAATATTCAACTTTGGTATGGAGGGTTCAATTATATCTTATTTCAGAGGTATTAGTGTTTACTTCATTTTCATGAATATTCATGCATATTCTTCTCGGATAAAAGCACCGCAGACATTGAAGTTTGGGTAAAATTCAAGGTGTCTGCCATTTTTCCAAGGTCAATTAATACCATTTTTAATAGAATTGAAGCAAATACATAATTTTGTTGTCTATTTTAGGATTTTCAGGTACGCCCAGCATAGTAGTGTGGCCACAAAACACCCTAGACATTGCATTGTTGGTAAAATCCAAGATTACTGCCACCTTGTTCAGGGT